>JACEFZ010013889.1:40000-265000 GCA_014155875.1 Cepaea nemoralis | reverse complement strand
CCCGTTAACCACGACAATCCGTTGTATTCCATCCATGGATAGCCGTTTCAAGCTAAGGACACAGGATAAGTTGAAATTTATACTTTCATGTAGTGTCGATCGTGTAATTGTTAATATATATTTGTTTGTTTGTTTTGTGCTGACGAAGGTTTTGCCCGCAACGTCCAATGTTTTTTGTAGTCGTGCTTTGGTAAAGCTCTCAATCTACTTCTCCTTTTTCAGTGATTTATCCACATCACAGAATGGTATAGAATAACTAATAACCTCAACCCAAAAGAAAAGTTAAAATCATATTTTATATTTTAAAATAGCAAAAACAAAGATAATGCATATCAGATAAAACTAATACGGAGACATAATATATGTTATTGAGGTAAAATTGGAGTTGGTGGAAAATGTTTAATATCTTGGGTCATTAAGTGCCAACAGTGGTGACACAATGAATGAAATTAAAAGACGAATATTTATTGCTCTTCAGAAACGAATAAAACTGAATAAATTGTGGCGTGGGATAGATAGACCTACACAAATTAGATTTTTAAGAGAATACATCTCTCCCATTGCAACATACATCTGTGAGACCTGAACATTTACTAAATAAATGCCTTGAATATACATATTTTAGACCGGTTCTGAGAATATATTTAATGCAGAAAAGAAAAATAATGTATCCATGAGACAAGAGTTGAATATTAAAGAAAGTTGGCTACTAAAAACGATAAAACAAAGAAAATTGAAATATGTTGGTCACTTGAAACGTCATGAAAGTTTAGAGAGAACAATAATGGAGGGGTAAATGCCCTGGAAGAGAGGAAGAGGAAGGCCAAAGAGAAATGGGTGCAGGATGTGGCGAATGATCTCCAGGTGGGTGTATCGGATGTGGGAAATCTTGCTTGTGATCGAGAAGTTTTCCTGAAGGTTGTTATGGGAGCGAAGTTCTGCAAAGGACATGCTACTGAATGAATGAATGAATTTTCGTCACGTAACTCGTCAAACTAATTTTGGTCCAGATTTCTTTGGTAGAGTTAGGAAAATAGATTTTAAGAGATCACTAGGCATATATCCACTGATATAGATATTATGCGACATTTTTATTACTATTCCTATACCCAGTACATGAACAGCTTAATTTGTTTTCCACAGTGCTGTTATCTGACCCCGGGGATTTACGTTTCCGCATGTGTTCTTAGCATCTTCATCTTCTGCTTTTAGTATTGGTCTTTCGCACTATGTGAGTGTCGTTGTAACCGCAATACAACAAACACTTTCGGGAAAATCCATCGCCTCGCATTACTTACATTGTCACCCAGGGAAAACCAGAAATATTATGATTAAAAATAGACTGCAAGCCGACCGCATCAAACCGATTATAACAGCATTAAACCGGCTGGATAGATAAACAACTTTTGTTTACTAATAAAGTACGTAATCAGGATAATTTGTACCTAGTATGTACCAAGCTAGTTGCACATTCTTTACAGGTGGGTGAACACCCAGGTGCAACATATGATTGATGTAATTACAGTAATGGGAACCTATGTTATAATAAATAATAATAATAATAATAAGTCTTTATTTTCAAAGGGTTAAGAATTGGGCACGCAGGCCCGTCTGACATTCTGCCCTTCTTCTCTATTTCCTCTCATACATTCTTTCATTCAACATCACTTATGAAGCAACTTTTGACAACAAAAGAACATTAAAACGCATGAAAAATAATCAATAACAAATGACTCACTGAGGCAGTGTTTAACATGGGCATTATAAATACCTTTGTTGTTTGTCCATCAAGAATGATGATGACCATTCATTTCATCCAGTGGGGTTGAAGGTGTGGAGCCGTGGGTTCTAAGATGGCTGATAAGGCCTATTTTGGCTCGAAATGTTCTTTGACAATGTGGGCAAAGAATGCTTGATGTTTCTGGAGGAGGATTTCCTGCAGTGGTTTTTCTGTCCTGCCTTTTCTTCACAGCTCTTGCAGTCCTGGTTGCCTCACATATGACTGCACCTTTGCGCAATGATGCACGCCACGAATTTCGGTCTCTGGCTGCAGCCTCCCAGGTGTCATGATGAATTCCAAAAGCATTCAGTGAAATTTTCAGAGTGTCTTTAAAACGTTTCCTCTGGCCACCTTGGGAGCGTTTACCACAACGCAGTTCGCTGTAGAAAATTCGTTTAGGGAGCCTGTGATCTGGCATGCGGGTCAAGTGACCAGCCCAGCGAATCTGATTCTTCATCAGTAGAGTGTGGATACTGGGCATGGATGCTCTTTCTAGGACTTCAGTGTCTGGAATCTTGTCTTGCCATTTAATCTTCAGTAGCTTCCTTAGGCAGACTGTGTGGAAGTGGTTTAATTTCCTAGCGTGTCGCTGATAAACAGTCCAGGTTTCACAAGCATATAGCAGTGTGGATAATACAACTGCTTTGTAGACTTTTAGCCTTGTTTGCAGGCTTATTCCAGTTCTGTCCCATACATTCTTGTACAGTCTGCCAAAGGCTGCACTGGCCTTGGAGATTCTTGCATTCACTTCGTCATCGATTGTGGCAGCTTGTGACACAGTGCTGCCAAGATAGGTGAATTTGTCCACAACACTTAGTCTATGATCATTCACTTTGATATTCGGCACAGTGTGATTATTCCCTGGAGCTGGCTGGTACATAACTACAGTCTTCTCCAAGTTGATATTGAGCCCAAAGTTGGCACAGGCATGTGAGAAAGCTGAAACATTATGTTGCATGTCCGCCTCTGAGTTGGCGTATAGAGCGCAATCATCAGCAAACAGGAGCTCTCTGACGGTGCCGCTGTCAATTTTGGTTTTAGCTTTCAGCCTTCTGAGATTGAATAACTTTCCATCCATACGGTAGTTGATGTCTATTCCAATGTCGTCGTTCTCGAAGGCATTCATCAGCATGGCTGAAAACATGAGGCTGAACAGTGTTGGTGCCAGGACACATCCTTGCTTCACTCCATTGGTGACAGGAAAGGGTTCAGACAGTTCACCATTTTCCTGTACTCTTGCCTGCATGCCGTCATGAAATAGCCGCACTATTTGGACAAACTTTCGTGGACAGCCATATTTTGCCATAATCTTCCACAATCCATCTCTGCTGACTGTATCAAAAGCCTTGGTAAGGTCAATGAAAGTGGAGAACATTTCGCAGTTCTGTTCCTGACATTTCTCTTGCAGCTGCCTTACAGCGAAAATCATGTCAACAGTTCCACGTTCTTTTCTGAAGCCACATTGACTCTCAGGAAGAAGACCTTGATCGAGATGGGCTGTGAGGCGATTGAGAAGAATTCTGGCGAGTATCTTCCCTGCAATTGAAAGCAAGGAGATGCCTCGGTGGTTGTCACAGGATTGGCGGTTTCCTTTACGTTTGTAAAGGTGGACTATTGACGCAGTCCTTAAAATCTTGTGGCATGGTCTCGTTCATCCATATGTTTGTGAAGACTTGGTGAAGCTGCTCTGTTAGGACCGGCCCACCTGCCTTGTATATCTCTGCTGGGATGGAGTCAGGACCAGGTGCCTTGCCGCTGGAGAGTTGCTGGATGGCTTTGTTTATTTCCACTATGGTTGGCAGGTCACCAAGTGTCTCATTGGTGGGAACTTGAGGAAGGCAGTTGATGGTTTCATCATCGAAGAAGGAAGTTGCATTTAAGATTTTGCTGAAATGCTCTGCCCAGCGTTGGAGGATTTCTTTCTTATCGGTGACCAATGTTCCCCCGTCTGCACTGAGGAGGGGAACTATGCCTGGTGATGAAGGACCATAGACCGCTTTCAGTGAGTCGTAGAAGTTTTTCATATCATGTCTGTCAGCAAAGCCCTGAATTTCATCAGCTTTGCTGCTCAGCCAGGAGTCCCGCATGTGCCGAAGTTTCTGCTGCACTACTCTCTGAATGTTCTTGAAAGCATCTTTTTTTGATGTTGACTTTGGGTCATTCAAATGTGCCTTGAGGAGAAGATGTTTCTCGGCCAGCAATTGGTTGATGTCTTCGGAATTTTCATCAAACCAGTCTTTATGCTTTCGGGGGGCTGGACCCAGGATTTCCATAGCAGTGTTGTAAATTGTGTCCTTTAGGGCTCTCCATTCTGTTTCTGTATCCTGTTTAGCTTCAGCATTGGGCTTGAGGCGGTCTTCCAGCATATTTTCAAACGACTGCTGCATTTTCTTGCTGTTTAGGCGGGTGACATTTAGCTTTGTTTGCATTTTCGCCCCTTGAGGACGCTGTGGTGGCCTGATGTGGATGTTCATTTTCGAGACAATGAGACGATGGTCTGTCCAACATTCGGCACCACACATGGATTTTGTCACTCGAACGTCTTGTCTGTCACTCCTCCTGACGATGACATAGTCAATGAGGTGCCAGTGTTTCGAGCGAGGGTGCATCCACGATGTCCTATTTCTCATGGGGAGACGGAAAATTGTGTTCGTAATCAGGATATCATGTTCGGCACATGTCTGAAGGAGGCGGAGTCCATTGCTGTTACAATTTCCGACTCCATGCTTTCCAATAATGCCACTCCAAGAGGTGGTGTCCGTGCCTACTCTGGCATTGAAATCCCCAAGGAGTATAAGTTTGTCTCCTTTGGGAACAGACGTTAATACACTGTGCAGGTATAAATACCTAAGGAGGGTGTAACGTGCCATACATAAGGGAATGTTTTTTGGCTAGTTGTCGTTTGAGATAAGTTACCATTATTGTCTTTTTTGTGTTGTTTGTTATGGGGGCATGTAGTCTGTACTAAGGTAGTGTTCAAACAGGTTGCGAATGTATGTATCATGATTGGTGGTGTCTTTGATTTCTTGTGGAAGATTGTTCCACAACTGAGCTGCAGAGTATGCTAAGCTTGTTTTATATAAGTCTATCCTAGGTTTAGGGACATGAAGTATATTTAGTCGTTCGCTATGTCTAGCGTTATATTTAAACAATGGCCAAAGGTAGCTTGGAGCATTTTGAAATAGGATTTTGTGAATTAGTTTGGTCTTATTAAAAAGCAGGCGCTTGTAGAGTGGCAGTAACCAGAGACGTTTATATTTTATTATTTTATTTTTATTTTTTTAGATTTTTATATTTTATTATGCATATCTCCCCACATGTTCCCACAGTGAGGGTCACTGCTGCCTAGCATCCATGGTCGCATGACCGAGTACCCATCCAACAGACCAGTAAGAAGCCAACAAAGGAATTTCAGGACTAACAGGGATGATAATGGGGATGGACTCTCTATTGACTCCATCCAAGAACGTGGTGGTTAACGCGTACAGTAAATGGAACTCAAAACTCCCCCAGTAATTATAACTGCTGCCTGGCATTACCAACAGTTAGTGGTCTCTGGTTGATCGGGAGACCTCAGCCATGTTCAGCGGAGTCTGTGGGGTACCCTCTCAGTACCCACCCGGGACACTCACATCCACAAGCTAACTAGGACAAGCACAAATAAAAGTCACAACCTAACCAAAAACATAATTACAGTCATGGTCATTGACACAAACATTAGTGAGAATAATAACCAACTAGTCAAGCAGAAAAGAAAACCTGCAACTCTAACTACACAGGCATAAACTGGGGGTAAGAAACTACCCAGGAATGTTCTCTCCTCTTTACTAGGATTGAGGAGTCACATTCTCAAAAACTGTGCACAGGGTGTTGTGCAGAACATATTTTGTGAGTTCAGCCGAACTGGTTTTACTTCTTCACAGATCTGTACATCTGTTGGTGGGGAATATAGAACGAACGAACGAACAAACGAACGAACAGACTTTATTTTCAAAGGGTAACAAATTGGGCACGCAGGCCCGTCTTACATTCGGCCCTTCCAATCACTCATCTTTCTTTCATCAACAGTGCATAGAAAAAAACATTGTCACATGAATTTTGTAAACATAAACAATGCATATTACTTTGTTATGTGACACATCCACCACCCACCCACACATCCCCCATTCACTCCAAATCCTCCACCCAACCACACACATAACCACACACACATACATTCCCCACCCATCCACCACATCCCTACACCTACACATCTCCCCACCCACCCACACCTCTCACCCACCACACATCCCATCCACCCACACCCCAAGCACACATACATTCCCCAACCCACACATCCCCCACCCACACACATCCACCCACCTACACACATCTCCCCACCCACTCACATATCCTCTACCCGTCCCATTACCCACCAACAATCACTCACCCACATATACTCCTCCACCCACACACCTCCAACCATCCAGCCAAACACACATTCCTCAGCGACACATCCCCCACGCACACACACATCTCACCGTCAACTCACATATCCCGCACCTACCCACACACAAATTCCGAACCCACCCACACAATCTCTTATCTCCCCCAGCCCACTCACAGATCCCGAGCCCACCCCTACAAACATCCCCCCACCATCTCCTAACCTGCACACACTCACCCACCCTCATATCCTCTACCCACCCACACATCCTCTACCCACCCATCCCCCAACCAAACATAGAGACTCATCCAGGTCATGCTGGAGGCATTCAGGCTTCTCCATGGGTGAGGATGAGTTCAGGAGACCAGCTCGGGTCTTCTCCTCTTGGGAACACCCGCACGCCTGTATCGGCGGTTGTTCCAGAACTGACACTCTCGCTCGGGCAAATAGTGCGCCAATTTTCCGCCGGATAAATTACCCATGATGCTCCAGCTAAGGGAGGGGGTTTCTGGTCATTGCATCAGCCAGGAATCTTGTAGAGCCGTGTCGCGCTGCTGCAGTTAGTTGGTTAGTTAATTATTTAGTTAGTTGGAAGATCGGCTTGTTGGTTTGTTGGGTGGCTGGAAGATGTTTAGCTGGTTGATTAGTAGGTTGGCTAGTTTTTAGTTAGTTGGTTGGTTGGTTAGTTAGTTGGTTAATTAGATAGTGCATTGTTTGGTTAGTTAGTTAGTTAGTTAGTTAGTTAGTTGGTTGGTTGGTTGGATGGTTGGTTATGTGGTTGGTTAGTTGGTTGGACAGTTAATTAGTTAGTTAATTGGTTAGTTAGTTCATTGGTTAGTCGGTTGGTTGGTTGGTTAGTTGTGGATGGGTGGGTATGTTGGCTGGATAGTTAGTCGACTGATTACCCTTACTGCGCAGCTAACCATTCAGTCCATAAGTGTTGTATTCCCTCCTTAGTATCTCTCTCTATCTCTCTATCTCTATCTCCCTCTCCTCTCTCTCTCTCCCTCTATCTCTCTCTCTCTCTCTCTCTCTCTCTCTCTCTCTCTCTCTCTCCCTCTATCTCTATCTCTATCTCTATCAATGTGTAGCGGTAGAAACACCAGTTCTGTGAAGACTTTCGTCTTTTGTGCATCTTTGAAGTTGACTAAATTACAGCAAAGCTGTAAAACTAACCTTGTTATTTTCCTACCTTACTTACGATACAAATACAACAGGTTAGAAGTATAACTATCTTCTGTTTCCACCTTATTTGAGATACAAATGCAACATATTGCAGATATAACATTATCTTACTTTCTTCCTGTGTTGTGGTATAAATACAGCAAATTACAAATATATTTATCGTATTCTTCCACCTTACTTGTGAGATAAACAAATCACCCATATAGCCTTCGCATTCCTCCAGCTTACTTGTGAGACAAACAGATTACACATTTACTCATCTTATTCTTCCAGGATTTCTCGTGAGCCGAACTGAGAAGTGAAGACAATCACAAAACGATTTACAAGCACGAAGAGATTGTTCTTTGAATGATTGTCGGTGAGCTGGTTGACGTAATCAGACCTGAATATGAACAATCAAGGCATCTTGTTGCTTCTGTTTCTCATGGTATCATGGCACTGTGGGTTTGGCCATGCCGTCCGGTGCTGGGAAGGAGAGAAGCTCCATACAACAACGGATGCACGGGGCGGGGATGTCTGTATTCCCTGTGAGTATGGGACCTTTATGGCAGAGACAAATCACAGGAACAGGAAATGCAATAAGTGTTCTGAAAAAATAAGCCATCTAGAGATCATTATAACGGCGAGTACCCACACACACGATACCGAGATACACGGGGTACTAGTACTACAGGAGGAAAGCTCAGATTGCATTGAAAACTGATACATGTATGGAGTGTCGGGTATGTGAATCCGGCTTCCCAGCACGTCCTTGCCTGGGGTACAACGACACAGTAGTGTTGCCCACTGCAGCACGACGCTGTCTGGACTTGTGAAGGCAAGTATGAATGCCTGGAGAGGCCAACTTGTGGTGCTGGGATGTATTATAACACGTCTATTGATACATGTTTGCCTTGTCCTAATGCTACCTACATGCAAACACATAATCACACAGCCAGGGAGTGCCCCAAGTGTGAAGCGTTATCTGGAAACAGTTCAAACCACGCCGTCATCCTGCAGCCTTGCACCAGATCATCACCAACTGTCTTTGGCTGTGAAGATTTCCATTTTCGAGCCAGTGACTCTGGGTCCTTGTTGGAAGAGGCGCCCTGCAGACCTTGTCAGAAATGTTCGCGTTATCTCAGACAATGCCAGACCCTCCAAGACGCCGTCTGCGCTGAAGATTCACATGATAATGGTAACTCTACAGAAGACACAGGTGGGTTCCACGATATGTGAAGTCGCACAGCAGCTAGTACTGTCGTTTATCTGTCTGTCTGTCTGTCTGTCTGTCTGTCTGTCTGTCTGTCTGTCTGTCTGTCTGTCTGTCTGTCGGTCGGTCGGTCGGTCGGTCGGTCTGTCTGTCTGTCTGTCTGTCTGTCTGTCTGTCTGTCTGTCTGTCTGTCTGTCTGTCTGTCGGTCTGTCTGTCTGTCTGTCTGTCTGTCTGTCTGTCTGTCTGTCGGTCTGTCTGTCTGTCTGTCTGTCTGTCTGTCTGTCTGTCTGTCTGTCGGTCCGTCGGTCGGTCTGTCTGTCAGTCTGTCTGTCTGTCTGTCTGTCGGTCGGTCTGTCTGTCTGTCTGTCTGTCTGTCTGTCTGTCTGTCTGTCGGTCTGTCGGTCTGTCGGTCTGTCGGTCTGTCTGTCTGTCGGTCTGTCGGTCTGTCGGTCTGTCGGTCTATAACGGAGAGATGGAGAGAGAGTGTGCACAGAGAGATGGACAGGGACTGAGAGAAAGAGAGATAGAGATGGGACAGAGAGACAGAAAGAGAGAGAAGGAGAGACAGAAAGAGAGATATAGAGAGACAGAGAGAGAGACAGAGGACATAAAGAGAGACATAGAGTCAGAGAGAGAGAGTCAGAGAGAGAGAATCAGTGAGAGAGACAGAGAGTCAGAGAGAGAGAGAGAGAGAGTCAGTGAGAGTCAGACAGAGAGAGAGAGTCACAGAGAGAGCGAGTCAGAGAGAGAGAGAGTCAGAGAGAGAGAGAGAGTCAGAGAGAGAGAGAGTCAGAGAGAGAGAGAGTCAGAGAGAGAGAGAGTCAGAGAGAGAGTTATAAAGTGAGAGAGTCACAGAGAGAGAGAGAGAGTCACAGAGAGAGCGAGTCAGAGAGAGAGAGAGTCAGAGAGAGAGTCAGAGAGAGAGAGTCAGAGAGAGAGAGAGTCAGAGAGAGAGAGAGAGTCACAGAGAGAGAGTTAGAGAGAGAGTCAGAGAGAGAGTTATAAAGTGAGAGAGTCACAGAGAGATAGTCAGAGAGATAGAGTCAGAGAGAGAGAGTCAGAGAGAGGGTCAGAAAGAGAGAGAGAGTCAGAGTGAGAGAGAGTCAGAAACACAGAGAGAGTTAGAAAGAGAGTCAGAAAGAGAGAGAGTCAGAGAGAGAGAGAGTCAGAGAGAGAGTCAGAGAAAGAGAGAGAGAGTCAGAAAGAGAGAGAGATAGAGTCAGAAAGAGAGAGAGAGAGAGTCAGAAACACAGAGAGAGTTAGATAGAGAGTCAGAAAGAGAGAGAGAGTCAGAGAGAGAGAGTCACAGAGAGAGAGAGAGAGTCAGAGAAAGTGAGAGAGAGAGAGAGTCAGAAAGAGAGAGAGAGAGAGTCAGAAAGAGAGAGAGAGAGAAAGTCAGAAAAAGAGAGAGAGACTCAGAAAGAGTGAGAGAGAGAGTCAGAAAAAGAGAGAGTCAGAAAGAGAGAGAGAGAGTCAGAAATAGAGAGAGAAAGTCATAGAGAGAGAGTCAGAAAGAGTGAGAGAGAGTCAGAAAGAGAGAGAGAGAGAGTAATAGAGAGCGAGTCAGAAAGAGAGAGAGTCAGATAGAGAGAGAGTCAGAAAGAGAGAGAGAGTCAGAAAAAGAGAGAGAGTCAGAAAGAGAGAGTCAGAAAGAGAGTGTCAGAAAGGAGAGAGAGAGAGAGTCAGAAAGAGAGAGTCAGAAAGAGAGTGTCAGAAAGGAGAGAGAGAGAGTCAGAAAGAGAGGCAGAGAGTCAGAAAGAGAGAGAGAGAGAGTCAGAGAGAGGGAGTCAGAAAGAGAGAGATTTAGAAAGAGAGAGATTCAGAAAGAAAGAGAATCAGAAAAAAGAGAGAGAGATCAGAAAGAGAGAGAGAGAGTCAGAAAGAGAGAGAGTCAGAAAGAGAGATAGAGAGTCAGAGAGAGATTCAGAAAGAGAGAGAGAGAGAGTCAGAAAGAGAGAGTCAGAAAGAGAGAGAGAGATTCAGAGAGACAGAAAGAGAGAGAGAGAGGGAGAGTCAGAAAGGGAGAGAGAGGGAGAGTCAGAAAGAGGGAGAGAGTCGTAGAGAGAGAGAGTAAGAAAGAGAGAGAGAGTCAGAAAAAGAGAGAGAATTATAGAGATATAGAGAGAGTCAGAAAGAGAGAGAGTCAGAAGAGAGAGTCAGAAAGAGAGAGAGTCAGAGAGAGACAGAGAGTAGAAGAGAGGAGAGAGAGAGAGAGAGAGAGAGAGAGAGAGAGAGAGAGAGAGAGAGAGAGTTAGCAGAAAGAAAATAAAACAATATACCTTGAGTATGCCGGTTTCCTGGCGAAGACGTTACGGACGCGGTTCGTGATCCCGCATACCCCCGTCCGAAACACAGTTGCGCGCGATTTGGCAGCAGACGGCGGTGCGTTGGTTTTTTACGAATTGGTATGAGTGCCGGTCGTTCGGAAAGATATGGCAAATTACTGAACGTAAACTTGCCAAGAGATGACAACAGCAAAAAATGCTGGTGTTGACAGCAACGTCCTGTAGAGGATGTGCAAATAGCGTTTTCTTTTTAAATCTAACCTTGAATATAAATCGCATACTTTCTTTATTTCTTCACAGGTGATAGTCAGACAACAGGCGTCCCAGAATCGTGTCAGTTAACTCCTCCTACACAGACATTGAGTTACCACACAAACATCGTCTTGCTTAGCGAAACACTGCTGTATGTATTGCTTAGCCCCGTTATCCTTCTCAAGCACCTTTACACTCCCGGAGAGGGCTATCCGCTCGGAAGAATACTTCGAGAGGTTCCCAAACTATATGGTGATTATTATCTATCTCTGTTTATAGTGTCAATATTATTTCAGGTAATCATATTCATGTGTGACTATTTCGGTGGGTTTGCTCGATATGATATATCTTCAACTTTAGCCACAGTTTTAGCGTCCATTGCAGTTATATTTATCTTGTGTACGCTTCTGTCTAGGTACATTAAAGACTGTTTAAAACCATGTTGGGGCATTGTCTGTTCAGGGATACGTCGGATTCAACAATCTGTCAACGGGTAGGTTGATTGCGAGGAAAGACAGAGCGGTTGCCATCCCTGAACCTCAGGCTGAGGGCTTTATTAATGATCCAAAAAGATACCAAAGTACGACAGCAAAGTGAAATAAAAAGCGTAGTAGAGTACAGAAATGGTCTGTTCATGCACGCACGCACGCACGCACGCACAAACACACACACGCACGCACGCACGCACACACACACACACACACACACACACACACCACTTAGCGTAGAGATGTGAAATGAGAGGTCTTGAACATGACATTGCAAGAAAGCAGATTATGGTCGTCACTGGGAAGAAAGAAATATCCCAAATGTAATATACGGGTGAATGAGAATATTCTTAAACTAGTGAACCGGTACAACTATCTCGGAACAGTCATAACGTGTGATTGGAGGTGTTTTCAAGAGGTTAGAACAATAATCACTATGGTGAAAGCAGCCTTTTGCGAGATGGAATGTATACTGTCCAATAAAATGATGTCAATTGCAATGAGAAAAAGAGTGTTGAAGTGCTACATAGAACCTGTACTTTTGTATGGGTGCGAGTCTTGGACAATGAGCAGACAAGCTGAAAAACATCTGATGGCAGTGGAAACGTGGTTTCTGATACACAGAATACCTTGGACAGACAGAAATACCAGTGAACAAGTCCTAGAAGAAGCAAATGAACACCGTAAACTCATGGAGCAATTAGACGTAGATAGTCAAATTTTTTGGGCACGTTAGGAGAAGAAATAAAGTTGAGAACTTGATGACAACTGGCAATATTGAGGGGACAAGAACAAGAGGAAAGCAGAGAAGTAAATATCTGGATGATTTGGCCACTTGGCATTGTCAAGACAAGAACATGGAGCTGATCCACGACTCCGGTGATCGTGCGAGATAGCGAAACATGACCGCCCACGCTTATCGGCTTGGCACATGATGATGAAACATTACACATATAGCATAATATAGGTATGTGATTTGCTGGGTCTTCCAATACTATATGCATCACTTAATGTACGAATTTGAATTGACGGGTCTACAAACATTACACATACGTAGAGGTGTGAATTGCTGGTACTTAAAACAATATATACGGAAGTGGAAATTCAGCAACTAATTCAGGATAATGCTCACTCGAGTGATGTGATTATCTACACAAAGGGGTCGGTATTGAGAGGTAGAAGAAGTGCCTGGGGATTCTTAGCAGAAGCTAATGGTCGACGTTTGGTGCAGGAGAGCCTGGCATATGATACCACAACATATAGCTTAAGAATGGGGGTGTAGGCTGTCAGAGAAGCTTTCCGCTGGATGGAGAATACGATACACACACACATTGTGATTGTAACTTACTCAGAAAGCATGTTGAAGAAGGTGAGGACAGGCAAGCTTCGGGCAGAGTGGCTTGTTTCGCTTCGGAGGTCATGGGTGGCAAGCATTGTTTCTATATACAAATGAGGCATAAATCTCTGTATTTTAAACTTCTGGTGTGTGTAAATTTGTGCATGTGCAATCTCTTGTTTATCTTAAGCTTGTGTGTGTGTGTGTGTGTGTGTGTGTGTGTGTGTGTGTGTGTGTTTGTGTGTTTACACAACATTGTCGTTATTGTGTTATTGAGGGAATTTGTGTATTTACAATATTTGCTATTACTTGTTCATAAACTAAGCAAGTAACTTATCTCCTTTGCACAATATTGCATTACAACTTTAACTGTGGCATTTTATTGTGCATGCTTTATACAGTCAGTATATTAATGCAATGTTTTCTTCCTGTAATATACAACACAAAATGTACTGCCAACAAGCGAAAGGGAATGACCATTTCTCGCGCCATGAGACGTAGTGATAATGTTGAAAACGATAAAGAAGAAGCCATTTCCACGCCCACAGCTGCACTTGCATATGGTACTAGCCCCACATTTATAAATACCAATCTACGCTTGGTTAGTCACGTGGTCGGTACACACCTGCTGCCTTTACTTACACAGACATTATTTGGTGCGAGTTTTGGGCTGGATCGATCTGGGAGCCTTGCTACTCATAACGTGCCCAAATACCTGGTCATACTCCCGTCTATTGATTATCGCTAATAGAATTAGAAGACGGAAGTAGAGATTAGACGACCCATTGGTTTGCCATGCATGGGAGTAGAGATTAGAGGACACACTGGTTGGCCGTGCATACTAGCAGATAATAGAGGACACAATGGTTGGCCATGCATAGTAGTAGAGATTAGAGGACACACTGGTTGGTCGTGCATACTAGTAGAGATTAGAGGACACAATGGTTGGCCATGCATAGTAGTAGAGATTAGAGGACACACTAATTGGCCGTGCATGAAAGCAGAGATTAGAGGACACACCGGTTGCTCATGCGCGGAAGTAGAGACTAGAGGTTGGCCAAGTATTGAAGTAGAGATTAGAGGACACACTGGTTGGCCATGCATAGAAGAACATTTGTGACTGCAGCGGAGAGCTGTCGTTAGTGTGATGTGACAGCTTCGAAATCAGGTATAGAACTACAACTTCCAATCGTTATGTTATGTTGTGTGTCCTCTGATCTGTATTTTCTCCCACTTCTATGAGTGCTAATCAATTCATGCGATTTTTTAATGAGCATTCAAGATGAAAAGTCTTATACGAAGGCTGAAGTATGTGCGGGGGATGAGGAGGTCGGGTTAAGAGATAGACACGATGAGGTTCGGTCAAGCCAATAATTAACCAGATGAAAATATATATGCCGCAAGGCGAGGATGACCTTGTTTGATATAGATTAAAGCTCCATGCTGTGGTAGCCAGGCAAATATACTTATTTGTTTGTAAAGTTTATTTCTCTTCACGCGACCACTGTTTCTATATACAAATGAGACGTGAAAATGTATATTTTAAATAGTATATAAATGTGTGTATAAATGTGTTGTTTGTCTTATGTGATGTTTGTTTATTTACAAAACTTTGCCATTTTTAGTGTTATTGTGGAAATTTGTGCTGTTACTTGTTAATAAACTAATCAAGAAACATATCTCCACTACACAATATACTGCTTTACAATTTTAACTGTGGCATTATATTTGCACATTTTTTACAGTGAATATATTAATGCATTGTTTTCTTCCTGTAATATACAACACACAATTTACTGGCAACCAGCAAAAGGGAACGAACATTTCTCGCGCCATGAGACGAAGTGGTGATGTGGACAATGAAAAAAAAACAAGAAGAACCCATTGGCAGGCATTCAGGCACATTTGCATACGGTACTAGTCCAATATTCGTATAGAGGAGCCGACGCCTGATTGGTGACGTGGTCGGTGTGACACCGGCCGCCTGTACTTCCCATAACATCTTCTGGTACAGGTTTTGGGCTGGGTCGATCTGGAACTCTCGGTCAGTTTACATAACCCACCTGATGTGGGTCCGTGACCACCGGGCCGGCAGATGGGCCTCTGGTATATGGTGCTAACTCCATATTGTTAAACCACGTGGCACTTACTGGGTCACGTGGTCACAATTAATGATTATGTTGTTATGATTTCCTAATTGTAAGAATTGTTTGTCGTTCGCTTGCTTTAAACTCCAGCGTAGTCCACACACGTGCCACTATTTTCTAGTACACTCGATTGATTTTTGTGATTTTTGCGTGCGAATTAGCTTTTAATAACTTTTTCTGCGTTCATCCGGAGAGTTTGTTTCGGACGTGATTGCGCTGTGCCTGTTTACAGCAGAGCTGACACATCCGACTTCTGCGGGCATTTGTTGACCGGGTTAACTCTCCTGTGCGCTTTCCTTATTACCAGTGTCCTTCGCCATCAGGCGAATCCACTCCGACTTCTGAAAAACTTGTAATTTACGTCAACAAGTCAAGGACGATAAGTCAACATTTTAGTCCAACTGACTGGTGTAGGGGTTGAACCCGATCCCGCTACCGCTATCTCGGCATCAGCACATGGGATATTTAATAAAGAACGCTCTTATCTATTCGGCCATGCTAACCTCCTAACGGTAAGATAATTCGCAGCTTTGATGATAATTCTCCAATATTCTAAATTGTGACACAAAAGTTGATATAAGGATGAATTCTTCCAGCTTCCAGCTATAGCATTGACATATCACATCGTTGCCTGCATAGTTTGGTCATTGATGTTTGCAGTTGTAAATTATTCGAAAGGAGGTTATAAATACAATTTATCAGATTGGAGACCTTTTTGTAGTTTCTTTTTTGTTTTCGTGTTTTCTTTAGCATTGGATTGTAACAAACACGAATAAAAGAAGAACAGAGAGAAACAGACAGGGAGAGAGAGAGAGAGAGAGAGAGAGAGAGAGAGAGAGAGAGAGAGAGAGAGAGAGAGAGAGAGAGAGAGAGAGAGAGAGAGAGAGAATTGATATAAATATAAGATATATAGAAAGATTGAGACTGTTATGCATAAGGGCAGTAACTAATGTCAGGCTTCTAGTTTAATCAGAATTAATTCCCCTGCAGCAGTGAGGAAATGGTGCGAATGTAATTCATAATTCTACATACTGTGTTCGAAATTAGCTGCAGGCTATTGTAAAGCAGACTGCCTTTAATTGATTGTTATCAATGTTTGAGCGTCGGTCGCTCAGATAGCAATGGAAAACTACTCAATCGTCAACTAGTAAATCGCAAACAGTAATACACATTCTGCGTCTATAAAGGACAGGCAAATAATTTTATCTCCCTGTGTATGGACAGCAAAAAGAGTATGGCTATCTTTTATGGTCAGATTGTCAGACGGGCCTGTGTGCCCAATTCTAAACCCGTTGAAAATAAAGATTTTCGTTCGTTCGTTCGTTCCCTTAACGAACACCCTCCTCTGTATTTAATCCATTGTGTCACATCTCCAGTTATCTCTATCCATAAACACCATCCTCTCCATTACATTCATGGTGATATATCTTTAGATACGAACCAGCTCCTCCTTTCATTCATAGTGTTACATCTCCAGCTTTATCTAATCCACTTTGGAACTGTTTCATTCATTGGCACCTTGCCGTCTTGACAGACGATAGTTTGTGCTTTAAAAAGGCATAATAACCTTTACCTATGGCGGTAGCGAATGTGACTGATAAGGCCAATTTGCGCTGTAAATGTCCGTTCACAGTGGGTGCATGTGAACACGTGGTCATTTCCACCATCATGCACCATCTAACGTCTCAAACGCTCGGTGTATGACTTATCTGCAATAATTTTCTAATTTGTCTTTATTCCATTTCTGATGTTTGCCCTCCATGCAACACGTTCAGCGGCGACTTGCTCCCAATGTGCATTATCAATGCCTGTATCTATCATGTCCCGCTTACACACATCTTTGTATCGTAGTAGAGGCCGACCCTGAGATCTCTTACCCATCTGTAATTCACCAAAAAAGATGTCCTTTGGTATTCTACCATCATCCGTCCTCCTAAGATGTCCTATCCATCTAAGTCTACGAAGACTGAGCATGGAATAAACTGTCACACAACCTGATCTTACCAATACTTCAGTATTTGTGATTTTGTCTTGCCACTTAATACCAAGAATTCTTCGCAGACACCGCATATAAAAGCTGTTTAAATGTTTCTCTTGGTGTGAGTAAGTTGTCCAGGTTTCACTGCCATAAAGAAGAGTACTAAGGACACAGGCTTGATAGACAAGGACTTTTGTTTTGGCAGTAAGCTTCCTGTTCTCCCAGACTCTTTTTCTTAACCTGTTCATTGTTGTTGCTGCCTTACCAATCCGGATGTTGATTTCCTGATCTAGGGATAATTTGCTATTTACCACTGATCCTAGATATGTAAAATGGTCTACCATCTCTAGTTCGGCGTCGTCAATAACGATTGATGGTACCCCATGTGCACCTTGTGACATAATCTGTGTCTTCGTTTTGCTAATTGTTAAACCAAATTCAGAACAAGCATTGGAGAATGCAGATAGTAGACATTGCAATTCTTCCTCAGAATGGGTCGTAACTGCAGCATCATCTGCAAAAAGCAACTCTCTGATCAGTACCCTCCTAATTTTGGTCTTGGCCTTCAATCTCTGAGCATTGTAAGGGCCGCCATCTGAGCGTGAGTGAATGTATATACCGCCATCCTGATCACGAAAGGCATATTTCAGTAGAAGTGAAAAGTATATTCCAAAGAGGGTGGGAGCTAGTACACAACCTTGCTTAACTCCAATCTTGATTTCAAATTCTTCAGAAGTTGCACCATCAAACTTGATTATACCCTTCATGCCTGTGTGGAACGATTCCACAATGGACAGAAGAGTTGGTGGGCAGCCAATCTTCTTTAGTGCCTTGAACAGACCCTCACGACTGACCAAATCAAATGCCTTTGTGAGGTCGATGAAGGCAATACACAGTGGTTGATTCTGTTCACGGCATTATATCAATGGTAGACCGGTTCTGTGATTCGGGGGTAGACTTGATCTCCTAGGACTTGAAGTCTGCGCAGAACAATTCTGGCAAATACTTTTCCAACAATACAGAGAAGTTAGATACCCCTATAGTTGTTGCAGTCGCTCCGATCGCCCTTGTTCTTGTACAGTGTTATGATGCTTGAATCTTTGAAATCGCGTGGGACTTGTCCTTCTCGCCAGCATAGCTCTATTAGCTGGTGGATCTGTAGAGTGAGTGTGTCTTGCCCACTCCTGATAACCTCTATTGGAATCCCATCCTTACCTGGAGACTTGCCAGATGCAAGTTCATTTATAGCACACTTAACTTCTGTTATGGTGGTGTCAGCAAGCGATGCTTCAGGCGTTCCGGGATACTTCTCTCGCACCACACAAAAAGCTTGCAAGTCGTACGAGAGGATTCGTTTACACATTTTATTGCCACTGGCTCTTTACATTATCTCAATGCACAAAAACGGTCGCTAACAAATCACACAAGAATACACAGAAGTGCCTATCACTAGTCGTTTCCTAACCCTACAGCTAACTCTATCTACTCGGCTAAAGAAACACGCATCGTCGCTAAGCGATGCGCTCGCTACGAAAGTCTGTCCCCTGTCTGACTATTTTCCTCGCGTGACTACACAGCACGCGGAAGGACCTTGTGTGCCCTTCGGCTTTTGCGTGCTGCTTCACTCAGCACGCTTAGAGTAGTCGTCTACTTTTGAGTGGCATTCCACTTCTCCGTGTCTATCACGTAGGCGTGATTATGCCGTGACCAGAGTGCTTACTCTCTGGTTGACACCTCCGTGTCTCATGAGAGAACTGTTTGATAGTTCCCCTTCCTATATCTTCCCTACATCTATTCTACACCTACCCTGCCCTCATGTAGGGGCACTGGGTTACCTCTACTCTACTTGAGCTAGACCACTCTTTCAGGGTGGTCTTCACTCCTCTGTACTTGAGTCTTTGACAGGTGGGAAGTGTGTCCATGTGGTCAAGAGTTGGTAGAGCCTCTATGGCGTTGAGGGCATCATCCGCTAGTTTGGTCTCACTTGAGTAAAGCTCCAAATAGTGCTCTACCCATCTGTCCATCTGCTGTTTCTTATCAGTGATGATTTCTCCAGTCAAGGTTTTCAAGAAAAGGCATTTGATAGGGTAGATAGAAACAAGCTGTGGGAAATCCTTAAACAATATGGAGTGAGTACACATCTAACAAACCTATGTAGAAGTTTATACAACAACAGTGAATGCATAGTGAGAGCAACTGGAGAACACTCAGAACCCTTCACCATAAGATCTGGAGTACGACAAGGTTGTGTCCTGTCCCCTCTCTTGTTCATAACATATATAGACAACATATGTAAAGAAACCAGCCAAGCAGAGACAGCAAGAATACCGCATGACGAGAACACAGAAGAAGAACCATCTGCAAATCTAACCATTAGAGAACTCCTGTTTGCGGACGACCAAGCACTAATAGCAAAATCAGAAGCTGAATTACAAGACCACATGAATATTCTAAACGAAATGTGTAGGGAACATAACATGAAAATTAGCACAAGCAAAACAGAGGTAATGACTATAACTAAAGAAGAACAAACAGCAACAATTCACCTAAACGAACATCCCTTGAAACAAGTAAAGAGCTTCAAGTACCTAGTAAGTATAATATCATCAAATGGCAGATCAGAAGACGAGATCGAAAATAGGTGCAATAAGGCAAATCAACTCATTGGACAAATGGCACCAATACTAAAGAACAAACATGTATCAATAACTACTAAGAAGGCAATTTACAACACAATCTTCCTACCAACTCTGTGCTACCAATGCCAAACCTGGACAATGACAGAAAAAGAGAAAAGAAAAATCACAACAACAGAAATGAGGTTTCTGAGAAGAATACTCAACGTATCAAGAAGAGATAAGATCAGAAATGAAGAAATCAGGACTAAAGTAGGGGTTAAAGCTGCTCTAGATTTTATTAGAAAGCAGCAAGTCAAATGGTTTGGCCATGCAAGTAGGCTACCAGTCAACAGTATGCCACAACAAGCAATGATGTACAGACCAGATGGAAACAGAGGAAGAGGCCGACCACGTAAACGTTGGACGGAGGGAATAACAGAATCCATGGGAATGTCGATATACGAAGCCCATAACCGGGCACTCTCACGAAGTTTATACTTCACCTCGACACCGCAAGGTACAAGAGGAACATGATGAGATGAGATGAGATGAGGTTTTCAATGGTGCACTTCTTTTGATCACTGGACCACAGGCTTTCTTTATTCCTTCATGCATGCTTCTTATGTTTCCCTTATCACTTGCGATTTGAATGGACTCACATAACGTGGATACAGTATCCAATTTCATAAGAAGACGCCGTTGGAACTACATCGGCCATGTACTCAGAATGGTCAAGACAAGACTCCCCTACCAAGCCCTCATATGGTCACCGGTAGGGAAAAGAAAACGGGGAAGACCAAGAGAGATCCTGCGTAGAACCATCATTAGAGAAGGCTCATTCAATGGCCAAGTAAATATCAAAGATCTACAACAGATAGCAGCGAACCGCAAGGCATGGAGAAACAGGACTTCTGCCCTATGCGCCGCCTTAGGCTCAAGAGGAAAGACTAACTAACTAACATAACTTGATCCAATAATCATTTGCACACTGCCTGGCAGCCTTTTGCACATCCTTCCTAGCTTGCCTTAGCTCACTCAGAGTGTTACGCGCTGGTCTTTCCTTGTTTCTTAGGAGAGCTTTCTTCTTCTTATCAATCAAGGGCTGCAGAGTCTCGCTGTTTGCCGCAAACCAGTCCTGCCTCTTATGATCCACAGTGCCGTAAACCCCTACGGCAGTTTTATAAAGAGTTTCCTTAATGTGATCCCACTTTTCATTTACTGTACAATTTTCTGGTGTTTCAGTGAAAGCATCTTCAAGTTGCTGTTGAAACTGAAAGCACTTTTCAGGATCGTGAGTGTTAATAATATTAATCCTGGGGATAGATTTGTGTTTAGCTGTGTAGATTCTCTTTGGTCTCAGTCTAACCCTTGCAACAACCAAAGAATGATCCGTATCACAGTCAGCACTGTGGTAACTTCGAGTCAATGATATATGGTTCAGATGTTGTCTCCGTGTGATGATGAAGTCCAGCTGATGCCAATGGCCGGATCTTGGATGTTTCCATGTGACCTTATGCATCTCTTTTGTTTTAAAAAAGGAGTTTGTAATACATAGGTCATTACTGGTGCAATGCTCCAGCAGCCTTTGCCCATTTTCATTCATGCGACCGATGTTGTATTTTCCAAGGAACACTGGCCATGAACTTGAATCCTTGCCCACACGAGCATTGAAATCACCGAACATATAAATGTAGTCAGATTTTGGAACTGCCTTGATCACGGAGTCTAACTCCTCATAGAACGAATCCTTCATATCATCAGAGGAATCGAGTGTCAGTGCATATGCAGTAATAATGGTGGCAAACCCACAAGAGGTTGCCAAGTGCAGGGATAATAGTCTTTAATTTCCTCCTGCTGGAATTTCAATCATTCCCAGTAGCGAATTCTTCACTGCAAAGCCCACACCGTGTTCCTTTTTTCTGCCTGCCCTCTACCCTTCCAAAAACAGGTGTAATTGTTTTCCCTGAGTGACCCTTCCTCAGAGAGGCAAGTCTCCTGCAGGCCAGCAATATCAATGTTAAGACGATTGAGTTCGGCATCAATCACAGCCGTTTTTCTCACATCGTCAATATTTGTCAAGTCAGTGGAAAATCCTGGACACATGGTTCTCACGTTCCTGGCTGCAAGCCGTAGCTTGAGGTTTCTATTTTTATTTTTTTTTGGTACTTGGTGCATTGACCAAGGAAGTTAATCAACATGACCAGACTATGCATGGAAGATACTTATAATATAGTAACATATAAAGGCAGGAAATCAGACCCCTTCCAAATAACATCTGGCTTGAAACAGGGTGATGCACTATCGCCGCTACTCTTCAATCTGGCTCTAGAGAAAGTAGTAAGGAAGGTAAAGGAGGAATGTGATATTGGAGGAACATCCAAGCTGCTTGGCTATGCAGATGATATAGATATTATGGGGCAAAGTGAACGAAAGACATTGGAAATATTGACTCACTTAAAGGAAAAAGCCCAACAGATAGGGCTGGTTATCAACCAAGATAAGACAGAATATATGGTAATTTCAAGAGACGGAATGGCTAGAAACTCTGGCCACATACAAATAGATAATATGACCATTAAAAGAACGGAAACATACAAATACCTGGGTACGATCTTCAACTGCTCCAACATCATAAGGGAAGAAATACAAACTAGAATCAACTCTGGAAATAAGATATACTATGCACTACAACATCTACTAAATCAAAGGCGCTATCTCGTAACACCAAAATCACAATATACAAAACACTGATCAGACCAGTTGTGCTGTATGGCTCTGAACCTGGAGTACAACGAAAGGAGACGAAGCCTTGTTACAAACCTTTGAGAACAAAATTTTAAGACGCATCTTTGGACCCATTAGGGATACACAAAGTGGAGAGTGGAAAAGAAGAAGTAACAAAGACATTTATGATCTGTTTAAGTCCCCGCTAATCACTGGTATCATGAAGGCTAATAGACTACAATGGCTGGGGCATATAGAAAGAATGGAAGATAATAGGGAAACAAAACTCGCTTACACTCAGGAAATAAATGACCGTAGACCCCGAGGTAGACCAAGAAGGCGGTGGAGAGATAATACATGTACAGACCTACAAGCATTTGGAATCAACGACTGGCAAGAGAAGGTCCACCAGAGAGACGAATGGAGACGGATTGTATTTGCAGCAAAGAACCTCAATGGCTCGGAACGCTGAAGAAGAAGAAGAAGACTTGGTGCATTGGTTTTACAGCCTGCGATTCAGATTTTGTCCTAGCCCCAAGAACCCATTGAAGCAGGCAGGCTGTGGCCGATCAGCACCCAATTGACCGGGGGCTGCCCAGCTTGAGGCGGGCGGTAGCTGATCAGTGACACGTGTAGGTGTCTCCCACCGTCAGAGGCAACGCGTGGCGCCCCATGTCTACGCCAAATGACAGGGACTTATAACCCGTAACAGTTGCCTCTCGCTTTGATTCCGAGACCAGTTAAGACCAGGGATGGAGTTATTGCCTCTCCATAGCACAAAGCCTGGGCTAAAATACAGAGATAATGTGTTGCCCATGCAGCATGATCCCTCTCTCGGCCTGCCTAGTTCACTGCAGAGGAAAGGTAACACCCCTACATCTGGAACAAGACAAGCTGCAGAAGCAGCCGGATCAGCAAAGCAATGCTCCAACTGTCCGCCTGTCGGAGCTTCGATCCTAGACCAGCCGCCAACCAGGCTTAGGGCCTGGTCTGCCCTGCAATGACATTTTGTCTTTAGATTGCATTTCCTCGCACCAGGGTAAGGCTTGTACCCTCCCAATTGCGCTCTTCCGCTCGAAGCCGTTGGCCCAATGTGGGGTGTCGGGTTTGGTAAGTGCCGCCCAACGTTCGGCGCTAACAGAAAGCAGGTAGTACCGTCTACTGTTATACGGTAGCTCAGTCATATCTGACTAAGACCTGACATGCCGGAACTGTTTAGAATTGGAATAGTACATTCAAGTTACACTGGGTGGACTCATTCAAACATCACATTTACAGTCATGTTTGAATGTCCTTCTCGCTGCTCTCATTGTAGCAGACATGTGTGGGCTCTGGTGGGTAGAATCAACCAGCTCCAGACACTCTCTAGGACTGACAAATGACCAGGACACGGAACAACAACAACAACAACAACAACAACAACAACAACAACAACAATAACAGAGAACATGCGTGCTACTGATCATGAACCAGCTAAACCCAGTGACAGCACAGTGGTTAGCACAATCACTTTCCAGCGATTCCCTCTGGGTTCAATTTACAGCCTTGTAAATTAAGTCAAATAGTTGTTAGAACATTTCTAGACATGTGTCAGCAATTTGCTTGCGACAGGTCTTTTCAGGACTCCTCTACCTTTGCACCGCACGAAATAACTCGTGTCATTTGCAAAAGGAATGCAATTTATTTAGAGCTCGTGATTTATAAGCTCTGCGAGCGGCATACATCGTTGATATTAAATAACATGGTACGTTACAAGGATGTAATGACGTGGTGAGAATGATAATAGTAATCACTAACTGTATCTAAAGCGTAATCTTAACTATTGTCTAGAAATCTATAGCCCTGGTAAAGAACACGTCTATCTCTAATTGTCTCCAGTCTGGTCTGTCCCCACGCTACACATTGCGTGGTCAAGCACGGACGCTGTGTCCTCCGTGCATTAGCAAGACTTGCGTGCATAGCGTGTCCTAGCACGCTGGCTTGTTAACTCGAGTAACCGGGTACCCCACGGTTACTCGTAAGGCCAAGCTTCCCAATGGCTTGGGGAAGCCCTCGCTCAACTGTCCTGACTGCTCCCTTGGTTGACACCAATGTGTCCCCTAGTGAAGCTATTTATAGCGCTGGTGTCTCTCCTGTCTGGTGTCTCCCTACTAGACTCTGTCTTAACTCTGATTAACTCTCTAACTACTTATTGGAGATTTTGACACATGTGTATTCTTTCCTATACACTATGTAAAATGTTATTTCTGTACCATGACTGAAAGGCCCTAATTGTTTCCTCTATATACACTATGTGCCAGTTGTTGACTGAGGGGCAGCGCAAGAAGACTTCACGCAATGACATGACTAGGTTTGTTTTACGCCTCCACAAAAAATATCAAACTAATTTTAAGCGAATCTTCTTCTTCTCCATCTTCTTCTTCTGCCGCTTCTTTTTCTTGTTCTTGCATTCGTTCATTCATGTTTATATCGGCAGACGAATCCTACGTAGTCAACAGATTTCTTGAGCTCCCCGTTTCTTCCATGCAGCTTTGAAAGCAGCGCCGCCTCTCAGGGACAGGATCCCCTTATTACCGGGCTGTTACGTTAGCCGCAGGTTCTGTACAGGACGTTGCAGTCAACCAATATTTATTGGCTGTTTGTGATTTACTAGCAGCTTTAAGTATAACAGTTTGTCATTGCTTTAAGAACTGCCGACTCCTCAAGCCACAGACATCAACGCAAAGCGATCTGCTTTCAGATGTTCCCCGGCTAATGTCGATCATTTGGGAATTATGAAACGTCACGTCACACTACCCTCTCAGCCCCTGTCCCGTGGGTAACTGGCTGTTCTGTAAGAAATCCTGGAGAACGTACTCTGTAGTTTGATCACAGTGTCCGCGTGAGCATAGTAGTGAGTAACTCAGACCAGGCTTGGACGTATACTTGTTCAGTCTGCCTGTCTGCAGCCTTGAAACTATGACCTGTCCCTGTCGGTCAAGAGAATGATTGCCATCATTGGTCTGGTTCTGTTCTTTTCTGGTAATCCAGATAACTCTGTTGTTTTTCCTCAAATCATTATGAATGAAAGTGTTTTTTTTTTCTCTTCCCGAAGGCAGCCAATAGAGTCATAACAAGCAAGTCAAGCCAGCAATTTCTTATATCGTTCAGAATAGTATAATTTTGTTCAGCAGTTTGTGAAAGTTCTGAGTTGAGAATGAAAAAGGAAATAGGCAAACAGGTTTTCAGTTTATACACGTGATCACAAAGGTCCCTGACCTTATCATTTTTATCGTGCATCAATACCCCACCCAGCGGTGCAGCCCCAGCCAATCTGTCCGCCTGCTCGTTTCCCAACACACCAGCGTGTCATGAAAAGTGTCATCTCCTGACTGAAGTAGCCAGTCTCCGCCCAACCGGAATACGAGAAGACGGGCCTTGATAACTGTAGAGGGTTACTTGTAACTAACACTGGGTGTATGTTGTCTTGGCTTGACTGCGGTGAATCTCTGGGGAAGGAGGATAGCAAACAGGAGAAAACTTGGTAGGCTGTAGGTATGAATAATATTCTCTCAATCTATCTGTGTAAATCGAGGTAGGGAGAAGAGTTCTTAAAAGCTCTATTGAGCCAATCTTGATCTTTTGATGTTAATCATGGACAATTAGCAGACAAGCGTGACATTTTGTGGAGGTTGCGGTGATGTACTTTTACAGAAACATGATGAGAACACCGTGGACGGAGGGAAAGATCAATGAAAATATCTTGAAAGAAGTTAACTAACAACAACCTGGTACATCAGACGTAGACAGTCCACAATTGTTGGGCAAGTCAAGAGAAGAGGAAAAACTGTGGTATGTCGTCACAACGAGAAAGCTGAGAGAAAGAGACAATGCAAGACTGTTTGACGGTACTACACGGAGGAACATGCATATTAGAAATGACTGGCAGCACAAGAAACAGAAGGTTGTAGAAGACATGATCACCCATGCCACACGCCATGGACTATAAAAAGATGAGGGTACATTAACAAATCAACTCAATATTTCCTGTGGCGACATAAATGTGTGAACCTGCTGGGATATTTAACAAATCAGCTGAAAAGAACATGTCCACCTTTGATAATAACTGTTACAGAAGAAAATTCAAATTTAATTGGCCAGAAAGGAGAAACCAGATTTGTATTCAGTATATATTCAGATGGCGGCCTCTACAATGCTCAGAGATTGAAGGCCAAGACTAAAACTATGATGGTACTAATCAGAGAATTGCTGTTTGCAGATGATGCTGCAATTACGACCACTCTTAGGAAGCATTGCAACCTCTACTATTTGCAGTCTCAAATTCTTGTTCTGAATTTGGTTTAATAATTAGCAAAAAGAAGTTCGCTAGTTAGTTGCGGTTCCAACTTCACAGCAACGGGTCGTCCCCATTATGCTCCGTTCCAGTGCCAGTAAATATCACATGAAATGCTCCTCACTGCCTTATGTGGAAAGTGGAATATACAGGAGTCGTGACAAGCCAACAGCCCGCACAGATAAACTGCGCATAATGCCGCCGTCAGAATGCCAACACAAAAGTCTTCCATGGCAAATACAGTTCATCGCCGATGAAAGCGGCAGTCACTAGAAAACCAGCAGCCACACATTAAAAATCGAGAGGATCGACTTCATGATTAGGCTGCCGCTGAAAGCATCGTACAAAGCACTAACACCGTAGCTCCGGCAACGAACCCCAGGATTTTCTGAGAAAAGAAATTGATCCATGAACCGAAAAGGCAATCCAGCCAATTGCAAGCGACATGCCGACGACCATTGTTCCGAACATGCAGTTTACGCTACAACAAGCGCGACAGAAAAATGTAAAAACATTCCAAACGAAATTTACAGCTCACAGTGTCGCGCCACGTACTCAGCTCAACAACAGGGCAACCGAACCAGTAGCATGTGTCCTTAGTACTCTTCTTTATGGCAGTGAAGCCTGGTCAATTTACTCACACCAAGAGAAACGTTTAAACAGCTTTCATATGCGGTGTCTGCGAAGAATATTAAGTGGCAAGACAAAATTACAAATACTGAAGTACTGAAAGATCAGATTTTGTGACAGTTTGTTCCGTGCTCAGTCTTCGTAGACTTATATAGATAGGACACGTTAGGCGGATGGATGATGGTAGAATACCAAAAGGCATTATATTTGGCGAATTACAGATGAGTAAGAGATCTCAGGGTCGGCCTCTACTACGATACAAAGATGTATGTAAGCGGGACATGATTGATACAGGCATTGATAATGCACAGTTGGGGCAATCTGCCGCTGAACGTGTTGCATGGTGGGCAAACATCAGAAATGGAATAAAGACAAAGGAGAAAAATATTGCAGATAGGTCACACACTGAGCTCGTGAGACGTAAGATGGTACGTGATGGTGAAAATGAACTTGTATTCACATGCATCCACTGTGGTGGACAATGTAGCGCGCGAATCGGTCTTATCAGTCACATTCACCGCCGCCATGGGTGTGGTTATTATACCTTTTTTTACAGCACACTGTAGCAATGATGCATCTCTGATATATAGTGGGAGATTTGTAATTAGAGGTTGGATGATATTGTCAAGAAACTCGGAGATTTGTTTAGTCGGGCATGAGAGTGCGGAAACTACGGGACGTCTCAGATTGTCAGGTTCATGCATATTTTTGGCAACATGTAGAAGGTAGTTTTACCTAGGTCACAGTCACGGATGTACAGTAAAGAGGCACTGGGTGGTAGAGCATTGTCACGAATGAACTCTGCGCTGGTGTTCCGAGTCTTCAGTTTGTAGGAAAGTGAATGGTCAAGGGGAGCAGTATATGAGTTTGTTGAGTTTGGACATGCCTACGTATAGATTTTTACGCCAAACAAGCACAGCACCACCCTTACCATGGGCTTGATGACTATGTCCTGTCTATGTTGTAGTTGGGATAAGAGACGCCATTCTCGAGGGAATAGATTAGGGCTTTTCAGTAAAGTTGCCATATATCGTGGAGTGTGCTGGCCATGCATAGGTCAAAGGCGCTGGAAGCTCCAGCAGATGGAGTCCAGGTTGATCGGTATTTAACTAGACATTGAAACATGCTCGCAGCTTGTGTGGTGTGATTGTGAACAGTCTTATCTTTATGGTGAAACTTTAAGGCCAAGACTTCTGTGGAAATTGTCAATGTCCTCCGAGATAGCATGACTGTCCATTCGAGAGCGTGGAGGGACAAAACTGAGACCTTTGTCCAAATTTGCGTGTTCTTCAGGAGGCAGTGGTAGATCAGGTGGGACCAAGATCTCGCCATTAATATCAGCCAAACAGGTCTCACTATCTCTGTATACTATAAGTCTACTCATGCTCACAGTTTCCTCCTATGCAGTTCACCCCACGCTAAGATCGAAATGTCAGTTCGCTGTGTTGTGGTGTAACTTATTGTTACGTAATTATCATCATTGTTATTTTTAAACTGTGATTTCCATTTGCCGGTTTTGTGTTCGTTGAAAAGTATATACACTGTGTGTTTATTATCTCTCACGTTTTCGCATTAGTCACACCTACCTAACTGTTTACATTTTGTATTGCAACATATTATCTACATTGAAACACCAGTCATCTTTAATACTGATCTTCCCAACTTGCCATGATGTCTAACCGTCTAGGACAGAGGTTCTCAGCCTTTTTTGGCCCATGCACCCCTTCACCACATGTTCAGAATGTCATTCCCCCCTTTCGTATGTCGTCCCTATAACCACCCCCCCCCCGCCCTTTTGCCTCTACAGAGAATGCGTAAAAATGGAAGCTACATTAAATAGCACATACTACAACAAGTCTAGACATCTACATAAAACGTGATTTGCGGGTCTACTTACGTTATAAACCGAATTTCATAAAGGCGAGAAGTGCAGAACCGTAAATGTATGGATGGAAAAACAATATCAAGTAATAGGTACATGTATTAACGTGATCTTGACATAATTTTAATTTCCCCCCGTCAACTCTCCTCAGGAAACCACTCAAATCCCCCCCCCTTGGTGGCAGGGGGGGGGAATTCCTCACAGATTGAGAACCACTGGTCTAGGATATTTTCTTTGAGTCTCCCAACCATTTTTTCTGCTTTCCCCTTCACCCCTCCCCAACAACTTTCCCGTTGAGACGACAGACTTTTACATTCTCATGATATATCCAAATAATTTTTCTGCTTCTAGAAACCAGTTCTTTTTGTGAGTTAACTTCTGTCAAGATATCTCCATTTCTCTTTCTATCCGTGCTCATTGATCTCAAAATTATCCTATAAAACCGCATCCCCACATTCACCTATAAAACCACACAACCACCTTCTCCAATAAAACGACATCCTCACATTCCCATATAAAACAACATCCCCACATTCCCCTATAAAACCACATCCCACATTCCGCTATAAAACCACAACCCCACATTCCCCTAAAAACGACATCCCCACATTCCCTTATAAAACGATATTCCCCTCATTCCCCTATAACACCACACCCCCACATTCCCCTATACAACCACATCCCTATATTCCCCTATAAAACCACATCCCCACATTCCCGTATAAAATCATTACCCCACATTCCCCTATAAAACCATATCCCCACATTCCCCTATAAAACCCCATCCCATCATTCCCCTATAATACCCCATCATCTCATTCTCCTATAAAACCACATCCCCACATTCTCCTATAAAACCACAACCCGACATTCCCCTATAGAATAACATCCCCAGATTCCCATATAAAACCACATCCCCACTTTCCCCTATAAAACCACATCCCCACATTCCCCTATAAAATCACATCCCCACATTCCCCTATAAAACCACATCCCAACATTCCCCTATAAAACCACATCCCTACTTTCCCCTACAAAACCACATCCCCAACATTCCCCATAAAACCACATCCCCACATTCCCCTATACAACGACATCCCCACATTCCCCTATAAAACCACATCCCCAACATTCCCCTATAAAACCACATCCCCACATTCCCCTATAAAACCACATCCCCACGTTGCCCTATAAAACCACATCCCCACATTCACCTATAAAACCGCATCCCCACATTCCCCTATAAAACCACATCCCAACATTCCCCTATAAACAACATTCCCACATTCCTCTAAAAAACCACATCCCCACATTCCCCTATAAAACCGCATCCCCACATTCCCCTATAAAACCACATCCCCACATTCCCCCCTAAAACGACATGCCCACATTCCCCTACAAAACCACATCCCCACATTCCCCTATAAACAACATTCCCACATTCCTCTAAAAAACCATATCCCCACATTCCCCTATAAAACCACATCCCCACATTTCCCTATAAAACCACATTCCCACATTCCCCTATAAAACCACATCCTCACATTCCCCAATAAAACCACATTCCCACATTCCCCTATAAAACCACAACACCACATTCCCCTATAAAACTACATGTGATGTATGTTCTTGACTCACTTTACCACAACTCTGGTGACGTCACCTGTAGACACATTCCTGTCCTGGAACTAGTAGTGCAGAAAGTGTTGACGTTCATCACACATTGATGGCCAGTTTTGAACAGCTTTATATTTATACAATGTCTGTTCATCAGCAGGGCTATAAACTGGCATACATAATGTTTACTGTTTGTTAAGATGAATCATGTTATTTATATATTGTAGTTTTTTTTTCTACGCATTGTGATAATCAAATTAAACATTCCACCTTCTTCAAAGGGTTGTGTTATTTGTATTTGTATTATCCGAGATGGTGCTGTTGACATAAGCCTGCAGATTTTGCTAGAATATTTACAGCTTTTCATTCGTTCACTTCAATATGTGTTTGAAAGTCTTCAGGATTACTCCACTAGAAGATTCATCACGTCTGCTAAAGTCTTGCGGCAATTATCTACCCCCACAGTAAACAAATATTGATCATGTCATGTGAATTATCAAGACTGTAAAAGCTGACACAACAGAATCTTAGATCTGGGATCACACTGATGTTGGACAACAGGATGTCTTCATCCGACATACAGGACTTCGCGTTGGAGCTCAAGCCAACGAACACAAGCAAGCAAGCAAGCAAGCAAATCAAATCACACGATAGAGAAGAGCATATCAGTTGACATCAGTGACAAAGTTCAGCTTATCATTTGACATTAGGGGACAAAAAATAGCTTATCACATAATCTCCGATGACACAGTAGAGCTTGTCCGTTGAAGGACATTTCTTTTCAATTTTTGTTGTTTTTTGCATATCCTTTGTACAGGACATCGCTGTCAACACCAGCATTTTACTGCTGTTGTTGATATCTTGGCATGTTTTACGTTCAGTAGCTTGCCATTGCTGTCTGAACGACCGGCTCCCATACCAACTCGTTAAGCCCCAGCGCAGCGCGGTCTGCTACCACACTGGACCCAGCTGTGTTTCGAACTCAGGTAAGCGGGCTTACGAATCGCGTCCGTAAGTCCTTCGCCACGGAGGAGGGCTTTGTCAAATTACAGGATGAAAAGTGTATTAGCAAAAGGAATTGGAGTCCAAAAGACAGTTTTCCCTCATTAAAAAAAAAAACCCGTTGCCTTCTATAACAAAGCGCATTGGACATCGAAATGAGGTATTTAAAATATTTGTATAAAGAATCATCATCATCATCATATGTGTCACACGTTTTCTTGATGGTAATATTACGAAGTTCTTACGATGATATGCTCATGATATTATTGTGTGATGGTCGTTGTCTAGGTAACGATACTCATGGTGTGTCAATGGAGATATCTGTCTTGCAATGTAACTCACCCCCGCAGTGCATATTCACCAGTCATGAAACAAGATTCAGTTGGCGCACATAATCCTTTATTACAGAAATAACACAGACTCACGGAACATATGTATATATCCAGAAACAATGTAATCCATAGATTATAAATATCCTCCTCACAATTTAACCAGCACACATCAATGCCTTCTCACGGCCTGCTTCTTATCTCAATCCACAAGACAGGTAATCCAGCTACTATCCACGGCTGGATCTCCCACAATACAACCCACACATTGGGTTGGAGCCACTGCTCAACTATAGAACCCACTCTGGTTCAGGCCTGTCTTCACAACTCGGAGAACTAACACAACCCCGTTGTACGTGGACTACCGACTCCTTCGGTATCTCAAACTCAACTCCTGAAACGACCTGCCCCGCAGTCAGTCTCTTCTCTCACTGACTTTTCAGTCTCCTCACTTCACACAACACACAACTGTCTTTCGACCCATCCCCCCTGGGGCCTTCCACTCATATCCGCCCCATTATTTCTGAGGGTTGATTGTTTTCCTCGTAGCCAGGTCACTCACCTTACTGTCTATGACCACAGGCATGTGACACTACCCCACCCTCAAAAGAAAACATCGTTTTCAAATGTTGGGAGACTAAAACTTATTAAATATGTGACCCAGACACATTGCCTGGGTAGCCCTATGTATGGCTGCACCTTACTCTCGCTACCACACTACATAATACATCAAATGCTCATAGTACATTCCCATATTCCCCACACATAAATACAAACAACTTTCTATCTTGTGTACCAATGCATGAACTAATACATCACATAATAATAATAATACATCATAGAAAAGCATTATACTTATGTACCCACAGGTCTCTTACTACTTCACGACCCCACAATACTATTTGTGTACCGACCCTATATCAGGCGGTTCTGTTCTTGCATTAACCCTCCTCTGATTCCTGTCGATGCTGTGTCTATCTTTCATGTACCCATGACTCATGGTACCTCTACAATTACAACATCTGTTTGCTATCCCTAGCCCTGGGTCAGTAATGTCGCGAAAACTCTTTTGACCTGACTCAACATTCCTATCTGCATATTGCATCGTTACACTTGAGTCTCTGTTTAGTCTGAACTCTTTATTCAATCTTGGCCCATATATCTGGCACCTTGCTTTCTGCTGCATACGCCTTATGCCTATGTGCCCTGCCCATGCACTATCCTGAGCTGTTCTAGTATATCGGTCTCTATGTGCTAAAGGTACTGCTTCTTGCCCACGTGCAGTTCTGCTATCTGAAAACCTGCGAGTGAGAACATTGTTCTTCCTCTCGAAGCACCATCTACCTTTCTTTGACTGCCTATGTTCTACTCTCCTACACCCTTGGGAACATTTGTTCAGAGTAGTATCTTGTCTCTGGGATTCACTAGCACTATATTTGGGATCCATTCTCATCTGCTCAGCTGTACTATCCTTGTCCTGAGTTCCTGTGTCTACTTCAAGTGCCTCTTCTATCCTCAGCTATACTCTCTAATTTAGGTTCTCTTGTGGTAACTACCTCATTACTGCTTACACTATATTTTCGGTCCCAATAAACTACTTCCTCTTCTGTACACTCTTTAACTCCTATAACATTTCCTATGACCAAATCAGCCACTGGTGAGTCCAAAACACACGCTGTCACTCTTCCAGTGATATATGGTGTTTTTACTGTTATTATGGCTACTGGGTAGAACTCTACTGTGCCGTTGAATGTTATGCATCTAATCTTTTTCCCTGTATAATCCGAGGGATCTATTAAACTTCTCCTCACTCCGATAGACGTACATCCGGAATCCCTAATTGTTAACGCTGGTCTATCATTGACAAATCCCTGATGCAGCTTCAGACTTCCTCCTTCATGCACTGCTGATCCTGCTTTTACTGTATGACCACATATTAGGACTGGCTGACTGTCTTTTTCAAAAAGAGGTTTGCACCCACTACAATCTTCATTGTTCAGCGTCTCAATTACTTGCGCTGCATTTGAGTGCTCTGTTTCTCTCATCCTACATTGATGGCTGATATGCCCCTTCTTTCCACATTTGAAACAAGTCATCTCCCTTTTAGTGTTGTTCGTTGGTCCATCTGATGGTTGTGCATCACACTCTGTCATTTTGTGTCTCCAGCTCCCACAATTCCAACATCCGGCATAATTTGGACGTCTCTGGAAGTTCCCTCTTCTATATGGGTACCGTCCTACTCTACCAACATTGTTTCCTCGGAAACCATTATCTTGAAGTTCTTGCTGCTCACCTTTCTGTGCTGAATCCACACTTTTCGCCCTTGGTCTGATGACTGGATTCTGGTGCTGTTTAGTGTACGCTGCACAGACTATTTCCTCACTCATTAGTTTCCCAATAGATACGTTAGGATGTGCAGTCATGTAACAGTATGTGTAGTTTGGGTTATAATTAGGATCTAGTGGGGAATTAGAGATACAGCACGATTGAGCATTATGAGTGAAAGCGGAGAGAGATGCTCAATCGTGACGTATTGTTGTTGTGAAGGGCAGTCAACATCCGATAGTCCAGCTGAGAAGACACGGCTTGTCATCTTGAGAATAAAGTATAAAGTTTTAGTACAGATCAAGTCTTGTTACTTCATTTGACACTACTACAGAAGTAATAAATGGTGCCGTGGACCGAGGATCTGAGGTTGATCTAGGCCGGCCAACAACAACTATCCACTGGCGGCATGCTGTAAGACAAATTATGAAGATAATGGCCTACCACGCGAAGTACTAAAGAATCCAGACAAAACTGCCAGGACAAGAAGGGTTTCCTGGAGCCGTGGCTGAACATTTGAATCGTATCATTTATAAGGGGCCTAACCTGGCCGTTGCCTGAACCTTGCCACTTTCAAGATTTTATCGGAAGTCAGAACTCGTTCAAGGTCAGCTCATCACTAGCCGTTGGCTGATTGATACTAATCCAGTTTTGGGCCTTGTCATTCCTATGACCCAAACACCCCCAATCCATTCTTGGGCCTCGTTATATTCCTATGACCCATTCCATACGACGATGAAGTACCCACTTGAGATCAAGGAAGGGACCCAACCAGGGGGTCGAAGATTGTCTGGCAGCCCATGAGATGTGACCCAACCAGGGGTTGAAAATTTTCTGGCAGCCCACGAGAAGGACGAAATTACCTGAGGGAAGAGAAGTGATATCTGAACTCCACCACCTGAATTCCGAGACTTTCACTTGATGCGGGCTCTGGTTGGTTGAACTGAATCCGTAAGTTGGTAAAAGAAGATGACGGATTAATTAAGGAAATTTTTACTCGGAGTAAAAGTTGTGTATTTCGAGGTCTCCCGTGAGCTTCCGAATTTATTAATTAGAGTGGAGTACAGGACATTATTGTGGTTTAAGAAACAAATATCTACAAGGAACCTTCTGATTGCCACAAATTTGAGTTTTTTATTGAGGACAGGGTTCATTCTTCCTATGCTCAGATAGGATATTGTTGATGCTTCCTCTGATTAATGTAATATCTTATAATATTATAACCAACTGAATTGTGCTGTTTGGGATTTGGGAAATTTTAATTGTGTGATTGGTTGCTTGCTTTGTTTCAGTATTTTTCAGCATGACGGAACCAGACAACTTGGCCCAGGTGTTGACGGGAGTGGGAACAGCGGTAGGAAAATTAAATATGATAATCAACCAACAAGGGATGGCAACAGAATAATATTAGAGTAATTAATTGAACATATTAAGTATTGCTGCTGAATTTGAAGTTAATATTGTTTGAAATATTGGTATATTGCTTGATAGTTTCCAGTACAGATTTTAGGATGCAACCCCAAGATTTTTCACAGGTACTGACTGGAGTTAGTGGGGCAATAGCAAGGTTGGATGCAGTATTAAGACAACGTAGTAGAGGTTTCCAATCGAATGGCCAGTATGATACCATTACGCCAAGGCCACATCAAAGCTCAACCTGCTTTAGAAAACAACCGCTTTATAACAACGACAGAAACTGTCACAGATGGAATGTAAACGACGTAACGAGAACACAAAGGTATGAAGAGAGACGACAGTTTTATAAGAAAAGATGGAACTGGCCATCTAATAGTGAGGAGCAGAAAACATTACGAAATCAATGGTTTGAAATCAGAAGATTGAGATATGCACTCGCAAAGTCAAACAAAGGAGAAAATCAGCATCAGACTAATAGAACCTTAGCTGATGATCGACAGGTGTTTTCAATTTGTAGGGGTAGACAGGAAAGAGAGACACAGACGCAGATGATTGAAGTGGTAGAACGGAACACACAGACACAAGTTGATATAGTGGGAAAGAAAACCCAGATACAACCAAACAACAAGATAACGAAGGGAAGTCAAACCGAGTTGGTAGAAACTCAATCAAAGCCAACTGACTTGAAAGTCACGAAGAGAAACACCGTTGCATTAAAGAGAGACACAGGTACAAAAGTTAGACAACCCAAGACAGAAGACAGCAGAAAGAAAATTAGAAAGAGTGTTAGAGTTAGAAATGAAAAAACTTTGCTCATGTATAATCGTGGATGTGGAACCGAGGAGTCTTATGAATCAGAATCTTCAGACCTCACAGATTTTGGTATAGAATGTACACCAGACAGAGATTTAAAAGGAATGAATAGGAACGATCCTGACTCGAAGCGAGATGTTTCCTCGTGCGGTATGGTTAGTGGTAGACAAGCAGGAAAATTTTTAGTTGGTGACTCTTCGGAACAAGATAACAGTATATATGGCAGAAAAGTAGCAAAAGCCAGGAGACGAATTCCAAGGATGGGAGCAAATGATACTTTTAAAAAGAAAGATGTTTATCTATTGGAAAGTAGAACACAAAAACAACAAAAGACTGAAGCAGCGTTGGACAAAACTAGAAGTCTCATGAAGGCATTAAGACCATGGTTATATGGAAATAACTAATACGTGCAGGTTTGAATATTTTGTAACTGAGATATTGTTCAGAAGAAATATTGTCAGGTGGACAGATTGTCAGACGATACCGAAAACAATAGAAGAAGAAAAGTTGAATGAGACTCATTATGATAGTATGGAAGAGGAAATAAGTGCTCCGTTTAGGAACACTAGACAGGCAACGAAAAGGAGAATGGATAGACAAAGAGATAGAGAAGTGAAAAGACAGAGGAGAATTAGGGATTATTCAACGAGCGGGGAGGATATGCCGTTACTAGAAAGATCCTTGAGGAATAGTGATCGACAAATTAGATGGGATATTGAACAAAAGAGATTAGCGGCAGCTAAAGAGAGACATACAGACGAAGAAGAAGAAATGGATGAAAAGTCAGAGTCAAGTAGTAGTAGTATGGAGGAAACAAATGGATTGTACGAAGAAGAAGACATTGATGTAGAATTAGCATTGGTTCAAAGAAATTTGGAGTTATTGAAGAAGTGGAACCGTAGGAAGTAGATAAGTAGAGAATATTGCAGATAGCAATTTATAAGTGTTAGAATTCGAAAATGAAGAAGATGACTCTTGGTATTTTTATAATCAATATGGAGGTAGTTTTGAATGAAGTATATGTATATATTTGGTTATTTCTCTATGGGGTGGAATTGATGGTTGATTTTTTTAGTAGCTTGGACAAATTGAAGGGAAATAATTGGCAGGTAGGGCCACAAGTAAATAGGTGAGTGGATGGTGAATACTACATTAGTATAGATAAGAGGACTTGTACTGTAGTTTACAGTGATTAATTAAGAGGATTTTCCGGGTAGTATGATGTGTTTGGAGTTAGGCTAGAAAAAGGAGGAATTGATGTTTGTACTATTTGTTATCATTGATATCGGCAGATATGGTTCTAAGATTTGGATATTGGTCTGTAAGTAACAGATACACATATGTAGCATTGAATTGATGGGTTTACTTGGAATGGTAAACTTGAAATTGACGAGAGGAATGAAGAAAAAAAAAAAAAGAAAAGCTAGTAGTGTTGAATCAATATTTTTTTTGATAATAACAATTATTATTGACGGAAACTGAAGATAAATTTTGAAACTTTATTCATAAAGTATGTATGGAAAGAGAGGTGTGATTGCTTCTTACTTTTTCCTTTCTTTTTCTTATTTTCCTAAGTGCGCACTAACTCAATCTAACATATCTTTTCTGTGAGAATGTGAAATAGGGGATAAGGGAAATATCTTCAGTTTTGTCAATCATAATTTTAATGAACAATTTAAATTTAAAAGCGGTTCGCTTACAGAGAGTTGTAGGAAGTTTTATAGAGAATTTGGTGGGGAGTTTTTGGTATTATTGATATACTGGGAAGTATGTCTCTGGTTAGCAATTGGCTATGATGAGGTAGGAAAATGAGAATGGAGTTAGGAAATATATAAATGGAATGGCCTGAATAAATAGAGATCTGGTACATTATTAGTATGATTGTTGGGGCCACTATACGTAATAATTTTAAGAAAGTTTACTTGGAAAATCTTTGTTTATTCACTTGGAGTTTTATTTTCGTGTAACTGGGCAATGATGGTTGTTAATTGATTATTTTATTGAGACTATGTTTCAATGCTATATGTATATGTATTATGTTTTATTTCATGCTTGGTTTGGTTTTATAAAAAGCTAGTTTAAGTAAGTTAGGATCGTTGAGTTTATAGTGCTTTGAGTAAAACACTATTGGACCGTAAAAGTGTCTAATAATGATATAATATTTGCTTTTGGGTTGATAAAATGCATGCCATATTAATTTTGAAAATGTGTTTTAATTGGATAATTGTGACGCCTTGTTTTGATTTAGTTTTGCGTAAACAGTTGGATTGATAGATTAAGTGATGTGGTTAATGAATTGGTTTTAAGTTTGGTTAGAATATTAGTTAACTTTTCAAATACAGGGGGCTTTATAAGCCCTTTCGTTCAGAAAGGAATTATAAAATTATTGAGGGAGGGTATGGAGACATAGGCTGTTGGGAAGGTTAGGTTGCTTGAAAAGCTTCGAATATATAAGTAGAGTATAACTAGATAGAAGTTTAAGGGAAAAAACTGTGAATAGCAGCATATAGAAGAAATACATAGGGGGATAAAGGGCAGATCATGGGACATGAAGGGGGCAAGAAATAGGTGCTGTGAAAAACCAGCTTTAATTATATTAAAGGTGTTCATAAAAATTGAACATGATCTCATGCAAAAAAGTGAGATAACGCAATTTGGACAAGATTGTGGTTGGAAATTTTAAATGTTGAAGATATAAGGCTTGAAACTTACGTAAAAAGTTCTATTTCATATAGGGTTGTATATATAAAGCTTGTAAAACATTATATCAACTTGGTTTATAGAAAACAAAGATCTATTTTTGTATGACGTATTTATAAGAAAAAATTTGATTGTACAAATTTTTTATTGGCAAAGGAGGTAAATGTGGTTGTGTGGAATATGCGTTTCTTTGTGCTTATCTTGACTATTTATTCCTTTTACTGGGTGCACCCCTTCTTTACTTCTTCTAAATACGTTGTTCTCGTTGTTCGGGTTGTCTTGTATTGAGAAATGCGAGTGATTTCCTAATGCCAGTTGTACAAATACGATTTTACGAGCCATCTTGTTTATAATATGCATATTTTATATAGGAACTTGAGGAGCCAAGGAATATATAGTGGATTGCTATATAGTTTGGGGAAATGAAAGAAGAGTAGAAATGGTAAGTTAAAAAAGGGTTACAGTACATGGTACGAGGTATAGAGGTAAAATGGAAGAAGAAGTGGGTTGATTATATAGCTGGGGAAAGAGTTAAAGAAATAGAATGTTTAATTAAATTGGAGTTGGTTTGGGGAGGATTAGAAGAACTATGGAAGATTAGAGGAAAAAGAGGGAATAGAGTAAGGGGATTAGGAGTAAAGATTTTTCCTTTATAAGGAAAATTCTTTAATAAACATGGGGAGGTGTAACAGTATGTGTAGTTTGGGTTATAATTAGGATCTAGTGGGGAATTAGAGATACAGCACGATTGAGCATTATGAGTGAAAGCGGAGAGAGATGCTCAATCGTGACGTATTGTTGTTGTGAAGGGCAGTCAACATCCGATAGTCCAGCTGAGAAGACACGGCTTGTCATCTTGAGAATAAAGTATAAAGTTTTAGTACAGATCAAGTCTTGTTACTTCATTTGACACTACTACAGTCATGTAGTTTTGCCCTAACTGAGACATTGTGTCTATGTCCTTTGACTTCCGTTCCTCAAAGAACGCCACTAAATTAGAATTACATGCAGATACTACCTTGTCTCTTAACATTAGATCTACTAATTTATTAAAATCTTTCCCTACTTCTGCAAGCTCCATCCATTTGTTAAATGTATTCTTTACGGTGTTAACAAAATCTGTGAAATCTTGATTTGTCTCTGGCACTAACTGTCTAAACTTTGTTCTATATCCATGTTCAGTTAGTTGGAACTTTGTCAGCAAACGTTGACGTAAGATAGTGTAGTTGTTCCTTTCTTCTACAGGAAAATTGAACATGGTGTCTAGTGCCTTGCCCGTAAGAAATTCGCCAAGTCGCATCCCATACTCTTTCTCTGGAATACCTAACGCTTTGGCTGATGCCTCGAACCTGGCCAAATAATTTTCAAGTTGGTCCCGGTCTGTAAAATATGGCAGTTTTAATCTCTGTGACGACTGCGACGGTCTTCTGCTTTCCTCACTTTGACCTTTCGAAGATAGTTCTAGTTTTCTTAACTCGATTTCAGTTTGCATCTGGCACTTGATCTTCTCTTTCTCAATTTCCATTTAAGCTAACTTTACTTCCTGTAGACGTTTGTTTTCCATTTCAGCTAGTTTTACTTGTGTCTCTTCCTGTAGACGCTTGTTTTCCATTTCAGCTAGTTTTACTTGCGTCTCTTTCTCTTCCTGTAGACGTTTGTTTTTCATTTCAGCTAGTTTTACTTGCGTCTCTTTCTCTTCCTGTAGACGTTTGTTTTCCATTTCAGCTAGTTTTACTTGTGTCTCTTCCTGTAGACGCTTGTTTTCCATTTCAGCTAGTTTTACTTGCGTCTCTTTCTCTTCCTGTAGACGCTTTGCCTCGCGTTCATTATGCCTCTCCTCTCTTTCCGTCTGCTTTTGTTCTTTCGCTTCTGCATACTCCTGTAACTCTTTACCTTTCAGGCCTATTATTTCACCTGCTTCAATATAATCCATTAAAGTAGGCATCTTGTACTTGTGGACACGTTGCTGTGAATCAGCCAACTATAAATGTACCGACTCTGCTGTTAGTCTTTGTGTCACTTCCCTAAGTACACCCGCACTCCCTGTGTACGTAAATCCGTAGTGCTACAATATCACTCTGTACTCACCCAGTCACTCTATAAGCACTAGGTAGTGAGGGGGAAGTATCACCTATACTCCCTTATATCTATATATCCATGACCACAAGTTCATAAAGTCCCTGGAAATATTGTTAAACATACATATAAATACATATACAAACAAATGGATGATAACACTAAGTGATGACTATCCAACGCTAGACTTCACAAGCTGAGTACACGGAGACGATGATCACACAGGAATAAACCACAGTAACAACCACACGCTTGTGTAGAGACACCCACAGTTCGCGTAAAATATAAATATAAATTGACCAAGACCACTAGACAGCAGAAATCACGAAAGATCACAATAAAACATATATCCGAACACAACAAATATCATATGTAAATATAACGAAAAGAAAGAGAGAAAGAAAAGGAGTATATACTGAAAATATACACAGATTTGACGTTAGACCCAAAAGGCACGGTATATAATCTAGGACCACCCTGCTTCACTGCAGAATCAAACAAACCGACCTTACGATTTACTTCCCAGAAAACACATGGTGCACAGTAAGAAAATAAATGTTCGCCCCCTCCCCCCTCCTCCCGGCCTTCGAGAAGCAACACAAAATCCCCTACTCTTGACAAACACTGGACCACATACAAATAATTGCGTAACACCCGACAACAATAAATATGACGATGGGAGCAAAACAATAAAAAAATAATAATGTGTAACTGGTTGGCCGACAAATATGGGCCTATTAATCCGTCGCCAAAAGTTCTTTTTATTCAGTCACCAAAGTTTTTGTTCGTTTTAATAGTTATTCGCAATCCGCTGGAAATGTCTACGACACTAGATTTCAAAAGGACTGATTGATTTGTTGAGTGGTTCCTGAATTCACGTGGTGATCACAAGTTCCAACTGTCGACAAAAGTTGAAGATGATAGTGATATCTAAACTGTTCTGTCTCGACACAGTCCGTAACGCTATTGTACTTTCTCTGTACGTGGTGGCACCACAGTAATAATCCAAAGTGTTCTTTCGATTGTCGTACGAATTGAAGATGATGGTAATTATCCCAAAATGTTCTGGATTGCCGTTACCCGACAAGATTCACCAAAAAGAAAAGGAGAATGGCAGCCAATGTTCAGCGCTTTAAATTTTGGGTATATAAATCCTTATCGGCAAAGAAATACAACCATGGTTGCGATGACGATAAGTTAAAACTGTTTGCTCATAACAGAATAATGATGACAAAGGCTTGAACAAAGACGAAACATCAAGTCTGGCTTTCTTTCAAAACAACCTTGTTTATCCCGATCTCCTGTGGAAATTCCCAGTAACTTTCCACTGTCCCTAACCTTGACCTTGCCGGACACCTCAAGTCAGTACCTCAGTCTTCTTTGTCATAATAATCCACACTGACTGTCTGTAAAATGACCGGACACTTTTCCGTCATACAAAAACACCTTCCACACAAGTTCTCAGCCCCGACACGGCTGCTCTTTTGACTCCGTGGAAATTTTCTCAGTAACTGCTTACTGTTAAACAGCCTTGCCTTCCAAGGTCAACCTAATTTCTCTTTATCACTCTCAGTGAAAAATTCCTCCGTAAAACAGTTTTCACACAAACTTGACAGCCCCACCCGGCTGCGGTAGGGGTACCGTTACTATCCCCTTCAGTCAACTGTCCGTCAAATCAGCGACTGCCAATTTTTCTCTGTTTTCCAAACATGTACTTCCCCAGTACCTGGACGCTGGTGTACCCACCCGTCCTATTTACTGCGTCGAAAAATCTTGACCAGTCAACTTGCAACAACACAGTGCGCTTGCCTCCAGCACACACACACCTGTCAATTATCTTTGGTTCCCAATCCTGTCATTATCACCGACAGCGGATGTTCTACACACACACACGCTGCCCTCGCCACTCTGGATTCAACACTGGTCTTTCATCGCCGCGTCTGCTAGTTTCAGCCCTCCTGCCTGGTATCAAATTTACCTGTCACCGTAATGGACTCTCCCGGTCGATTTGTGCTGCGTTAATTTACCTGTCGTGAACTTCACTTGAACTGTCTGCTAGCTTGTGATTTCCGCCGCGTACCCTCCCCGCGCGCTGACAGTTTTTCTTCGATGTGGCGTCTTACACACCCAAAAGAGTTGCTGTTAATCTCGTGACGCAGTACTGTCTAAATTGATGGAACGAAGCCACCGATAACTCCTCTCTTTCAGCGAAGAGCCCACAAATATCTCAGACTGACACCAATGTCTATAATGCAATGGGTTTCTCAATATATCCCCGTCGTCCTTGACCGGAGGAGACCCCAGATTGTCACACGTTTTCTTGATGATAATATCACGAAGTTCTTACGATGATATGCTCATGATATTATTGTGTGATGGTCGTTGTCTAGGTAACGATACTCATGGTGTGTCAATGGAGATATCTGTCTTGCAATGTAACTCACCCCCGCAGTGCATATTCACCAGTCATGAAACAAGCTTCAGTTGGCGCACATAATCCTTTATTACAGAAATAACACAGACTCACGGAACATATGTATATATCCAGAAAACAATGTAATCCATAGATTATAAATATCCTCCTCACAATTTAACCAGTACACATCAATGCCTTCTCACGGCCTGCTTCTTATCACATCCACAAGACAGGTAATCCAGCTACTATCCACGGCTGGATCTCCCACAATACAACCCACACCTTGGGTTGGAGCCACTGCTCAACTATAGAACCCACTCTGGTTCAGGCCTGTCTTCACAACTCCGAGAACAACACAACCCCGTTGTCCGTGGACTACCGATTCCTTCGGTATCTCAAACTCCACTCCCTGAAACGACCTGCCCCGCAGTCAGTCTCTTCTCTCACTGACTTTTCAGTCTCCTCACTTCACACAACACACAACTGTCTTTCGACCCATCCCCCCTGGGGCCTTCCACTCATATCCGCCCCATTATTTCTGAGGGTTGATTGTTTTCCTCGTAGTCAGGTCACTCACCTTACTGTCTATGACCATAGGCATGTGACAATATGCCTTCCTAGATGGCGTGAGCCTCCATTTCTCTCCTCAGATCTCGGTCCTTGGTGTTCTGGTTTTATTCTATTGATGATATTCATCAACGCCACCATCTTAGACCATGTAGATTCATTTCTCTATGTGTGCCTCTACTTCTTCTACTGCTGCTTTTTCCAGTCGTCACAATGTCCTCCAATGTCTCTCCTTTCATGATATGACCAAAGAGTATTGTGTGTCTCCTCCTGATAGTTGTGTACAATGTTCCTGAGACAAATGTTGCGGATATTTTGATCCGCCAGTTTTATTAGCAATACTGTCTGCAAGAGGATAATGAAACTATAATATTATATACAAATATAACTGTCAAAGACTTAGTGATAGAGTAATGAAGACCACCCTGAAAGAGTGGTCTACCTCGAGTAGAATAGAGGTAACCTAGTGCCCCTATATGAGGACAGGGTAGGTGTAGGGAATAAATAGAAAGGGGACTATTAAATAGTTCTCTCATGGGACACGGAGGTGTCAACCAGAGAGTTAGCACTCTGGTCACGGCATGATCACGCCAACGTGATAAGACACGTAGAAATAAACTAGAACTCAAGTGAGGCCACTACTCTAGCGTGCTGACTGATGTCGCACGCAAAAGCCGTAGTGCGCCCCAAGTCCTTCCGCGTGCTGTGTAACCAGCACGCGGAGATTATGCAGACGGGACACAGACTTCATAGTGAGAGCATCGCTTAGAGTCGATGCTTAGTTCGTTAGCCGAGTAGATAGATTAGCAATAGGGTTAGGAAACGACTAGTGATAGGGGAATTCTGTGCATTTATTCTTGTGTGATTTGTTAGCGACTGTTTGGTGTACATTGATGTGATGCAAAGAGCCAGTGGCAATAAAATGTGTATTCCTCTCGTACGACTAACAAGTCTTTTTGTGTGGTGCGAGAGAAGTTATCCCGGGATGCCTGTGACATCGGTTGTTGACAGGCTAGGATAAAGTGGTGTCAGAAGTGTAGCTTGGACAATTTGTTCAAGCTAAAACACTCACCCACGGCTCTAAAATAGAATTACGGCTAGATAATCACAGGGTTTAATTTGTGTTAGTGACAATGGCGTGTGCAGACAGAACAAAGTGCGAGCTGTGCCCATCGTGACCAAGTTACATTTATTTATGCTTATTTAATTATTTTGTGCTTATGAACATGTTTTCTTCTGATTTGTAAGTATTATTATTATAGTTTTGTATCATTTATTTCTATAATTACTTATTTATTTACGATTATTTGTCAAATATGATTCATGGCGGAGCGATACACAGAAATGAGCCGAGAAAATTATCGATTTTTCCAAGCTAAAAATAGCGCTGCGCCTCTGACGTATCGTGACTGACAAACAGCTGCGTTACGCCATTTGCAGGCAGCGACTGATTGTTGACAAATCGCAAAGCGGCTGCTCGCCTGAATCGTTGACTTAGATCAAATATTATTTGTTTATATTAGTTATTCATTGAATATATTTATTTATTTCAACAATATTATTACTTTTATATTGATTTCAAAGCATTTATTTAATTATTTTCATACTTTTTCTATTTGTTACCGTCGCGATGGCACTACTTCTGCTATGCAAATGAGACGCAGTCTGCACAGCACTTCCATAGATTAAACAGATAGAGATAGAGAAGGCATAAGACGTTAGAACGAAGACAGGACAGTGACATTTATTATTATTTAAACCACATTGTTATGTCCTGGGGCATGTAATTGTACAAATTGTCGAAAATTATATATCGTTTGCTATTGGTTAATTGTTGATGCTCTTGATAACCAGGGAGAACAACAGCCGGTCATAAGCATAAGCTGTGTGTTGTAGTGCGAAACGATTGGACCTGAGGTGCCAAACGAGTGTACATGATTGATCTGGAATGTTAAGATGAGTATACCCAAAGTATTTTGCATGCAATATGATTAATAATGCATCTCTTTTTCAGCGTGTGATGTATTAGCATATTTTTTGTGATCTGTTTTTCAGGTTATAATCTAAGAGTAGATTTTTGTCTACTCAGGGATTTAAAAACTTAACAGATAGAATAAAAATAAGTGAGTATATATTTAAGTGCCTATCAAATCTAGCTAATTACCCAACAACATGGCAACTTTGGCTGATTTCATAAAAGCAGGCAAAGAATTAGAATACACAGGAAAGGAATTAGAACAATATGCTGATCAAAAATTTAGAGAAGCAAAAGAGGCTGAGAGAGATGAACGTGCACGAGAAAGAGAACATGAGAAGGAGATTAAACAAAAAGATATAGAAGTAAAGCAACAACAATTAGAACATGATAAGGAGATTAAACAAAAAGAATTAGAATTAAAACAAAAACAATTGGATCAGGAAAGAGAATTAAAGCAGAGAGAGATAGATGAAATGGCAAGAGTTAAAGAAAAACAAATACAAGTTGAATCAGATACACAGTTAAAGATGAAAGGTATGGATGTAGATTCACACTTAGAGATCTCTGCTACAAAACTAAAAAGTCAGCAAGAAGAAAATAAATTTAATAAGTACAAAAATATTATTAAGCCATTCTGTAAAGAAGATTCCATATCAGCCTGGACAGAAAATGTCGAATATCAGTTTAAATACCACCAAGTACCAATCGATATGTGGGCTATGATTTATATGAAGAACCTGAGTGGTGAGCCCCTTAAAGTGATAGAATCAATACCAACTGATCTTAGATCTAACTATCAGTACATCCATGATAGGATAATGCAACATTTCTTACTTGATGCCCCTGGGTATCAAGTACAGTTTTCCAATTTAAAACCTAAGCCAAGCGAGACCTTTATCGACTATGTCTCAAATGTCCAAAGCGTACTAAATAGATGGCTTAGTGCATCAAAGATAGGAAAGGACTTTGAAAAACTTAAAAATTTGATAGCCATGGATAAAGTCATATCCACAATACCATCTCCTTTCGCCAAATTTCTTCAGCAGGCAGACATAGAGACCATAGAACAATTTGAGAAGAAAGGCTCAGCATATTTTTCCTCAAATAGAGATATTTTCAAAACACCAAATAGCGACTCTGAAATAGTCTCTTTTGTTAAGGACCAACCTAAAAGCTATCAGACCAATAAGAAACCATTTCATAGAGTCGACAAGAAAGATTAAAAAAAATAGCTAAATGTGTCTATTGCCAACTTTTGCATGATACTTATGCTATGTGTGATAAATCACCAAACTATCCAACACATCTTGAGATGGTCATTAAGAAACAACAAAACAAGAGAACTGCATACAGGCGTGCAGTCAAATGCTTCTTCTGTTCCAGCTACGGGCATTATTCCAATAAGTGCCTAGGCCGCCAAAGAATGAAGGCCAATAATGCAATTTTGATTGATACATCTTCTGATAGTGGTAGTGAGACTGAGTGTGATGTCGAGAATGAATTACCTTTTAACCAGTCTGAAGATGTTTGTTGTGTAAACGATATATAATGCTTTGACAATTGTGAGCGATGTCACCAATTTCATGCAGACGGCAAACTTACATGTGGGCATAATGTAACATCCTCCTTGGAGAATGCAAATGCAGCTGTAGCCTCCAGAGGCAATCTATTGTTTCACTCTGCAATGGTCAATGAGAAGCCATGCCGATGTTTGCTTGACAGTGGAAGCTCTATTATTGGTGTTAAAAAGGAACTTATTAATCCAAGGATTATACTGGTGACTCTGTAAAATGCCGTACTTTTTCTGGTAACATAGAAACCTATCCTCTGGCAAGAGCCCGTATAAACACCCCGTTCCTTTCTGGTACCTTTACGTGTGCAATACTAGACAACCCTTGTACTGATTTAATTCTTGGGTGTCTACCCCAGCTAAAGCACTGCACAGATGAAGAAATATCCGCCTGGGAGGAGGAAAATGGACTAACTCCAGTGAACAGTGCAGATATCCTCAAACATCACAGCCCCAACAAAGGTGCTAGACCCATTAATCTTGAACCAGATCAAGACATATTGCTTTTACTTCCAGACAAACAGAATTTATTATTGACATCATGGCAAGGGCCATTCAAAGTGGTACGAAAAATTTCGGATGTCGATTATGAAATATCGATAAACGGACACTTAAAGATATTTCATATCAACATGTTGAAACCCTACTTTTCACGACAAGAGACAGAATTAGAGACAGACGAACACAATGCACCCACACCTATGGATGAGACGACAGACGTACATAACGCAACTACACTAGTTAGCGAGACTGGCAAATCCGACGAGATGCATACACTTAGTGAGTTTACAGAAAACGCACTTAGCACCACAACCGTACTGAATCAGGTAGACGACGACGGTATGGAACTACCTGTTCCAATTGTAGACAAGACTGCTACATTAGATTGCATACGATTAGAAACGGGACTGACAGACGTACAACGACGACAGATAACAGAATTAGTGACTGAATATAAGGACATATTTTCCGACATTCCAGGTAGGACGGACAGGATCGAGCACTCCATCCTTCTTTCGGACTCTAAGCCTATCAAATGCAGGCCGTACTCTATCCCACTTAGCTATAGAGAAAACCTAATAAGGAAATTCTTAATTTAGAAGCTAGTGGGATCATTCAGAAATCTACATCTGAGTACTCCTTTCCAATCGTCCTAGTCAAGAAAAAAGACTCCACAATTCGTCTTTGTGTGGACTATAGAAAACTCAACAATGTCACTAAGATCGACGCAGAACCAATTCCTTCCTGCGAAGATCTTATTCTGGATATGTCCACCTCCAAAATCTTCTCTAAATTAGACCTTACTAAGGGATATTGGCAGGTCCCTATGCAGACTCAATTTATCAATCTTACTGCATTCTCAACACCTCTAGGTCTTTACGAGTGGCGGTTTCTTCCTTTCGGACTTCGTAATGCTCCTGCCACTTTCGTACGCTTAACTAGAGATCTACTTCATGGAGTGACGAATACAGTGACATATATAGATGATATTTGTGTCCATACAGATGACTGGACAACACACTTACTGAAACTCAGACATGTCTTCGATAGGTTGCGACTCTTCGGTCTCACTGTCAAACCGAGCAAAGTCGAATTGGGCCTACAAGAAATTGAATTTTTGGGTCATGTCATTTCACAAGGACAACTGAAAACTGACAATAGAATTATTACCAAAATTATGAACCTGACCATGCCTACAACAAAGAAGCAGGTCAGGAGTCCTTTTGGGTTTGGTAAATTATTATAGCAAGTTCATACCGAACTTAGCTGAAATTACAAGTGTATTTTCAAATGTTTTAAAAGCATCAGTAAAATTGGATGTCAAAGATGCATTATTAATTTCTGCATTGTCAAAATTGAAAATTCTATTTAGTAATGTACCAATCCTCCGTTTGCCTAATCCTAGGCTCGTTTATTATCTTAGGACAGATGCCAGTAAGATTTCCATCGCTGCAGTACTAGGCCAGTTTTATGATGGCATCTTCCATCCAATTTGCTACGTGAGCCGCAAGATCACACCGGCTGAGTCCAGATATTCCATATCAGAGTTGGAAGCCCTAAGCGTCATCTATTCGGTGAGGAAGTTGCATCGATTTCTGGCGGGTAATCACTTCATAGTCCAGACCGACAACTCCCCAATCACGGTCATACAAAGTGGGGTGCATCGCAACGACCGTATCTACATGTGGTCTTTAATATTACAGAATTATTCTTTTAGTATAGAGCATATTAAGGGTAAGGACAACATTCTTGCTGATACCCTTAGTCGACCATCTGAGGTAGAAATACCTGATATTCCACACGAATAGGTAGTTTAAGAAATGTTAAGTTAGTACACTTAAAAATATCCTGTGTAGAATATACTTATTGAATACATAGACATCAGGATCAGGACTGTGTGCTAAGAACAGTGAACTACCATGTGTCCGTAGACAGCAGAATAAGAACTGTGCGCCAAGAACAAGGAAATCACCGTGTGTACATAGACAGCTCGTTACTTACTATGCTTCAGTTGTGCTCCGGTGAATCACCTGTGTTAATCACGTAAGAACAGTGTCAGAACATTGCTTAAATAACAGACACAACGATACGTGTCTACGACACCAGCGGATTCGACGAGTGGAATAAGACCCATAAGACACAAGTATGACTGTGTAGTGTATTTAGTATACCCAGGACAATTAAATATATGTAAACTATGCCAAGGAAAGCAATTTCTATAAATTATGGCAACCACGAACCTGAGGTAAATAAATACAATGTAGATATATTTATTTAATGTGATATGTAATATAACGTTTTTAAGATAGTCATAAATTATAGTTAGATTAGTTACTTTAATATAGAGTTAGATTAGATTTAGGGAATATAATATATTTTTTTTTTAGTTTAGATAAATCATTAATTTACCCACTTACTTAGCTTAAAAGTAGATTAGGATAGTACTTTAAACTTAATAACAGCGAATTAAAGATTAGAATAAAAGCTTAGATAGGAACAGCACCATTTAGTCATTTAATTTCATTTTATTTCATTCCATCTTTATGAACACTTTAACATCATCATTTAGAACTAAAATTAGGTTATACTTTATAGGATAAAAGGATCATACAGATGAACATACATCATTTACACCATGTAGATTAACAATATCCATTATATTTGTTTAATTTAAACATTAAAAACATTATTTAGAAATTTTGTTACATTTTACATTACCCATTTCATAAAGGTACATAACTCATCTCACATCATTTTCATTTTTTTTTTAGATTGTTAAATTACTTCCCTTAAATTAGATTAATTTGTACAACAAATTAGAAATATATAACTTTAGAATTAGTATTAGTATTTCATTAGAATATAGTGTTTAATAATAGCAGGGTACAATCAACCCTATTTCACCCATGTAAATAATTTGTAAATACATGACTCGTGCAGTAAGTTACGCACAGTCATGAAGCTCAACTCTTTTCAAACTGAGCTAAACTTGTACAGTGTCACTTCAAGGTTTTTTAAATAATTGTGAGAATAAAAGATGTATGACAGAAGGGTGAAAGTGAGAGAGAATGGGAAATATATAATTGAGAGTGGAGGCATCCAGCGGATTTTTTCTGCCGCTCAATGCGACTTTTTATTATTTGTCTGCGTCAAGTGTTTGCTTTCAGGTGTTGAAATGTGCTGTCTAAAATGTATTTTGTGTAGTTTAGTGTAGATCTTAGATAAAGTATTTTAAGTCTCATAAGACGGAAACGTAGTCACGAATTAGTGTTATACACTTGTTTGTGGCCACATTTAACCGAATTATGGCACTTGAAAACTAACTTACATACATATTTATAGACAGACACACATGTTAGAAGTTAAATTATATAGTTAGTTAGATCCAAACACGCAAACAACCAGAAAAACAAACATGTAAATTACATACACTTTGTTTAGAACAAAGGGGTATAACTCCGGGTCAGGGGACACAATAGACAACGAAACACTAACTTAACAGTGAAAGATAACTTTACACGCGGAAGCGAGATAGGTAAAGCCTGTCGCACACAGCTTGTGCAAGGGTTGTTTAATATTATATGGGGGACATGAAGCAATTCATGTGTTGACCCTAAGAAAGTCAACTTTGTATGGGTAGTGAGTTAATTTACTATTTGAGGGCAGGTCTTATAAGACAATGGTCCGGTTCAGACAAACCTCTAATTATATAATATTGCGATTGAGAAGAGGGCTCACGCCAACCAGACAAGTTTGTGGCGATCACCAGTAGCCAAGTAAAGTGATACTACACTGTGACAATAGTCAGTAGAGGTCTATTGAGGTACCCAGAACCAAGTTATCAGTAGTCTTTGACAAAAATTAGATACACTAATTTTTTAGAAACCTCTTGCGTCACAACCATGAGTCAAAGTTTGTAACGCAACACAGGAGGGGAGGGTGTGTGTCAAAGACTTAGTGATAGAGTAATGAAGACCACCCTGAAAGAGTGGTCTACCTCGAGTAGAATAGAGGTAACCTAGTGCCCCTATATGAGGGCAGGGTAGGTGTAGGGAATAAATAGAAAGGGGACTATTAAATAGTTCTCTCATGGGACACGGAGGTGTCAACCAGAGAGTTAGCACTCTGGTCACGGCATGATCACGCCAACGTGATAAGACACGTAGAACAAAACTAGAACTCAAGTGCGGCCACTACTCTAGCGTGCTGAATGATGTCGCACGCAAAAAGCCGTAGTGCGCCCCAAGTCCTTCCGCGTACTGTGTAAACAGCACGCGGAGATTATTCAGACGGGACACAGACTTCATAGTGAGAGCATCGCTTAGAGTCGATGCTTAGTTCGTTAGCCGAGTAGATAGATTAGCAATAGGGTTAGGAAACGACTAGTGATAGGGGAATTCTGTGCATTTATTCTTGTGTGATTTGTTAGCGACTGTTTGTTGTACATTGATGTGATGCAAAGAGCCAGTGGCAATAAAATGTGTATTCCTCTCGTACGACTAACAAGTCTTTTTGTGTGGTGCGAGAGAAGTTATCCCGGGATGCCTGTGACATCGGTTGTTGACAATAACAACAGAGACAAATAATAGTCTTTGGTTATTATCGAGAAGAAAGACAGTAAAACACACGGTTACACAGAAATGATCAGCAGTAGAAGAGACTGCTGACCAAGAGAAACGATGCCGGATAGCCTATTACGGTTGCAGGGAGGAATACAACTCATAAACTTGAACTACAACACCAGGAACCGAGGTCTGTGGGTAGGAGTGAACGCCACTGACATTCGGCAGGGCACATGATGATGCAGTTGATTACATATCAATTGGGAAACCCTTTGAGGACACCAAAACATTGAATACACAAACACTCATGTATTGTTCGGCGTTCATAGAAGTAGAAGCTTGAGGACACACTAGAAAACATACAAATATAACCATATCTAAACATCTATATAACCATATCTACACATCTATATAACCATATCTACACATCCATATAACCATATCTACACATCTATATAACTATATCTACACATCTATATAACCATATCTACACATCTATATAACCATATCTACACATCTATATAACTATATCTACACATCTATATAACCATATCTACACATCTATATAACTATATCTACACATCTATATAACCATATCTACACATCTATATAACTATATCTACACATCTATATAACCATAGCTACACATCTATATAACTATATCTAAGCATCTATATAACCATATCTACACATCTATATAACTATATCTACACATCTATATAACCATATCTACACATCTATATAACCATATCTACACATCTATATAACCATATCTACACATCTATATAACCATATCTACACATCTATATAACTATATCTACACATCTATATAACCATATCTACACATCTATATAACTATATCTACACATCTATATAACCATATCTACACATCTATATAACTATATCTACACATCTATATAACCATATCTACACATCTATATAACTATATCTACACATCTATATAACCATATCTACACATCTATATAACCATATCTACACATCTATATAACCATATCTACACATCTATATAACCATATCTACACATCTATATAACCATATCTACACATCTATATAGCCATATCTACACATCTATATAACCATATCTACACATCTATATAACCATATCTACACATCTATATAACCATATCTACACATTATATAACCATATCTACACATCTATATAACCATATCTACACATCTATTTAACCATATCTACACATCTATATAACCATATCTACACATCTTTATGTTGTCTAGTGCGTCCTCAATCAGCTACTTCTTTCTTCTACTTCTGTGAGTACCAAACAATACCTGTGTGTTTATTTATGAAGATTATTAAAGACAATTTACCACTGGTGTAGATGGTCAGCTTGAGGCAATAAATAAGCTTCAGACAGACAAACTGATGCAAACTCACAACGATGATGACGGAATAACCACAACACACCGTATCCCTCATTGTTCTCCTGCACCCGAACCTCCATGTAAGAACTGCACTGACAAGAGCCATGAGCACGGTCCTACATGGGTTCGACGCCAGATCTCGTCGCTTGTCAAAGTGAGGGAAAGATTGGTCGCCTATTCGTCCTGGCTGTCAGACCTGCCAAATGTTATGGCGCTACAACATCACAGATTCACAGCTGGAAACTTCTTCGGGACAACAAATATTCCCGCCATGTTATATATAACTGGCGATTCTCAAATCAAATCCGAAGACAAAGAGTTTGCTGTTTTTACTCCCAGCATTATTATTACCATTAATATTGTGTCTTATAACAGGTACTCAACATCCCCATTGTCGCGAAATCACTGTGAATTAACGATCAGATGATACAAGTAACAGCGACAGTCTGATTCGCAGCTGCAAGTTGTTATTACTGGGGGCGGTGAGATCAAAAGGTACAGCCGTCTTTGAGAGTTCCCCACAAGACAGAAAATTGTAGGTATGTTGTTGTGGCCCGATCGGGAGAATGCAGGAAACACGCTGGCTTGTTTTGGTTGTCGAAACAAGGGAGACAACTTTTGCATTGGTTGAACATGAGGGAGAGAATAATTCTGAAATAGTTAGTTGCCCTTGAGGACACCTGTGTGACATCAAATGAAGTCACTAGAACAATTCAGGTCTGTTTGAAAAACCTAGCTGGTTACAGCGATTGTAAACAAGAGAGTTGGCCTAAGACGGACGGTGTTTTCGCTAGCTCTGTTGGAATTTGAAAAAACAACTACCGTGTGCGGGATTAATTACATTTAATTTACACGTGCCTGTCATGGCAAATTGTAGATGTAATTCAGGAGTAAAGCAGTGTTACATAAGGTACTCCATAGATTGTATTTAAATGTAATTAATGTGGGATAGACTGGTGATAGTAGAGTTAAGGACTTCAACGTAGTGAAGTGATAATTAGCTCTGCTAGTTGAGAATAGGGTAGTGAAGTGAGAATTAGCTCTGCTAGTGAGAATAGTGTAGTGGGGTGATATTTGGAGAGATTGAGGATGGGTTTGGAGATATGGGAAATGTCCAATGGTGGGATCTTCCAGTGGGGAGGAGGGGTGCCTACTGGGGTTCTGCACTCTGTCTATTGGTCTTTCCTTGTCTTAGCCTGATTCAGACCAAGGTGATGAGCTCCTCTGCTCTATGACAGAGTTAAGTTCGCTGATAAATATCTAAGCGACGCCGTAGGCCTACACTCAGCTAGTAGGATCAGTGACTAGTGCTCTCACCAGGTGTGTTATTTCTCTAACAGGTTCCCCGCCAGTTACGAGGAAGCTCTACACTGGTTTTGAGGAAGTTCTACTCCGATGAGGAAGAACACAAGATGAACAGTCATGTTTTTTTTTTTAAAGGAAATGAATAATGTCCGAGAAGAAAGTTTGTACAATAATGTTTACGCTGCGCCCATGATCAAGAGGGTCCACCAGAACATGGCTCAGATGAGTAAAACCATATAACGATTCCTGTGTGATAAGGTTCACCTAGGATGGGTGATGTTCGTTGATACATCACATATCATATGAACAATAGTGACTAAAAAGGAACATTAAACGTAACATTCACATGGAGCTGTAGAGTCCACTGGAATAGTACAAGGGACATTGCATTTGAGACAATATAGACAATAGATAGGATCAAGTGTATTACCAATAACAGTGATACCTATATTCACAAGTACAAGGATTGAACATTTAAGAACTATAGGGACCTATAGGACGCACTGTGTAACCGATCTGTGATCAGTGGTAAACTATGGACTGTATCTATTTCGGATGATCATGTAGATGGATTACCAAGTAGCTACTGAAGAAAGTCAGCGTCTGGCAGGAGTGATACATCACTGGGTGAGGTTTTCTTGTGCTGACCTAACGTGCTGTGGTGTGACCTTGCTAGGATGAACTGACTGGGCTACTGATCTTATGGTCCGATTCTACACACATTATAGTACACGACACATTCTTCGCATACACGTCTCACATGCATTACACTTTTCTTTTAATAAATTAATTGTTATTAATTTTTAGAAGCTAGAGTTGTTGAGTATGTTGCGTTGGGGAAGAATGAGAGGGGGCAGATCCAGTAGTGATAGAGAGAGAGAAAGAGGTGTCCATAAACTGAGGGAGTGTGGTGGACGGAATCTAGTGGATTCTCCAGGATAATGATAAGGGGTTAAAATATAATGTGGGTGTTGATTCCCCTCACTCCAATGACGACACTTTAAAGAAACACACGACACCCATGTCCCACTATTAACCATATAATGGACATCCCTATATACCAATATTAACCATACAATGGACATCCCGATGTCCCACTATTAATCATACAATGGACATCCCTATGTCCCACTATTAACCATATGATGGACATCCCTGTATCCTACTATTAACCATATAATGGACAACCCAATGTACCAGTATTAACCAGATAATGGAATTTCCATGCCCCACTATTAACCATGTAATGACATTCACTATGTCCCACTATTAATCGTATAATAGACATCCCTATGCCCCACTATTATTTACATAATGAACATCCCCATGTCCCACTATTAACTATATCATGCACACTCCATGCCCCGCTATTAACCCTACAATGGACAACCTTGTGCTCAACTGTTAAACACGTACTTTACAAACTATGCACCCGCCCCGTCCCTCATTTGGCGTTTTCTTAATTAGCCCTCAGAAGGACTGTTGTGCTGTTATGTTATATATTTATATAAACAATATAAAATAACACAAAGTAATGCAGCTTTACATAACAGAATTACGACACGTACAGGACGTTGCAGTGACTAGCCTTCATCAGCAAACAAATACATACACAAAACACAACATATAGTTACGGAGAAGACCATCCGGTTACTACATTAAGGCGTAACGACGAGATGAGAAGAATAAAAAGATGAACAAATCTTCTTCCTCTTCACCTTTCGTTCGCTTGAAATATGTTTATAACTGCAATGTTGTCTCTTGTATGAATTTAACTGTCTTGTATAGTTCACACATCGGTCCATAGAGTTTATCTTCCACTGTCGTCTCTCTAGGTCAGAAGGTTTGCCTAGATATGTTACATTTTGGGCAGTCTTGGAGTATGTGCTCTGCTGTCTGCGACGCCAATCCACATGTGAACATGGCTGTTTCACCAATCTTGAATTTTGTATACATGTGGTTGCGTAATCTATTGTGTCCTGTTCTGAGGTGCAGAATAATGACTTGGTCTGGTCTGTCCATAATGTGGTAGTCATCTTGAGCAGGTTTTGGTGGCTGTCTGACTAATTTTATCATTCTTTTCTTTTGGTGGTATGTAATGGGCACATCAGGCTGTTCTTCTTTGGCTCCTTCCTTAGCCAATCGATCAGCTCTGTAGTTCCCAGGTACTTCACAGTGGGATGGTATCCACTGTATGGTGACCTTATGCTGACTGCTAAATTCAGAAAGTAGTGTCCTTAGCACTGACAATTTCCCAGACAGGAGCGCATCGAGTACTGATTTTGCATCTGTCAATAGTACCACAGGTTGTGTACCATTGATGAACAAATGAAAGCAATGAATAGAAAATGAAAATTTGAAAAGAAAAAAAAATGTTCCTACTTACCTCAGAACCCCAATGTCCCGTAGCAAGAAATACCGGCCGTGGGTATGTGATGTATTACGAACATCACGTGTTGTAGGCCTGAGTGCAGTGAGGTGTAGGTGGTCAGTCTTTCACCCAGTAACTAACGACGATAGCAGACACTGAATCCTCTTCTAATCGCGCTCATGTCACTGTCTTGGTAACATCATAACCGTGACTACAACGAGCCCGCTGTTTGTTGTTTCAACTAACTATATACGGAAATGCTCTGTGGCACCAGATTTGCAGCAATGGGGTTACGAATGCAATTCCTAATCCCGTTTTCCGCGTTCGAAACACAACTGCTGGCGATTTGGAAGCAGACCGCCTTGCGTTGTTTTCATACAATGGTATGAGTGACGGTTGTACAAAAAGCACTGGACAACTACTGAACGAAACTTGCCCTTGAATTACAAACAGCCAAGCAAAAACATGTAGTTGACAGCTACCTCCTTTAATGGGCATTATGTTTGTGGCTGTTGGCAATAAAATACTGAAACCGCGAAGAAGAAAACAATACAAGTCATTACTGCTGCTGTTCTAACAACATATTGCTGCAGGAATTATATTAGAGTCTGTTCACAATGAAATACTTAAACTCCAAGGAGGAAGCAATATTGGCCTAAGTCTAATCTCATCATCATCTGTCGATGTAAATTTGACCTGGTTTTATTATCACGAAATTGTATGCACTGTGTTGAATCATGCAATAGTTACAGTCTCATATGGCTATCCGGAAATGTACAGTTCCAGTACCCGTATTGCACACCCTGCTGAATTCTGAGCTTGGAGAGGGCAAGCAGAGCTCTGTATGGTGATGCTAGTTTGGTACAAGTTTCGTGCTAACTTCTCTACAACAATAAAATAAAAAGATCTTGAACTATAGTATGCGAAAAGGGCGAATACCGCACATTTAAAGAATGTCGAACACTTACGTTCTTGCTTCCCCTTTCACGTCCTGATTGTCGCCTATTGGCACTGATGAGATGCAATGCTGAAGCGAACGAAGACTCCAAACTCAGAGAAAACTTGGCGCCTGCATTCCTTGTGGCTACAGAAGTTTCATGGCAGAGGATGGTCACTCCTTCAGGACACGTGAGCCCTGTTCTGAGTTAGGCAACCCCGATACGGAATTGTTGGTCAGTGTCTGTAAAGGAACTCTCGATGCTGTTCTGTCTGTACAAGAGCATTCTGCAGACGTCGTCAAAGGTAGGTTGTCTCTGTGTCCTAATCCACTATTGTATCTGTTGTGTAGTCTCAGAATGGGAGCCACGGGTCGCAGTAGCTAGCACGCTTGCCTGCCAGTCCTCTAGTCACGTGTTCGAATCCTCTTAGATACGAGGAAGTGACCCAGGTCAACCCAAATTAACACTTGTACCAGAAACTATTCTAGGAAGTCAAGGCGGTCTGTGTGATATTGATCTCATCATCCGTCCAGGTACAACTGGTCTCAATGTACGGAGATAGAACAATATACCCAGCACATCTATAGTTCGTTTAACTTTACTTATACTAGGTTTCTGTTTCTTATTATAATCCGCTATTTGTATGTGATCTACCTCCAGATGTATACAGTCTCTTTACCTGGTCCACTTTTTGTCTGTTATCTAACTCCATATGCAAAAAGTCACTTTCCCGATCCACTAATTTGTCGGTTATCTAACTCCAGATATAAAAAGTCTCTCTTTGTGATCCACTATTTTCTCTATTATATAAATCCAGATGTATAAATTCTCTTTTCCTAATCCACTATTTTCTTCATTGTTTACACCACGTGTATGATTTCTATTGTCCCAATCCATACGTGTCATTTAGCGTTGGATCGTGTGGAGCTTAAATTCGCAATCCAAATTCAGATGTAGTCGCGCCTACTAGTGAGTACACAAGACTGATTCAAAGCCATGATTAGATTTTCCTATTACCAGTTTTTTTTTCGGTTAGCGGGGTAGGGGTATCCGCTATCAAAGGAGATGTAAGACGCCTCCTTTCCTCCGTTAGTCTACGGGACACCCTTGGGCAAGGTGGAGTACCCGTTTAGCCCCCCGATCAGGGTTACGTGAAGCCATGGAAGCAGGTGGTGGATGGAGTGTGAGAGCAGCCGACAGATTGTTGTTGGTTATGGTCTTGCACTCTGCGGCGATAGGCAGATGATCTCATCAGTAGAGACAATGGCTATGGCCACCGACTAATACCGTCACTGCCCAGAAGGAAAGCAACGGCAAACTACCTTCTACAAAACTTGCCAAGAAACCATAACAACCATGAAAGAAAACATAATAAGAAAGAGATCTGGTGGCGAGACCCCCAGGCCAGGCAGATCAGATAACACTGGGGAAGAGTGTGACGCAGGGACCAGTACTAGTAATCGTGATGACGGAGTTAATCCTGACTGTGTTACCAAGGAAATCCCCTGTGTCAGACTAAGAAACAGAGTGAGAATGGCAACGCGGAATGTGAGAAGTTTGTATGAGAGAAAGCTTAAAGTAGTGTGTGATGAGTTTGAGAGGCTAAACATTCAAATTTTAGGAAGTAGTGAACATCGCTGGAGTGGCAAGGGACATTTTACAACTGAAAATGGAAGTATTTTCATTTATTCTGGTAGAGATGTCGGAGGCCAGAGTGGAGTGGCATTTTGTTTAGATAAGACAACTGCAAAAGCTTTAATGGGATATAATCCAGTTAGTGATAGAATCCTCACTATTAGACTTACAGGCCGTGCAAAAAACACAACTCTCATACAGATATATGCACCTACTTCAACAGCAGAGGAGGACGAAATTGAAGATTTTTACAACACACTACAAGACACATTAAATAAGATTGGTCATAATGATATAACAATAATAATAGGAGATTTTAATGCAAAAGTAGGTGCAGGAAGAGCTGAAAATGAGAGACACGTTTTAGGAAGATTTGGATTAGGAAATAGAAATGATGCAGGTGACAAATTAATTGAATTTTGCACAGAAAATGAGTTAACGATAGCCAACACACTTTTTAAACAACATCCAAGAAGACTCTTCACATGGAAGTCTCCAGACAGTTTTACCAAAAATCAGATAGATTATATTTTAATACAAAGAAGATGGAGATCAAGCATAACATCTGCAAAAACCCTACGAAGTGCAGATTGTGATACAGATCATCAGTTATTAGAAGCAGATCTGAAATTAAAACTCAAAAAGCTTACCCAAGGACCAAGGCCACTTCGTTTTGATCTCACAAAAATACCAGACGCATACAACATAGAAGTTAGGAATCGCTATGGGGTCTTGATGTCTGTACAAGAAGAAATGACACCTGATGAACTGGCAGTACAAGCTAGAGATATCTTGATAACTGCAGCCAAAGATTTCATTCCGACCAAGAAAAAGCAACTTAAGCCATGGATTACATCAGACACGTTAGAATTAATAAAACAACGAAGGGAGCTGAAACAGAAAGGAGATGAATCCGATAGCAGGATGAAGTATAAATCTTTAACTCGAGAAATAAGAAAGAACACAAGCAAGGACAAAAATCAATATATTCTAGATTGCTGTACCAGAATAGAGCAACATCATAAGGCTGGGAGAGATTATGAAATGTTCAAAGAAATGAAGTTATTGACAAGAAATGTTCAACCTCAATTGAATGTTATCTGTGACAAGATGGGAAATACCTTAACAGAATCTAGACGGGTTCTAGAAAGATGGCAGGAGTACTGCAGTGGAATGTATGATATGAGTGACAGTGAGGATATGAATGAGATACATGAGCCAATAACAGCAGAGACAGAACCTGAACCCTCATTAGATGAAATTGCTTGGGCTATAAGGAACCTGAAAAATTGTAAATCACCTGGATGTGATGAGATACCAGCTGAACTAATTAAAGCAGGAGGAGAAGAAAGCATACACATATATCATGCATTATGTACACAGATTTGGAAATATGGTATATGGCCAAAAGATTGGAAGAGAACTATCTTCATTCCAATATCAAAAAAGGGCAACCTGAAATTATGCACCAACTATAGAACTGTTGCCCTGATCAGTCATGCAAGTAAAATTCTACTAAAAGTCATAATGCGAAGACTTAGTAAGAAAATGGAAGAAGAGATTAACGTGGTTCAAGCTGGATTTAGACAAGGAAGAGGAACAAGAGATCACATATTCAACATGCGTTTAATAATAGAGAAGTGCAGAGAATTTAATGTAAACCTATTCTCATGTTTTGTGGATTATTCAAAGGCATTTGACTGTGTACAGCATCAGAAACTTTGGGAAATCATGAGGAATATGGGCTTTCCATCACATGTAGTACATCTCATAAAAATGCTATATCTAGACCAACAAGCAGCAGTTAGAATAGATGGCGAGACATCAGATTGGTTTGACATCAAGCAAGGAGTCCGTCAGGGCTGCGTGCTGTCACCCTATTTGTTTAACCTGTACGCCGAAAATATAATGAGAAATGTAAGAGATGATATAAACAGGGAGCCATATGATGCCCTAAATATCGGCGGTCATGACATACCAGAGATTCGATATGCTGATGATACAGTATTACTATCCACAACACAGAATGGCATAGAAAACCTAATAGCCTCAACACAATTGAATAGTGAAAATCACAACTTATATCTTAACATAGCAAAAACTAAGATAATGCATACAGATAAAACTACTAATGGAGAAAGAAATATACATTAATGGGAGAAAATTGGAGGTGGATGGAAAATTTTGAATATCTTGGGTCATTGATTACCAATAATGGTGACACAATGAAAGAAATTAAACGGCGACTATCCATTGCTCTTCAAAGACTAAAACAGATGAATAAATTATGGAGTGGGACAGACAGAACTACAAAAATTAGATTTTTAAGAGCATGCATCTTTCCCATTGCAACATACGCCTGTGAGACATGGACACTTACTAAACAAGCTGAACAGCACATACATGCCTTTGAATATAAATGTTATAGACGAGTTCTAAGAATATCTTGGGTAAAGAAAAGAACAAATGCATCCATACTTCAAGAGTTGAATATTGAGGAGGGATGGCTATTAAAGACGACAAAACAAAGAAAATTGAAGTATTTTGGTCACTTGAAACGTCACGACAGTTTGGAGAGAACAATAATGGAAGGGTATATGCCTGGGAAGAGAGGAAGAGGAAGGCCAAAGAGAAGATGGGTGCAGGATGTGGCGGATGATCTCCAGATGGGTGTATCAGACGCAGGACATCTTGCTTCTGATCGAGAAGTTTTCCGGAAGGTTGTTATGGGAGCGAGGTTCTGCAAAGGACATGCTACTGAATGAATGAATGAATTACCAGTTTCCCTAGCTATGATGGGAACTCTCTCCGACTTCTGAGGTACACATAATTTAGGTCCAAAAGTCGAGGACAAGAAGTCAACGTCTAAGTCCAACTGACTGGCTAGTGGAATGAACCCACTACATCGCGATGGCGAGAGAAATTTAAAGTGATAGCGCCGTAAAAATCTCGGCCACGCAGAACTCAACATAAACTAAAGCAAACAGATAAAACCTTCGAGATGAAATATACAACACGCAAATCCCCACAATAATTTAAATTGTCGGCTACTGTCATTTAAAAAAAAACTTTCATGCCTTTTATCTTATACAAAGTTGGTTTGACCATACGAACAGCAATTGCTTCGGCTAATCTTAACATTCGTCAGTTTTGTGTGTTAAACGACATACAATATACATTGCCCCAATTAATCACGTGACCGGATTCTAAAAGAATTATCGCTTTCGATGGCGTGTGCAACTTCGCATTTTCCTGTACGTAGATTCTACTTGGTTACCAGAGTTTATAATAGCTAGCTAAAGATTACTATATTTTTAGACTATTTCACTATTTCTTTTTCGCGGAGGACTGTTGTGTTGGCATTCTGGCGGCGTCATTATTCACAATGTACCTGCGTGGGCTGTTGGATTGCCGAGACTCCTGTCTGTTCCCTTTTCACATTGGGCAGTCAGGAGCATTTTGTGCGATATTCACTGGCACAGGAACGGAGTACACTGTGGACTACCCGTTGCCGTGAAGTTGGAACCGCGACTAATTAACTAACTAACTAAAGATTACTAGAATCTGGGTTTATTATTCTGTCTATATAGTTGGGTATGTGCTTTACCACCTTATTGTTAAGTTGGCTCTGTATTCTGTCAATGTAAGTAGACTGGAACCAACAATGATGCTGATAAATGAAATTAGAGTTGGTATTTAGAGAAACATGTTCTGTTACTGCTGAGTTGGGGATAAGGGTAACCTTGTATGCAATAAATGTTGCTGCAGTGAAAATATGTGTGTTGTACATTTCAGCTGAAAGGATTGATCTTATTGTTTAAGTTGATGTTGTATTACCTCTGCAATATGCACCTGACGAGATGCAGCGAAATACACCAGTCAACAATTTGTGCAACCTATTATTGTGTTTTAATTATTAAAATACCGTATGCGAAAATATTTTTTTCAAGTAATACTATTTGCCATATATGTCGCCAGTGTCTTTTCCTCACCTCTTGAGCTGCTGAAATATATATATATGGTTCTCTCCCCTAGCTTCTCATGGGTGATTCTCAATGATCTGCTGGAATATATCTGGTTTTCTCCACTAGCTTCTCATGGGTGATTCTCAATGATCTGCTGGAATATATCTGGTTTTCTCCACTAGCTTCTCATGGGTGATTCTCAATGATCTGCTGGAATATATCTGGTTTTCTCCACTAGCTTCTCATGGGTGATTCTCCTTGATCTGCTGAAATATATCAGGTTCTCTCCCCTAACTTCGCAGAGTGATTCTCCTTGATATGTTGGCATATATCAGGTTATCTCCCCTAGATTCTCATGAGTGATGCTCCCTGATCTGCTGGAATATATCTGATTCTGTCCCCTAGCTTTTCATAAGTGATTCACCTTGATCTGCTGAATATTTCTGGTTTTCTCCCCTAGATTCTCATGAGTGATTATCCTTGATCTGCTGTAATATAGCTAGTTCTCTCCCCTAACTTCTCATGTGTGATTCTCCTTGATTTGCTGGAATATATTAGGTTCTCTCCCGTATCTTCTCATGAGTGATTCCCCTTCTTTTGTCAACCTCTATCCCCGATGGCGGCATAGACCCTCAACACTCTCACTCCCAGCCCTCCCATCTCTAGCTATCCCATGCTACATCCGTCCATGTCCTCCCCTTATTATCCATTTATGTTTCTACTTCTCTTTTCCGTGTGTTTTATATCTTCATCATTTTATTTTGTCCCTAGGATTCCAGACATAGGCTTTTCTTGCTATACTACTCTCAGGTTTTCTGTGTATGCCTTATTCAGCACTAGTGTCTTTTCTTTGCCTCTTGGTTCACTGGTATTTGTCTAGTCCTCACCATGAGCTCCTCATTGGTGATAATGTCATACAATTTTGTATCTTCTATTTTGCGCAGGCCCAACCTTAGCGAATTTTTAATTTTTATTTGTAGTTTTGTTATCTGCTCTACATGTTTCTGACCCAAACAATAGTATTGATTTCACGTTAGCATATGTTAAGTTTGGTACTAACTTTAATTTGTTTCGACTTCTGCAAATTGCCAAGTGCTTTAAAGAAAATTTTAAATAGGAACATGGAATGTTCGGAAACTAAATGAGTTAGGTAAGTTGAACGATGTTCATAACAGAAATGGAATACATGAAAATGAATATCCTTGGCATAACAGTATGAAGTGAAAGGGATCTGGTAGAATTATAACTGACAAATACAATAATTTATTCTGGAGGAGGAGGAGGAGGACAATTATTAGATTAGAAAGCAACCAAGTAAATTAATGGTTACTTGTGTAGTTGGGATAGAGATATCATGGTCACAATTAAAGGCAAACCAAGAGATATAAATATTATACAATTATAGGCACCAACAACAAGCAGAAATTATGAAGAAATACAACACTTTTATGTTGAATTAGAAATAGCTATAGCTTAAATTTGATCACAAGATAATAAAATAATACTAGGAGACTTTAATGCAAATGTAGGAAAGGGAAAATTAAGGATGTATTGGTAATTGTGGTTTAGGTACAAGAAATTAATTAGGAGAGAAGCTAATACTAATGGGCAAATGTAAATGAATTGATAACTTGCAAACACCTGTTTTAAACATCATAAAACGACATTGCACATGGAAAAGCCCTGATAAGAAAATACTGAACAAATTTGGAATACATACTTATTCATGCAAGATTTAGAAATGCTTTAATAAATGTTAAGACAATGCCAGATGCTGACTGTAATAGAGTTCTATTGGACAAATAATAGTTAGAATCAAGAAAATGATGAAAAAAGGTTTACGATTATGAGACTTAATAAAGATGTTCTGAAAGCATATAAAGAAATTCAAGAACAGTACAGAATGACTGTGAAAGATAGGTACAATGCAATAGCTAACATAAGAGTATAATGAAGAATGGTAAATTCTAAGAAACCCCATTCATCAAGAAAACAAAGAAATATTACCGAAGAGAAGCCAAAAAGCAAACTATAAATGATGATTGAAATAATCTTAAAGTTGATGGACAAACGAAAACAAAAATTAAAAATGCCAACAAGAGTATGATAAGATAAATATATGAAGGCTAAAGAATGTTGGTTAAAAGGGCAGTGCAAGAAAATAATTAAATTTTATTAAAGATTCAAAATATACGCACAAACAAATCGGTGATCTCACGGGAAGAAACATAAGTGCAAACACAGGGGTTTGTAATCAATGCCAGGAAAGATATTATTGGAGGTAGGTGCTATAATGCAGAGGTGGAAGGAATATATTATAAGATAATATTATGTTGGAGAAAGGGAAGAATTAACAGAAGAAAGTAACTTAGAAGTTCCTCCTGTTCTAAAAGAAGAAGTCGTTGATGCTATCAAACATATGAAGAAAGGAAAAACAGCCTGGTAAGATGGAATCACAACAGAAGAATTAGAAATACTGGGATATTTACGGATAGAAATTTTAACCAACATGTTGAATGATATTTAAAACAGTGGATATTTACCAAGTGATAATCTGAGCTAGGTATTTATAGCTGTACGAAAAAAGATCAGGAGCAATTGAATGCGAAGGTTTTCGTATAATTAACCTCATAAACCACGCCCCTTATCTTATACTCAGAATTATAATGAAATGAACAAGAAAATAAAAATGGAAATTGGTGAAGAAAAGTATGGATTTGTGGAAGGAAAGAATACAGACAATGCACTATGTACATTAAGAACATTAACAGAATACGGACACAGTCGCTTAAAAGTGGACAGGGTCGACTTCATTGCATCGAGCGTTATCCCATTTGGCACGGTATCTTTCCGCAGCGAGGAAAGCGTCACACAAAGCACGAACTCCGTAGCTCTACGCGACGATCCACAGGAGTCTCCGAAAAAATTATCGAACCAACAAACTTCGGAGCCTGAGTCAAACGGCTTCACCACTTCGCTACGGATTGATGGGAAATATATCAGAATAATAAAGACTATTTACTAATTAGTTAGTTAGTTAGTCGACAAATCATCCTCATCGAACCATTCAGTCCATAAGTGCTCGGATCCCCTCCTTAGCAAATCCCGCAGCGTGTAGCGGCTAACGACACCAGTTCTGTGTTGCTTTATCAATCTTCTTTGGCTTCCTGCGTAGTGTTCTTGTTTGGAAAGACAAAGGCTATTTACTAGAACCAAGTGACGGTAATTAAAATAGGAAATAAAGAGTGCAATTTTGAACACATACAGCTAGGAGTACGACAGGAATGTGATTTGTCAACGGATCTCTTTTCTCTCTATAGTAAAATTTTAATGAGAGAGATGAAAAGAAGTCAGGAATACGAATCCGAGATTATAATTAAAAGGTTTAATATCAAGAACATAGTAACACTGGTACACTTGTGATTGACAGATGTGCGCGCCCTCATGGTCCGGGCTCGTACAAGGCCCTCACCTGTGGGACATGGCTGAACGTCTCTAAGCCGTGTCCCTTGGGTGTCAGGGTCTGGCCATAACTCGCCACCGGCTCGTGGTGGTGAGGTCTCGGTGGATTGACGCTGAGCCGCCAGCGTCTGCAGCCTACCTTGTGCCAGACGTATTGGTTACCCATTCCTCTGGAATACACAAGACTAGGCCGAGGGAGGGGTCATGTCGTTTGGGCATCACATGATCTCTGAAGCTCTGCCCAGACATTGTGATGGAATATTGGCCATATTCCACTCACATACTTTAGTCTGTCAAGACTGCAAGGTGTCTACTACTAGTAACACTGGTGATATTAAAGAAATAAAAAAAAGTGACACCAAAATGTGAAGCGGAAACAGAAGGGATAATTCTTAACCAAGTGACTATTTACAAAACAATTTTAAAAAAAACAAAAAAAAAAAAAAAAAAACATAGGGGCAGTTTAAATATCAGATGGAAGATGCACGCAGAGATTAAGCACAGAATATGGCAATCAAAAGCTGTATTTAAGAAATTTACAAGCACCTCTGAAGTCGGAGTGGGTTCGCCTATTGGCGAGGGACACTGGTAGTAGGAAAGCTAATCCACACACAAAAAGTTAGTCCGGTGCTACTAGAAGTAGTGTGTATGAACTATGCTTGAGTTCAAAGCGAGAGAGCCCAAACAAAAATAAAAGCGCTGGCTATGTCTGATGTGACTTTTCTATTTCCCTATTATTATATATATTATTATTCTATATTTAGACAAACTGGGCTAAGTTGAGTTGAGTTGACATGAGGTGAGTTGAGTTGACATGAGGTGAGTTGAGTTGACATGAGGTGAGTTGAGTTGACATGAGGTGAGTTGAGTTGACATGAGGTGAGTTGAGTTGACATGAGGTGAGTTGAGTTGAACTGAGTTGAACTGATTGGACGTGAAGTGAGTTGAATAAAGATGAGCTGAGTTTAATAGAGCTCAGTTAACATGGGGTGAAGTGAATTTAGTTGCGTTGAGTTGAACTGAGTTGACGTGAGTTGAACTGAGTTGACGTGAGGTGAATTGATTTGAAATAAGCGGTGTTGAGTAGAGTTGAGGTGACGTAAACTGAGCTCTGTTGAGTTGAACTGAGTGATGTGAGATGACGTGAGGTGAGTTGAGTAAGGAGAGATGAATTAAGTTGAGTTGAAATTGAAGTCAGTTGATTAAGTTGAGCTCAGCAGAGTTAAGTTGAGTAGACAAGAAATAGTCAAGAACCAGAAATTCATACAAGAGACAACATTGCAGTTATAAACATAATTTAGGCGAACGAAAGAAGAAGAAGAAGAAGAAGAAGAAGAAGAAGAACCAGAAACACAACACTTTTGAATCCCCATACGCGCTCTGTCCTCACCTTCAACAGCCAGCAAAGAGTCCTATTACTAATGGTGCAAATTACAGCTTGATTATATGTCCGTCACTCCTTTACTCGCAGTACTGAATCTTGGCCAGATCATCTGATCACTCCCTGCCGTACCATTCTCTCCAGGCCACTTTGATTTATCTGTTCTTCCAGACCGGGAGCTGAGTGGTCTCGAGGTATGGTGTTCGCCTCGAGTGCTGAAGGTCCCGGATTCAAGCTCCGGTAAGGACCGGAATTTTTTCACGTGGACTTCTACTAGTAAAATTTCCCGTGGTCTCTGGGTAGTGAGATCGGACGCCCGTGTGTATTATTGCACACGTAAAAAAATTTTTGGCAGTTGGAAATAGAAAACAGAGTAGCGTAATGGCGCTGCCCGGGCAAAATTTCGAGTTAAAAATCTACCAAAGTATTTCAGGATCCTCGCCGGTGCTACGAAGTTCGTGCACTGAGCTGAGTTTCTCCGGAATCAGGCTTGAAATAGGAGTAGAACGGAGCGCTTATGATTACGCCCGTGTGCCGTGATGTTGATCTGTCGACTAAATTAAACTAAACTGTTCTTCCAGACTATACACATGACCACAAAAGTCCCTGACCACATCGTTTTAATCCCGCACTAGTTCTCCATTTCCTGCTCGTTTCACAACACATTAGCGTGTCATGGAAAATATAATCTCCATATTGAAGCAACCAGCCTAAATTCAATCGGAATACAAGAAGAACGCCCATGATAACTGTAGAGGGCTACACGTAACTAACACCGGATGTATGATTGCGGTCAATTTCTGGCGAAAAATAATGGAGGACAGCAGACAGCAGACAGGAAACAAATGGGTGGGCTGCAGGTATGAAGAATATTCACTACAATGTTCCTGTGTCAATCGAGGCACTGAGACGAGTTCTTAAGAGCTCTATTGAACCAATCCCGATCTTTGGAGGCGTATGATGGACAATTGGTAGAAATGTGAGGCATTTTGTGGAGGCTGCGGAGATGTGGTTTAACGGAAATGTCAGAAGTCCGTGTGCCCCACCGGCTAGATGAAAGTATTATTCACTGGCGAGCAACCCCAAATAGTCAGAAACTGACTAGGGTCAAAATCTATATGGCTGAACTACAGATTAAGCCCATGAATATCCAACGTACAGCTCCAAGTGGCTCGTTACAAAATGAAATGAACTGTGCTGAATATTCGCCAAGGAATGGGAAAGAGAAGGTTAGCTAAGATAGATGTTTAAGTCTAAATATATGAGTATAGACGACTATCTCAGTACAGGTTTTTCTCCCTGACTGCTCCCTTCCTTGGTGTCTAAGTGAACCCCCACCAATGTACACAACAACACGTATGCACAATTGGAAAAAATATAATGACAGAACTATGAGTTACAATACTACAACATTTATTTACTAATCATAAAAATAGACATATGATGGTTGTCAATATGATGATGATGAAATCATATAACATATTGTTATTGATGACAAACATTACGTAACTTACTGTTACTTGATCTATCTGGATCTGTGGTCCAGATCCCCACTCTCCAGTAGACACAAAAAGAAGAACAGCTTGCCGGTATTCTGACTCCTGCCAGTCCTAGCTCTACCTAGTCTTCACTCGTTCTTGAGATCTGTAACATAGGTGCTCCTTGTGAGAGCTTGAAAGAAAGTCAAGAATGTGTTATATCTAGTTCTACATCAGCGCAATCCTAATTAAAACATATCATAACACAAACATATACAATGACCAGTCTGGCCAAGTTTATCTTCCAGCTCTACTGCGTTCACCATCCTCCTTCTCCCTACTGTCTTTAGTCTGGGACGGGCTTTTCAATTGTCTCACACGCCTGTAATGATTACATTTCTGCCGCCCCATGTCCATGTCGCTAATACAGAAATTCTGTGTCGTACAGCCGCTCCGTCCAAAGTTGGTTTAGCAGCTCACAGGATCGGTAATGGTATTATAATAATGCCGGGTCATCCGGGCTTACAAGCCGTGACCAGTAGCTGTGCCAGGTTCCCATGCATTACCGTGAACGCACGCCCACAATACACTGAGAAAGTTTAGCACCATATACCCTATACCAATTGTGGGTAATGTCTGTACCATTACACCTCTGCTTCCAACACAATCGTTGGCCAATGTGCCAATGCGCAGACAATAGCATAACACTTCATATTGGTAGGTTTGCATATGACAAATCAATATATCAAACATCCAATACACATAAACATATTGATTAAACTAGACATATTATGATACTTTAACATCATAGCATAATGCACTAGTTAGTTTGTATGTATACGAAATGAGACGTATATACACAAAAAGAATATGTACGAAGCATATTCCTAGCATCGTATATTCATATGAAATTACACATACATACATCCAACATATACATAAACATTATATTACTTCAAGATGGACATCTAATGATACTCAACATAATAGCATCAGGCATTATTAATGAGTACTAATATTGTATAGCTACAAAATGAGATATACAACAAGTCTAATTGAAGTGACCACACAGACCAGCCATATTTGCTGATCTGCCCGGTTTAATCACCACTTAGTTACTGCTGTGGTAAGAATTAAAGAAATAGTCAGTTGACTATATTCTGTACAACAAATGCACACACCAAAAAGGAGACTAGTCTAGTTTAGAAAGAAATGGCAAGCATCTGCTACGACACCTCAAGTATATCTAGACAAGATCTGCCTTTCACAAGTTTCTCCTTCTCAGAAGAGTACTACATGAAGCACAATGATATTGAACACAGAACTTAGAAGGAACACTCAAGTAACCTACGACAATGATAGTTCTTGCGATAACCTAGATCAGATATAGACTGACTAGTTACTAAGAAATAATTCTCCTAGTGAAATCTAGCAACATAAGAATCATACATATGACCACAGAACATTGAGATAGTTCCTACCTGTTCAGAGATTTTTTCGTTTCTAACATGACCAGAGCTAGGGACCCTTATTTAAGCTGAGTCCAGCAGACCCTATTATCTCCTTGGCACCTTTCTGTCTGGTATGACAGAAACATGCTGACCTCCTATAGGTAATTAATTCTATTCAAGTGTTGGGCCAGTTCACGCCTCTTTTCCCATGCAGGCTGACTTATCTCCCCCTGGCAGTCATAATGCTTTCTGAACCACTAACCATCACCATAGTGTCACACCTGGATGGTTTTGAGTTGCCAGCCCCAGATCAGTTTCACAGTTTGCTCTCCAGTGTCTGGTACAAAGTCCACAGGCCCAGTGTTAATTGCCTCTGCCAGACATCCAACACCTAATTTCTGAATCCAGTCCGAATGGTTTATTATCCTTCTAACACCCCGCCTTTCTACCTGTCTACAGGAGTTACTAGCCTCTAGTCAAGTTTAGGATCAGTTTTACAAGGTCTGTTCACACTCTGTTGAGTCTGTGTGAATGGCTGGACTTGGCATGTTTATAGCTCCAGGTTGCTTGTGTCAGGCCTGGGCAGTTTTAATTTCCACTCACAGTCGCGGTTCATTTAACACTGCATAACTGTGTGGTGTTATTATCAATTCTGGGTCTATTTCTCCTTTCCCCAGCATTCTTTATGATAGAGAATTTCATTCCTTGTTCTGTAATATCTCTACATGGTTCATCAAAAGTGAACCGAAATTTGTTCTGGGAAGTAAAGGCTGCCAATTCGTGACAGAGCTTCCCCCTAAAAAAAAGTTTCTGCCAGAAATCTTTTGTCAAAGCACGCCGTACATCCCAGAATAATGCCTAAGCACTCTCCGTTCTGTATCTGCCTAAAGGTTTCCAATATTCCTTGTGGCAGTGGGTTGTCCTGCATCTGCATAAAGACGTCCCATTTCCATAATCGAAGGATACTCTGGATAGGTCCTTGTACTTGGTCTTCGGCCAGGATTCCATGCAATAGCTTGGTAAAATCCGGTAATTGTCAGGAGGTTGTAATTTTACCCCTCTGGGAAAGATCACAATCAACGGGATTCTTCTACGCCTCTGGGCAGCACTGTCTTAGTCCACCATTCCCTCACGTGATTTACTCCTTTCAGCCGAGGATGTACCCGTAGTGAAGGTCTTGCATAAGCTGGCCACAGCAAAGCTTGTCTCCGTGATATTCCTCCATCCTTTATAGATCCTTAACATGATCCATCAATATCTTCCTTTTAAAGGAATAATGTTACACATCATGGTCCCATGATATAAATTCAACTGGCGCTTTCCTCCTTCAAAGTCGGGCGTAACAATCTTCCCTCCTCGGTGTCGCGGTTTCTTCCCCTGATAATCAGTTAATGGGCTGAGTTTCTCTGCATTAGAGTTTCTTGTAAAAACCGTGCTAGAAATTGGAAATTTAGTGTGCCAAGTTGTCCTGCCTTGAGAAATAACATAGTTACTCCAGGGCGATAAAGTGGAGTTACTTTTGAATAAAGTATCCACAAATAGCTGATCTACTCCTATCAAATCGACCTGACTGAAGGGTAGATTGAGTCCTAAGAGTGTTGATTCCAAACCACTCTTGACTTCTGTTACTTCAGGTCCCTGTTGCTGGAATTCCCTGATAACTTCAGCTAATGAGATGATAGGCGTTTCTTCCTCCATCTTGTGCAAAGAATTTTCTTCTTTAGCAACTACAGACAATGTTGTCTGCACAATATCAGAGTCCATATTCTGGCTCATGACAATTCCCTGTGTTTCCTGAGTCTCCGAACTGGTATACTGTGAGATAACAACTGGAAATGTTTCCTGGTCTGGATGTTCCTCTCTGGTCGTGCTTTCATGGGCTAAGTCCAGTTGAGGTAAATCCTGTGGTGGGCTGGTCTAAGCAATCCATCACAATAGGTAAATGATTTGAACTGAGATCTAGTGTCTTGTCCTGAGCTGCAGCCTCAAAGATCACAAGGGGTTCCGGGTCGTCCTTCATCCCTCTGTCAGTCAAATTTAATCCCACTTCTTCCTCTCCTGAGCTGAAGGGAATAATAAGGTCGGTTACCTCTCGATCTCCGACCTCCTTAAAAGATGTCCTCAGGTCATCTTCCTCTTGAGTTTCACCTCTCGTTGAAGTAAAATGAGATTCCTGGGAGTCTTGTACTGGCGGACCAGTTAAACCACATATCTTGTGGTACGAACAGTTGTCCTCTGGGTAACTGTTAATAGGCAAATTATCTGAACTGATAATTAGTGATTCTTCCCGCGTTGCAGTAATGAAATTCACCTGGGATTCCGTTTCTTCCTTCCTCCCTATTTCAGTCAGATGTAATTCCACTTCGTGATTCTGTGAACAGAAGGGAATGTGAGAATCGGCTAGGTCTCCGCCTGCGACCTCATTAAAGGTTGTCTTCAGTTCCTCTTTCTCTCGAGATTCATTTCTCGTAGAAGTTAAGTGGTTTTCCCTGAAGGTCCTGTACTGCAGTTAAACCACAATTTCCGTGGTGCAAACAGTTATCACGTTTGTGACTGCTTGAAATGCCCTTGGCACGTTTTTTCTTCCCTCTTTTCCGTTTAGGACTGGGTCGAATGAGAACCTGTAGTTCCCGGTCCACTAACTCTGATTCCGCGGTGGGTGGCAAAGATGTCCCTTCCTTCCTGGTTGGGTGAGCATCCATATCTCCTACCTTATGTTCCGCTAGAAAGGTTAGCTTCTCTGCATTGACTACTTCCATATGCTTTTTATTAATCTCTGCTTCTTCAGTTTTGCTACGCTCTTTTGCTTCAAATAACTCATTAATTGTTTTAGTCATCTGTTCCTCCGCCATGTCCCACTCTTTCATCTCGTCTCTGATGTATATTTCTAATTGTTCTCCTGTTAAGCCCTCTATTATGCCTAACCTTCTCGTGGACTCTAAGTAATCTGTGCGCGCCTTCAGATAATCTAGATCCTGGGAAGGTGAGTCCATATTTGCTAATGGCTATATTCAGGTAAGCTCCTATGTATCTATCAAATTCAGAGCTAAGCTAGAAAGACAAGAGTGAACCAATGACAGCAGAACCTAAACCAATGTGTAGAGTTTAGCCTCAGCAGTGAAAGACAACTGAAAGTAATATTCAAGTAGTTTCTGGCGACCGCAGTGAAGTAAGTGTGAGAGATATACTACACAGTAATCAAGTAATATTTACCTAAATAAATATTAAAATGCACTGCATACATGTCATAATGAAAATGGCATAAGTAAGCATAAAATGGCAAATCAGTCAAGCAGTTAAATCATCAAACACATCAATGTAATTATGATTAAAGTGATCAGTTATCATTAAATGATGAATGATACACTAAATGATAAGAATTAAAATACTTATCAATAAATGATAGATGAGGTAGTTTTCTCATAAGTTCTTATCTGTTATACACTTTTGAAAAGTTATATCTATACTCTGTAACTTCCTCAACTAAAATTAGCTACATCTGATGATAGTCTATTTTGATGACTGAAGATTACAAGAGTTAACTTTTAAAATCGTATGTCTAGGGTCTAGTACCGGAGTCTATTGAAAGCGAGAAGTCCGAATTCAAATTCCAGACGAGAAGCCCAATCTGTCAGAAGTCGGGGTGCCCCACCGGCTAGATGAAAGTATTATTCACTGGCGAGCAACCCCAAATAGTCAGAAACTGACTAGGGACAAAATCTATATGGCTGAACTACAGATTAAGCCCATGAATATCCAACGTACAGCTCCAAGTGGCTCGTTACAAAATGAAATGAACTGTGCTGAATATTCGCCAAGGAATGGGAAAGAGAAGGTTAGCTAAGATAGATGTTTAAGTCTAAATATATGAGTATAGACGACTATCTCAGTACAGGTTTTTCTCCCTGACTGCTCCCTCCCTTGATGTCTAAGTGAACCCCCACCAATGTACACAACACGTATGCACAATTGGAAAAAATATAATGACAGAACTATGAGTTACAATACTACAACATTTATTTACTAATCATAAAAATAGACATATGATGGTTTGTACGATGATGATGATGAAATCATATAACATATTGTTATTGATGACAAACATTACGTAACTTATGTTACTTGACTATCTGGATCGGTGGTCCAGATCCCCACTCTCCAGTAGACTCAAAAAAGAGAACAGCTTGCCGGTATTCTGACTCCTGCCAGTCCTAGCTCTACCTAGTCTTCACTCGTTCTTGAGATCTATAACATAGGTGCTCCTTGTGAGAGCTTGAAAGAAAGTCAAGAATGTGTTATATCTAGTTCTACATCAGCGCAATCCTAATTAAAACATATCATAACACAAACATATACAATGACCAGTCTGGCCAAGTTTATCTTCCAGCTCTACTGCGTTCACCATCCTCCTTCTCACTACTGTCTTTAGTCTGGGACTGGCTTTTCAATGGTCTCACACGCCTGTAATGATTACATTTCTGCCGCCCCATGTCCATGTCGCTAATACAGAAATTCTGTGTCGTACAGCCGCTCCGTCCAAAGTTGGTTTAGCAGCTCACAGGATCGGTAATGGTATTATAATAATGCCGGGTCATCCGGGCTTACAAGCCGTGACCAGTAGCTGTGCCAGGTTCCCATGCATTACCGTGAACGCACGCCCACAATACACTGAGAAAGTTTAGCACCATATACCCTATACCAATTGTGGGTAATGTCTGTACCATTACACCTCTGCTTCCAACACAATCGTTGGCCAATGTGCCAATGCGCAGACAATAGCATAACACTTCATATTGGTAGGTTTGCATATGACAAATCAATATATCAAACATCCAATACACATAAACATATTGATTAAACTAGACATATTATGATACTTTAACATCATAGCATAATGCACTAGTTAGTTTGTATGTATACGAAATGAGACGTATATACACAAAAAGAATATGTACGAAGCATATTCCTAGCATCGTATATTCATATGAAATTACACATACATACATCCAACATATCCATAAACATTATATTACTTCAAGATGGACATCTAATGATACTCAACATAATAGCATCAGGCATTATTAATGAGTACTAATATTGTATAGCTACAAAATGAGATATACAACAAGTCTAATTGAAGTGACCACACAGACCAGCCATATTTGCTGATCTGCCCGGTTTAATCACCACTTAGTTACTGCTGTTGTAAGAATTAAATAAATAGTCAGTTGACTATATTCTGTACAACAAATGCACACACCAAAAGGCAACTAGGATAGTGTACAAAGAAATGACAAGCATCTACGACACCTCAAGTATATCTAGACAAGATCTGCCTTTCACAAGTTTCTCCTTCTCAGAAGAGTACTACATGAAGCACAATGATATTGAACACAGAACTTAGAAGGAACACTCAAGTAACCTACGACAATGATAGTTCTTGCGATAACCTAGATCAGATATAGACTGACTAGTTACTAAGAAATAATTCTCCTAGTGAAATCTAGCAACATAAGAATCATACATATGACCACAGAACATTGAGATAGTTCCTACCTGTTCAGAGATTTTTACGTTTCTAACATGACCAGAGCTAGGGACCCTTATTTAAGCTGAGTCCAGCAGACCCTATTATCTCCTTGGCACCTTTCCGTCTGGTATGACAGAAACATGCTGACCTCCTATAGGTAATTAATTCTATTCAAGTGTTGGGCCAGTTCACGCCTCTTTTCCCATGCAGGCTGACTTATCTCCCCCTGGCAGTCATAATGCTTTCTGAACCACTAACCATCACCATAGTGTCACACCTGGATGGTTTTGAGTTGCCAGCCCCAGATCAGTTTCACAGTTTGCTCTCCAGTGTCTGGTACAAAGTCCACAGGCCCTAGTGTTAATTGCCTCTGCCAGACATCCAACACCTAATTTCTGAATCCAGTCCGAATGGTTTATTATCCTTCTAACACCCCGCCTTTCTACCTGTCTACAGGAGTTTTTAGCCTCTAGTCAAGTTTAGGATCAGTTTTACAAGGTCTGTTCACACTCTGTTGAGTCTGTGTGAATGGCTGGACTTGGCATGTTTATAGCTCCAGGTTGCTTGTGTCAGGCCTGGGCAGTTTTAATTTCCACTCACAGTCGCGGTTCATTTAACACAGCATAACTGTGTGGTGTTATCAATTCTGGGTCTATTTCTCCTTTCCCCAGCATTCTTTATGATAGAGAATTTCATTCCTTGTTCTGTAATATCTCTACATGGTTCATCAAAAGTGAACCAAAATTTGTTCTGGGAAGTAAAGGCTGCAAATTCGTGACAGGAAACATGGTGAGAACACCGTGGACAGATAGAACGAGCAATGAAGATATCTAGACAAAGAGTTAACTCACAACAACGTGTTACATTTAAGAAGACAGTCCATATTTCTTGAGCATGTCCAGAGAAAAGAAAGACTGGGGTGTGTCGTCACAACGGAAAAGTTGAGATCAAGAGAGAAAATGCAAGACAGTTTGACAACATTACATGGAGGAATATGCATATTAGAAATGACTGACAGCACAAGGTACATAAGGGTGTCGACAGACATGATCGCCCATGCCACACGTAGCAGACTATACGAAGACTCGCAGCACGAGAGACAGAAATCTGTGGACAGACATAATCACCCTCGCCACTCGTTATGGACTATAAGAAGAAGGTACACATCAACTCAGTATTTACTGTGGTAACATACAGGTGTGAAACTGAGATATTTAACTAAGCAGCTGAAAAGAACATATCCACCTTTGATTATAAATGTGACAGAAAAATATTCAAACTTGGGTTTACAATTGTTTCCTGTCTAATCTGGAATACGTCATGAACTTCAAAATCAAATGTCTCAAGTGCTGATAACTCCGCAGCCCCCATGGGGTTAGCCCTGCACTGTCCAGGTATTCCCGCAGCTTGCCAGCAACTATCTTCTCCAGCACTTTACCAAATATATTCTGCAATGCGATAATCCTATAGTCGTTGTGTCGTGAATGATCTCTGTTTGGCTTGCGACTGGGATTACATGCTGTGCACTCTTGGGGTCCACGTCGGGAGTTATAAATAAAGTGGGTCTGCAGGTTACAATGCTTGCCGTTCTCTCTCTCTCTCTCTCTCTCTCTCTCTCTCTCTCTCTCTCTCTCTCATCTCTCTCTCTTACTCTCTCTCTCTCTCTCTCTCTCTCTCTCTCTGTTTGTGTATGTGTGTACATGTGTATATGCGTGTGCGTGTATATATATCTGTATGTGTGTATGTTTGATTATATGTGTGTACACGTGTGTATGTGCGTATATGGGTGTGTGTGTTTGTGTGTGTATGAGTGTGTGTGTATCAGTCTGTGTATGTATGAACGTGTGTATGTATTTGTGTGAGTATGTGTGTATGTGCGTATGTATGTGCGTGTGTATATGTGTGTATGTGCGTGTGAATATTTATGTGTGTGTATGTGTGTATACATTCGTGTATGTATATGTATATGGTTGTGTGTATGTATGTATGCATGCATGCAGTATACGCGAGGGAGTGTGTATCTGTATGTTATTGAGTGTGCGTGTAATTGAGAGAGTTTGTGCAAATGATGTAAGTATGCATGCGTTATGTATGTGTGAATGTGTGTTTATGAATGTGCGTGTGTACGTGTGTCTGCCTGTCTCATGGTAATATGCATTGTTTATGTTTACAACATCGAATTGACAAAGTTGTTTTCTATGTGAATGTGACATGCACAATTGACGAAAGAAAGATGGGTGACTGGAAGGGCTGAATGTAAGAAGGGCCTGTGTGCCCAATTTATAACCCTTTGAAAATAAAGATTGTTCGTTCGTTCGTTCGTTCTCTCTCCCCCTTTTCTCTCTCTCTCTCTCTCTCTCTCTCTCTCTCTCTCTCTCTCTCTCTCTCTCTCTCTGTTTTGTGTGTGCAACATTCTATATACATATATAAAAGACAATGCATGTGTGTGTGTGTGTGTGTGTGTGTGTGTGTGGTATGTGTGTGTGTGTCTGTGTGTGTGTCTGTGTGTCCTTTATGCGTTCCCAAACGGTCCATCCGATTGAGATGAAATTTTGTACAGATGTTCTTCTCACTCCCGCGGATCCAACTGGCATAGTTAGTTATTTTAAAAAACCGTTTTGTACGTAATACAACAACATTAAAAAGAAAAACATCTAATTCAAATATTGCAAGGGGACTTATACAACAAAAGTTATATCAAGGGACCTTACTTCTAGTACCATTGCTGTATTATGTAATTTAAATAAGTGTGTATTATTCTTAAAGTTTTATAAAATGTTTAAAGAAATTATCTACAGTCATATGCGTTATAAACAAAGTGATAAAAACTTTAAGGCACCTTCACATTTTCATAAAAGTACTGGATCTATTTTAAATACGTGAAAATTTTATAACTCATTATTTCATTAAAAATATTTTATTCTTCTTTTACTACACTGAACAATGTATATTTTTTTGGAGAGAAAATTACCCAGCATTTATTGGGTGTTCGTGATATTTTGGCAAGTTTACGTTCAGTAGTTTCATGTTGCCCTTTTTAGTTATTGGAATGAAGATAGTTCTCTTCCTATTGAAGAGAGTGTTTGTCTTGTCTTCGGTGGCGCACTTATTTTATTTTCTGGTGATTTTCGACAAACTCTACCTGTAATACGACGTTCAACATCCGCTGATGAACTTAATGCATTGCTGAAATCATCAGTTTTATGGCGACACGTTCCGAAATAGACATTGAAGACCAATATGCGTGTACAACTACAACATGAACGAACGAACGATCGAACGAACGAACAGACTTTATTTTCAAAGGGTAACAAATTGGGCACGCAGGCCCGTCTTACATTCGGCCCTTCCAATCATTCATCTTTTTTTCATCAACAGTGCATAGGAAAAAGACATTGTCACATGAATTTTGTAAACATAAACAATGCATATTACTATGTTATGAGACGCATCCACCACCCACCCACACATCCCCCATTCACTTCAATTTCCCCACCCAACCACACACACATACAATACATTCTCCCACCCATCCACCACATCCCTACACCTACACATCTCCCCACCCACATACACCTCTCACCCACCACACATCCCATCCACCCACACCCCAAGCACATATACATTCAATAACCCACACATCCCCCACCTACACACATCTCCCCACCCACTCACATATCCTCTACCCGTCCCATTTCCCACCAACAATCACTCACCCAATATCCTCCTCCACCCACACACCTCCAACCACCCAACTGTCAGGGTCTTATAATTGGCTCGTTGGCTAACACGTGTGAGACAGTACAAGTATAACGTGATTCGACGTAAGACACAGCAACACAAGTTCTATGGATTTATTGCCACATTAAATACAGAACGATAATTACAGCAATCTACAATATATAACTCACGACGCTCACAACCACAATACAGCTCATAGGTCTGACGCTCAAGATATTAGTCGATCGGCTTTCAATCACGGAGATTCATACAAACGCCTTGCTCTCATCGCACATGTCCGTCCGGTCTCCAGTCCCAGCTCGGTCTGACCTTAGCACGCCAACTGCCCACTGCCTCTAGTGGTGTCACGTGTCCTGCGTGCGTCTGTCGTCAGCCTGACCGCTGGTCGCGTGTCAGGTAACAATCTTGTCAGCCGACATTTGTTTGTCGTGTCTAATGTAGGTGTTGGAATCTCGTCGCTAGAATCGTCATCTTCGTGATCTATTATCACGGTGCAAGCTGTTGTATTGTTACCTGACACGCATCCCGGACGAGCCCCCACGTCCACACATGTCAGGGTCTTATAATTGGCTCGTTGGCTAACACGTGTGAGACAGTACAAGTATAACGTGATTCGACGTAAGACACAGCAACACAAGTTCTATGGATTTATTGCCACATTAAATACAGAACGATAATTACAGCAATCTACAATATATAACTCACGACGCTCACAACCACAATACAGCTCATAGGTCTGACGCTCAAGATATCAGTCGATCGGCTTTCAATCACGGAGATTCATACAAACGCCTGCTCTCATCGCACATGTCCGTCCGGTCTCCAGTCCCAGCTCGGTCTGACCTTAGCACGCCAACTGCCCACTGCCTCTAGTGGTGTCACGTGTCCTGCGTGCGTCTGTCGTCAGCCTGACCGCTGGTCGCGTGTCAGGTAACAATCTTGTCAGCCGGGTGTCGCAACGATGTTGCTGCACAGCTATACCATGTTAGGCTCTGACACCAACCAAACACACATTCCTCAGCCACACACATGTCTCGTCACATGATGCATCCGCAGCACTTTTCGCAAAACAATTGTTGGATATTGGGAATGGGAAAATGCCAATCGATGAATCCAGACAATGTATCGCATTGCCAACAAACATCTGGACAATCACAGCAACTACAGAGGAATCGATTCACAAAGTTTTCCCAAATATCGCACGGAATCACAAAAATCATCAATGACTCAGTGCATGTGTTATATTAGCAGCCAAAAACAACGATGTCAATGCCATCAATTGCGCCATTCAAAACGAAATACCAGGCGAAGCGACAACGTATAAGTCCATCGATTCTGTGAAGAATCAAGATGAAGTTGTCAATTATCCAACTGAATTCTTGAATTCACTTGATTTGCCAGGCATACCGCCGCACGTTTTAACATTGAAAATTGGCGTGCCTATCATTCTTTTCCGAAACATCAATCCACCTCGACATTGCAACGGTACCAGGCTTTCAGTCAAAAAGATGATGAACAATATCATCGAAGCTACAATTTTTAGTGGGAAATTTACAGGAGAAGATGTTCTATTGCCTCGCATCCCAATGATTCCAACAGATATGCCATTAGAATTCAAACGTTAGCAGTTTCCGGTGCAATTCGCATTTGCTATGACGATCAACAAAGCACAGGGACAATCGCTACAAGTGTGTGGACTCAATTTAGAAAATCCGTGCTTCACACATGGACAGCTATATGTGGCCTGCTCACGCGTCGGAGGACCTTCGGATTTATTCGTGTACGCACCAGACGGAAAAACAAAAAATATTGCTATTTCCAAAAGCACTTCATTAGACATCATATTTGGGTTTCCGCCATAACTTGAAAAGTATACGATAACATTTTTTAAAAAACTATCCTTGGATTAAGCGGAATTTTCTAACTGCAGCTATATAATGTATTTAAAATTAATTAATAAAGAGTGGATTCTTAAAACATTTTAAATATTTGTTTCATCTTTTTTATTTGTTATTTATCATTACAATTAACATATTCTATTTAAGATTATTCAAAATAAAAAATAAAAAAATAAAATAGATATATTTATTTTCTGGTAATTAATAAAATATCAGTAAATTAGCTGCGAGGGCCCAGGGGCCGAACGTGTACTGTGTACGCTTAGAGAAATATATTTGAATGTATAATGACTACTTATATGAATTCAATGAAACGCTCACCGCCAGGAGCTGGGCGAAGCCGGGCCGGGTCGTCAAGTAATTTATAATAGTGCGGCTATTTCATGACGGCATGCAGGCAAGAGTACAGGATTACATGCTGAACCCTTTCCTGTCACCAATGGAGTGATACAAGGATGTGTCCTGGCACCAACACTGTTCAGCCTCATGTTTTCAGCCATGTTGATGAATGCCTTCGAGAACGACGACATTGGAATAGACATCACCTACCGTATGGATGGAAAGTTATTCACTCTCAGAAGGCTGAAAGCTAAAACCAAAATTAACAGCGGCACCGTCAGAAAGCTCCTGTTTGCTGATGATTGCGCTCTATACGCCAACTCAGAGGCGGACATGCAACATAATGTTTCAGCTTTCTCACATGCCTGTGCCAACTTTGGGCTCAATATCAACTTGGAGAAGACTGTAGTTATGTACCAGCCAGCTCCAGGGAATAATCACACTGTGCCGAATATCAAAGTGAATGATCATAGACTAAGTGTTGTGGACAAATTCACCTATCTTGGCAGCACCGTGTCACAAGCTGCCACAATCGATGACGAAGTGAATGCAAGAATCTCAAAGGCCAGTGCAGCCTTTGGCAGACTGTACAAGAATGTATGGGACAGAACTGGAATAAGCCTGCAAACAAAGCTAAAAGTCTACAAAGCAGTTGTATTATCCACACTGCTATATGCTTGTGAAACCTGGACTGTTTATCAGCGACACGCTAGGAAATTAAACCACTTCCACACAGTCTGCCTAAGGAAGCTACTGAAGATTAAATGGCAAGACAAGATTCAAGACACTGAAGTCCTAGAAAGAACATCCATGCCCAGTATCCACACTCTACTGATGAAGAATCAGATTCGCTGGGCTGGTCACTTGACTCGCGTGCCAGATCACAGGCTCCCTAAACGAATTTTCTACAGCGAACTGCGTTGTGGTAAACGCTCACCAGGTGGCCAGAGGAAACGTTTTAAAGAAACTCTGGAAATTTCACTGAATGCTTTTGGAATTCATCATGACACCTGGGAGGCTGCAGCCAGAGACCGAAATTCGTGGCGTGCATCATTGCGCAAAGGTGCAGTCATATGTGAGGCAACCAGGACTGCAAGAGCTGTGAAGAAAAGGCAGGACAGAAAAACCACTGCAGGAAATCCTCCTCCAGAGACGTCAAGCATTCTTTGCCCACATTGTCAAAGAACATTTCGAGCCAAAATAGGCCTTATCAGCCATCTTAGAACCCACGGCTCCACACCTTCAACCCCACTGGATGAAATGAATGGTCATCATCATTCTTGATGGACAACCAACAACAAATATGACAGACACACGTTCATCAAGATTTTCCTTACAACTAATGCGTTAAGCAATTCTAAGAAATGTGTTTAGCTTTAATTGCATTGCGTCAGGCTTTCCTGACATGCATTTTCAACACATTGATATTTATGAGCCTTGTGAAAGCAGCATGTACTTTAGATAGGATATTCTCTCCATATCAGATAGTTCGAGTCTATTAGTAATCTTGCCCCCAAAATTTCATTAGGGTTTTTCAAAGGAAGGTAAAAAGCCATTTCAATATGGAAGTGGAACGGTATGAAAAACTTATGTCACACCACCGGAAATAATGGGGAATAAAATGGAAAATAAATGTAAACATGTCATTGTATAAATTCTGGTATAATCTACGGCTTGTGTAAGACCCGTGGTAGCATATTGGCTGGTACATGTGTCTGTTGTATCAGTGGTAACACATTGGCTGGTACAAGTGTCTGTTGTATCAGTGGTAGCTGGCTGGTACATGTGTCTGTTGTATCAGTGGTAGTACATTGGCTGGTACATGTGTCTGTTGTATCAGTGGTAGAGTACTGGCTGGTACAAGTCTGTTGTATCAGTGGTAGTACATTGGCTGGTACATGTGTCTGTTGTATCAGTGGTAGAGTACTGGCTGGTACAAGTGTCTGTTGTATCAGTGGTAGTACATTGGCTGGTACATGTGTCTGTTGTATCAGTGGTAGCACATTGGTTGGTATATGTGTCTGTTGTATCAGTGGTAGCACATTGACTGGTACATGTGTCTGTTGTATCAGCGGTAGCTGTCAGGTACATGTGTCTGTTGTATCAGTGGTAGTACATTGACTGGTACAAGTGTCTGTTGTATCAGTGGTAGCTGGCTGGTACATGTGTCTGTTGTATCAGTGGTAGCACATTGGCTGGTACATGTGTCTGTTGTATCAGTGGTAGCACATTGGCTGGTACATGTGTCTGTTGTATCAGTGGTAGTTGGCTGGTACATGTGTCTGTTGTATCAGTGGTAGCACATTGGCTGGTACATGTGTCTGTTGTATCAGTGGTAGCACATTGGCTGGTACATGTGTCTGTTGTATCAGTGGTAGCACATTGGCTGGTACATGTGTCTGTTGTATCAGTGGTAGCTAATTGGCTGGTACATGTGTCTGTTGTATCAGTGGTAGCACATTGGCTGGTACATGTGTCTGTTGTATCAGTGGTAGTACATTGGCTGGTACATGTGTCTGTTGTATCAGTGGTAGCTGGCTGGTACATGTGTCTGTTGTATCAGTGGTAGCTGGCTGGTACATATGTCTGTTGTATCAGTGGTAGCAGGCTGGTACATGTGTCTGTTGTATCAATGGTAGCACATTGGCTGGTACATGTGTCTGTTATATCAGTGGTAGCACATTGGCTGGTACATGTGTCTGTTGTATCAGTGGTAGCTGGCTGGTACATGTGTCTGTTGTATCAGTGGCTGGTACATGTGTATGTTGTATCAGTGGCTGGTACATGTGTCTGTTGTATCAGTGGCTGGTACATATGTCTGTTGTATCAGTGGCTGGTACATGTGTCTGTTGTATCAGTGGCTGGTACATGTGTCTGTTGTATCAGTGGCTGGTACATGTGTCTGTTGTATCAGTGGCTGGTACATGTGTCTGTTGTATCAGTGGCTGGTACATGTGTCTGTTGTATCAGTGGCTGGTACATGTGTCTGTTGTATCAGTGGCTGGTACATGTGTCTGTTGTATCAGTGGCTGGTACATGTGTCTGTTGTATCAGTGGCTGGTACATGTGTCTGTTGTATCAGTGGTAGCACATTGGCTGGTACATGTGTCTGTTGTATCAGTGGTAGCACATTGGCTGGTACATGTGTCTGTTGTATCAGTGGTAGCACATTGGCTGGTACATGTGTCTGTTGGATCAGTGGTAGTACATTGGCTGCTTCTTGTGTCACTTGGCGCCGTGGTAGCTCGTTCGTATTCTCCAAGAGACGGGGACGTTTCTTCATCTGCCTGGATTCACAGTGCAAATATGATTAACAATTGGTATCAGGAGAGTTCAAGGGAAATAAAGAATAAAGACGATGGCCTTTATATTCACAATATTATCCATCGAGTGCAGAGTGGTCTAACATTTAGGCCTAGCACCATATATATATATACACACACTCATTATGCCTTATGACCCGTGAATTGTCGTTTACGTTTTATTAAATTTTGGAGGCTGAGTTGACCAAATGGCTGTACTTATGTATGTTCGCTTCTATACATGTTTCTGATGTCTTTTCTATTTTGGAAACATCTAATGTAGCTTCTAATATCACTTGTATGCCACTTCTAATTGTCACTTTATAGGCCGCGTTTATGGCCACGTCTTATGTCACTTCTATTTCACATCTACTGATCATAGACTCTGATTGCAGGATAAGGGTTTCCTCCCCTCCGATAGCCTGCAGGACATCCCTGGGCAGGCCAACAGACAGTTGTTGGTTATGGTTTTATCTTTGACGTCGGTGGTAGACGATCTATTTATAGAGACAATGGCTGCGGTCACCGACCAGCATTGTTACGGCCAAGAAAAAAAGAAATAGCGAACTACCTCTTTACCAATGCATGACTGGTGTGATCACATAGTGGGGACAAGAACACAGACCTAATCCTAGAGCCTGGTTATCGAATGATATCGCGAATCATGACCGTCAACGCTTATCGGCATGGCACATGCAGATGATGATTCACTTACTAAGTTACTTCTCATGTCACTTCCATTGCTACTTCTATGTCAATTCTATGGTCACTTCTAACTGTCAATTCTATGGTCACTTCTAACTGTCAATTCTATGGTCACCATTTAGCCACATCTATGGGCACCACTAAGTGCCACTTCTTGGGCCTCATGTGTAGATACAACATTTTTTCAAATAAGACAGACGACATATTTGTCCAAATTTAGAACTTAACGTAAGCCAAGATTTTCAATAGAGCACCTGCTTTACGCAAGTTTAAGAAATGTCTTTAGTCTTAAGACAGATATTATCTATACGCTGGCACTTGTGAACCTTGTGAAAGCATGTTCTTCAAAGAGAATATTATTTCCATGCCTGAGTGCTCCAATATGTTAGCACCATTGTTACCAAATCTCATTTGAGAGATTGAAAGGACGTTAGCAGGCTTTGGCAATGTGGAGGTTCAATATTATTATTCATGTTGGAGCTGTAGTCATGTTTTCAAATCAGAGTCGAGGTGGGAATTATTTCCTTTCCCATTGAGCTGTGTTCCCAGGTCGCCCTAACCTAAAATGTGCCAGGAAAATATATGTAAAGTAAAGGCAGCCGACGTGATACTGATCACATCACCGACAGAGTGTCAGTTGGTCTTAGACATTATGGGACTATAACGGTAAACTCCAATACGTCTCAACGCACCATTGTTTGTTTGCGCACTTTGATAGTTTCCGTCGTTGAGGGACCATCATTCATGTGACCAAACCGTGATGTCACAATGGAACTGGGTTTGGGTTGGTTCTGATTGTTATCGTCCACATCCATCACATTGTTGTGATTCGTCTCGGAACTTCTTGGGAAGCTTCTGTTATCACTCATTGTTCTAAAGAAAATACTAAAGATTACAGTTCTAATTAAAATATAACTACTGTTCTGAAATAGGAGTTCAAAAGGAGATCTGTTACAGAATTAACACCAGAACGTGTTTATCATTCTGGCCTGCAGCATTAGCTTCATGTTTCTGGAGAGCTAGCAACACTGGACGGAGGATGTGATCAGTTCTACACTGGACGGAGGATGTGATCAGTTCTACACTGGACGGAGGATGTGATCAGTTCTACACTGGACGGAGGATGTGATCAGTTCTACACTGGACGGAGGATGTGATCAGTTCTACACTGGACGGAGGATGTGATCAGTTCTACAGTGGCTCAGTTCCTGTGCCACACGGCCCTGTCCTGCTGGGATTATTGAAGCCGTGGTGGCTAAGTGACTAGCACGCTGTCCTGCTGGGATTATTGAAGCCGCGGTTGCCCTCTGACCAGCACGATGTCCTGCTGGGATTATTGAAGCCGCGGTTGCCCAGTGACCAGCACGATGTCCTGCTGGGATTATTGAAGCCGTGGTGGCTAAGTGACTAGCACGCTGTCCTGCTGGGATTATTGAAGCCGCGGTTGCCCTCTGACCAGCACGATGTCCTGCTGGGATTATTGAAGCCGCGGTTGCCCAGTGACCAGCACGATGTCCTGCTGGGATTATTGAATCCGCGGTTGCCCAGTGACTAGCACGCTGTCCTGCTGGGATTATTGCAGTCGCGGTGGCTAAGTGACTAGCACGATGTCCTGCTGGGATTATTGAATCCGCGGTTGCCCAGTGACTAGCACGCTGTCCTGCTTGGATTATTGCAGTCGCGGTGGCTAAGTGACTAGAACGCTGTCCTGCTGGGATTATTGAAGCCGCGGTTGCCCTCTGACCAGCACGATGTCCTGCTGGGATTATTGAAGCCGCGGTTGCCCAGTGACCAGCACGATGTCCTGCTGGGATTATTGAATCCGCGGTTGCCCAGTGACTAGCACGCTGTCCTGCTGGGATTATTGAAGCCGCGGTGGCTAAGTGACTAGCACGCTGTCCTGCTGGGATTATTGAATCCGCGGTTGCCCAGTGACTAGCACGCTGTCCTGCTGGGATTATTGAAGCCGCGGTGGCGAAGTGACTAGCACGCTGTCCTGCTGGGATTATTGAAGCCGCGGTTGCCCTGTGACCAGCACGATGTCCTGCTGGGATTATTGAATCCGCGGTTGCCCAGTGACTAGCACGCTGTCCTGCTGGGATTATTGAAGCCGCGGTGGCGAAGTGACTAGCACGCTGTCCTGCTGGGATTATTGAAGCCGCGGTGACGAAGTGACTAGCACGATGTCCTGCCGCCCGGTGTTCATGTGTTGGAATTCCCCAAGAGACGGGGATGTTCCTTCATGTACCTGGATTCCCAGGGCAAACCAGTTTAATGGTTGGTACAAGGAAATCTAATGGGAAATAAAGACAACGGGTGTGATAATCACAATATTATCCGTCGAGTGCCGGGTGGTCTAACATTTTGGTCTAGCACCGTGTACCCAAAATGCTTCATGACCCGTAAATGATCCTTTACTTTTTATTACATTTTGGAGGCTGATTTGACCAAATGGTGGTACTTATGCATGGTCACTTCTATACTCGCTTCTAATGTCTTTTCTACGCCCACATCTATTGTAGCTTCTAATGTCACTTCTATATCACTTCCAATTATCTCATTTATGGTCACTTCTATTGTCACTTCTAATTGTCACTTTAGATGCCACATCTATGGTTACTTCTCTCTACTCTCTACGGTAATCTCTACTAATGTCACTTCTACTCACATCTACTAATCATTGACTCGAGTAGCAGGATAATGATATTCCCAAGAAGAAAAAAGTAGGGTGCCTCCTTCCCTCCTTTATCTTGCGCGACACACTTGGGCAGGCCAACAGATAGTTGTTGGGTGTGGTTTCATGTTTGAGGACGGCAGGGAGCGATCTATTTCTAGAGACAATGGATACATTAACTGACCAGTATGGTTACGACCAAAGAGGAAGGCAATGGCAAACTACTTTCTTTACAGATGCTTAGAGAATCATGATTGGCCTAGTTACATAGCAGGGACAAGAACACAGACCTAATCTCAGACTCTGGTGATCGCGTGACATGGTGTATCATGACCGCCCGCGCTTTCGGCAAGGCACATGCAGATGATAATTCACTTACTAATTTATTTCTCATGTCACTTCCATTACCACTTCTAATGGAAAGTTCTAATGGTCACGTCTAATGCTCAATTCTAATCGTCACTTCTAATATCACTTCAAATCGCCACTACTAATATAAATTATGTGGACATTTGGTAAATTCTAGTGTCATCTGTAATGTCATTTCTCATGTCATCTCTAATGACATGTGTAATATCACTTCTCATATCACATCTAGTCTAACATCTATGGTCCCCACTAAGTCACTTCTATGATCACCACTAACTGTCGAATTTATGGTCACTTCATCAGTGTGCATTCTATTGTCACTTCTGAGTGTTAATTCTATGGTCACTTCTATGGTCACTTCTAAGTGTTACGAGTGTAAGTTAATAAGTAAGCCACAAATGGCTGTAGAAAAATAGCTAAATATGATAACAACTCGAAACCAGTTTATGTTTATATATACATTGTCCCTTTATTTCTCAACATAATTTCAATCAACATTGATGCGCTTATCCTTTAGATTTATCAGTAATCCCAAACTGTGTCCTCTGTTTTAATTTACCTGCCATCCCACAGTACTGTGTGACTTACTTTTTGACTAGACCTCATACCTTTTTCTACCAGCTATGCACCGCTTTACGGGACAAACATTGTCAGCATAAACACTGAAAACTCACCTTGGCGGGAGACATTTCGCGAATGACACCGAAGTTGAATGTGAAGTTTTATATGAGACTGTTGGGAAGTGGTTTTATAGGAGACCGTTCGGTGACAATGATACTGATCAATGAAAATAGATATGGCATTTAGAGAAACATGTTCTTTTACTGCTGAGGTGGGGATAAGGGTAACCTAGTATGCAATAAATGTTGCTGCAGTGAAAATATGTGTGTTGCACATTTCAGCTGAGAGAATTGATCTTATTCCTTGGGTTGATGTTGCGTCACCTCTGCAATATGCACCTGACGAGATGCAGCGAAATACACCAGTCAACAATTTGTGCAACCTATTGTTTGTGTTGTAATTATTAAAATACCGTATGCGAAAATATTTTTTTTTCAAGTAATACTATTTGCCATATATGTCGCCAGTGTCTTTTCCTCACCTCTTGAGCTGCTGAAATATGTTTGGTTCTCTCCCCTAGCTTCTCATGAGTGATTCTCCCTTGGCATAAGTCAGATGAAGTGGAAGGGATCTGGTATAATTATAACCACCAAACAGAATAATTTATTCTGGAAGAGAAGGAGGACAATTATTGGATTGAAAAGCAACCAAGTAAATTAATGGTTACATATGTATTTGAGATAGAGATATCATGGTCAAAATTAAAGGCGAACCAAAATATATAAATATTATACAAGTATATGAACCAACAACAAGTAGGAAATTATGAAGAAATACAACACTTTTATGATGAAGTAGAAATAGCGATAAGCTTAAGTTAGATGACAAGAAAATAAAATAATGCTAAGAGATTTTAATGCTAAAGTAGGAAAGGGAAACATTAAGGATGTATTGGGAATTGTGGTTTAGGTATAATTGATTGATTGTTTGATTTAGGAACCGACATCACAGCATTCGGGGCATTCCCATAAGTGCTCCGTCCCCCATCCTCAGCAGCCAGCGAAGAGTTCCAACATAAATAGTTCCAGTAGTTCCAGTTTAGGTATAAGAAATAAAATAGGAAAGAAGCTAATATAATGGGCAAATGTAAATGAATTGATAATTGCACACATATGTTTTAAACTTTATAAAAGACGACTTTACACATGGAAAAACCCTGATAAGAAAACACTGAACAAATTTGAATACATACTTATTCATACAAGATTTAGAAATGCTTTAATAAATGATAAAACAATACCAGATGCTGACTGTAGTAGAGTTCATTGGACAAATAAAAGTTAGAATGAAGAAAATGGAAGAAAATGGTTGCGATTATGAGACTTAATAAAGATGTTATGAAAGCATATACAAAAATTCAAGAACAGTACCGAGTGACTGTGAGAGATAGGTACAATGCAACCGCTAAAATACAGAGTATACATCATTTTTTTTTTTTGCATATAATTTACAGGACATCGCTGTCAACACCAGCATCTTTCAGCTGTATGTTGATTTCTAGGCAAGATTACGCTCAGTAGTTTGCCATTGCTTTCTGAGCGGCCGGCTCACATACCCCGTAAGTTACCGATGCGATTCGAACCACTGCTGATTCTCACCGTCATCACGTTACCGACGAGAGTATACGAGATTACGGAGAAAAGTCATAACCTCTAAGCCACGAAGCCGGTGAGTATACATCAACAATGGTAATTTCATCAAGCAAACAACGAAATATTACCGAAGAGAAGCCAAAAAGCGTATAACAAATGGATGACTCAAGAAATGTTTGTTGATGGGCAAAATTTAAAAAAAAAATGCTAAACAAGAGTATGATAAGGTAAATGTATGAAGACAAAAGAAAGTTAGTTAAATGGGCAATGCAATAAAATAATAAAATTTTATTAAAGATACAAATTATACGCACAAACAAATCCGTGATCTCATGGGAAGAAACATAAACGCAAACACAGGGTGTTTGAAATCTAAGCCAGGAATGATATTATTGGAGGTAGGTGTTATAATGCTGAGGTGGAATGAATATATTATAAGATAATAATATGTTGGAGAAAGGGAAGAATTAACAGAAGAAAGTAACTTAGGAGTTCCTCCTGTTCTAAAAGATGAAGTCGCTGACGCTATCAAACATATGAAGAAAGGAAAAACAGCCTGGTAAGATGGAATCACAATAAGAGAATTAGAAATACTGGGAGATTGTCGGATAGAAATATTAACAAAATGTTGAATGATATTTACAACAATGGATATTTACCGAGTGATAATCTGAACTAGGCATTTATAGCTGTACGAAAAAAAAAAGATCACTAGCTATTGAATGCGAAGATTTTCGGATAATTAACCCCATAACCCCTTAACCCCTTATCTTATACTCAGAATTATAATGAAATGTACAAGAAAATAAATATGGAAATTGGTGAAGAAAAGTATGGATTTGTGGAAGGAAACGATACAGACAATGCACTATGCACATTGAGAACACTAACAGAATACGGACACAGTCGCTTCAAATTCGACAGGGTCGACTTCATTGCACCGGGATTTATCACATATGGCTCGGTCTCTTTCCGCAGCGCGGAAAGCGTCGCACAAAGCACGAACTCCGTAGCTCTACGCGACGACCCACGGGAGTCTCCGAAAATTTTCACACGTAAACCGAAAGACGCGGCCCGGAATCGAACCCACAACCTTCGGAGCCCGAGTCCACTTCGCTACGGAGACTCCCTCGGAGATTGATGGGAAATATATCAGAATAATAAAGACTATTTACTACTCAGTTAGTTAGTTAGTCGACAGATCATCCTCATTGCACACCGAATCACTCAGTCCATAAGTGCTGGGATCCCCTCCTCAGCAAATCCCGCAGCGTGTAGCGGCTAACGACACCAGTTCTGTGTTGGTTTATCAATCTTCTTTGACTTCCTGCGTAGTATTCTTGATGAGTTGAGCTGAGCAGAGTTAAGTTGAGTTGACAAGAAATGAGTCAAGAACCAGGATCACAACACTCTTGACATCCCCATACGGCCTCTGTCCTCATCCTCAACAGCCATCAAAGAGTCCTATTACTAATTGTGCAAATTACAGCATGATTATATGTTCTCCTCTCCTTTACACAGAGTTCTGAGTTTTGGCCAGATCATCTGGTCACTCCTTGCCTCACCATTATCTCCAGGCCACTTTGATTTATCTGTTCTACCAGACTGGCAAGAGAAGTCAACTAGAGAGACGAATGGAGACGGACTGTATCTGCAGCAAAGAACCTCAATGGTTCGGAACGCTGAAGAAGAAGAAGAAGATTAATACTTCAATTCCTGCTCGTTTCCCAACACAACAGCGTGTCATGGAAAGTGTAATCTCTTTACTGAAGCAGCCAGTCTCAACCCAACTAGAAGACAAGAAGAACGTCCATGATAACTGTAGAGGGCTGCTCGTAACTAACATTGGGTGTATGATGTGTTGGCTTGATTGCTTTGAATCTCTGGGGAAGGCATAGTTAGTGGAGGACAGCAGACAAGGAACAAATTGGTGGGCTGTAGGTTCGAAGAATATTCTCTACCAGTTATCTTTGTCAATCGATGTATGGAGACGAGTTTTTAAGAGCTCTATTGAGCCAATCCTGATCTTTGGAGGCGTGTCATGGACAATAAGTAGAAATGTGTGGCATTTTCTGGAGGCTGAGGAGACGTGGTTTCACAGAAACATGATGAGAACATCGTGGACAGATAGAACGAGCAATTACGATATTTTGACAGAAATTAACTCACAACAACTTGTTACATTAAAGACGACAGTCCATATTTGTTGGGCATGTCAAGAGAAAAGGAAGGCTGAGGTATGTCGTCACAACAGGAATCCTGAGGGCAAGAGATAAAATGCAAGACAGTTTGACAGCTATATAAGGAGGAATGTGTATATTATAAATGAATGGCAGCACAAGATACAGAAGGGTGTCGACAGACATGGTCGCCCACGTCAAACGTAGCTGACTATACGAAGACTAGCAGCACGAGAGACAGAAATCTGTGGACAGACATAATCACCCACGCCACATGATATGGACTATAAGAAGAAGGTACAAATAAACTCAATATTTCCTGTAGTAACATACAGGTGTAAAACTGAGATATTTAAAAAATCAGCTGAAAAGAACATGTCCACTTTGATTATAAATGTTACAGAAGAATATTCAAACTTGGGTTTACAATTGTTTCCTGTCTAATCTGGAATATCTTATCAACTTCAAAATCAAATGTCTCAAGTGCCAATAACTCTGCAGCTCTCTTGTGATTAGCTCTTCACTGGCCGGGTATTCCCGCAGATTGACAGCAACAATAGTATCTCCCGAAACGAATGCCGTCATTCACGATCAATTATTTTGAAAACTGTCTGTTGCATCGGTATGAAATTTTTCCTGCCGTCTTATATTTACCCCCACCCAAGGAATATGTCTTTGATAGGTCCAAAAACAACTTACATCATCGAAAGCGGCGACATTTCTTTGATGTTTTGCTGAAAAACTAGTGAATTCTCGCTATCAAATTTGATTTTACGGTAATGAATGCACCGCCAATTCACATGACAACACAATGCGTATCCGGATTCGTATGGGAGTGGGTGCAATGAAAGAAGTAGCTTAAAAGTCGACAGGGTTGGCTGCATTGCACCGGGTTTTATCCCATATGGCTCAGTTTCTTTCCACAACGCGGAAAGCGTCGCACAAAGCACGAACTCCGTAATTCCAGCGACGACCCTCGGAGTCTCGGGAAAAATGCACTCGTGAAATGAAGGACGAGGCCCGGAATCGAACATACAACCTTCGGAGCCCGATTCAGACGGCTTGACCACTTCACCATGGAGAATCCCGAGAGGGGTGCAATGTGTAATATTAGTAAAGACAGAGAATTTACAGAGGCATGTGGTAAATAATTTGTAAATTGACAGGAATGTAGAAGGAATATATTTCTTACCTTATTTTTCATTTCCCTCTTGTTTCTTCAGCTGCTGGTTAATAATGTGCACACAAGTATTCGTCTTAGCTTTTTATATTGAGTTAGTGAAAGCTTCCAAATAGCTGTGCGTTAATGTGCGTATGGAGTGGCCAGAAATGATACCGCAATTTAGTCATCATGTTTCCATTTTTAAGGATCTGTTCATCTGTCTGTGTAGTTTGTTCATACGTACACATTTGTGACAGACCCGCTTTGAGTCTTCGTGAAAGATTGTCTACTCTGCTGTTTACCGTTCAGAGACGGAACATGATTACCTGTTTTGCACTATGAAAATAGTTGTCAGTGTCTCTGTAGTGGGCTTTCTTTTTAACGACCAAGATGTTGATCCTCTTTTCATTGAAGTTTATAGATTGGATTCGTATGCATGTGTGATGTCACCTAATTTGACAACGTGTTTGCTCTCACATTTCTTGTTATGCCACAATATGTCAGTTTCCACCGCAGTATTACTCTTCTGTTGGTATTCAATGCGTTTAGTGTGTGTTTGTGTGTGTGTGTGTGTGTGTGTGTGTGTGTGTGTGTGTGTGTGTGTGTGTGTGTGTGAATACAGTTGTTTGTCACCGCTGAGAGCTTGCGGAATTTGCAATTCATCACTGTGGAATACAAACTGTTGCCATTGACATTGTGCTGATGCTGTAATGTTTAGGGCCTGCAATTCCTCTGAATATTTGTAGCAAAATATCCCAGTTGGTGTTCATGTGGATTAAGGTCTGCGATCTGCTCAGACCTTAATCTGTGTCGGACGATTCCAGTAGGTTGATGACTGCTCTCGGCTGCATAAAATTCAATCCATCCTTTCTCCAATAATCCTCTTCCTCATTCAACACATGGTCCTCACATTTTTCCAATAACTTCTATCAACATTTAATAGCGCGGACTGGATTAGTATCTTGACGTCAGACAATTTGAATATAGTATTGTCAGCTGCCACCTGTCCTTTAATTTTAGCCCACGCAAGTTCTATAGGTGTAAAATGAGAACGGTGCGGCGGAAGTTTCGAGCACCCATGACGATGCTCTTCTATCAACTTGTCGATTTGATATTTCTTGCTTTTTGGCGTCTGTTTTACAAGGGACAACATTTCTAGCTAGAAATACGTTTCTGGAAATGGTATGTTTTCCATTCGGAGTCATATCTTTATTGCTCCCTTTGTGCTCGATGCTGTAGGTATTTTGTCTTCTTGGGCAACAACAATGATATCATGCATTGTCCATAATTGGACACGACGGTCTATCTAGGGATGGAAGCACAGTATTCTCGAGCCAATCTCTAAATACATTACCATTCATCTTATTATGATAATCCCTATTGTCTGTATGCTTTGATACGAACACGAGCCCAGCATTCTGTTGTAAGCCATTATGCGTATTACCAGTATGGGCCATGACCAAAAGCTGTCCTATACTACTGGGCACATATTGCTTTATCTGTCCATCCACAGATTGCCATTCCTTATCACTTGTGTGGTGCGCATTGATCCACATTTCATCGAAACACACTATGCCATAATTATCTTTGAGCATTTCCCTTATTTCACGTAAATATATGCTTCTCATGGCTCCTAAATGCGGTTTTTCGCAAAGAATATTTCTACCGCCCTTGTACTTTCAAAAAGTGAAGATAATATCCTTATAATTTTCCACACATTTGTTTTGGATAGCTCTATGTTATTGTTTTTTCTCAACCAAACTCTAAGTTTTCTTACAGTCACTGTTTCTTTGGCATCCAGCATTTTTATAATGCTGGAAAATCCTGGATATAAAATCCAAAATTTTTATAATTTTAGTAGTCTCCGTGGCGAAGTGGTCAAGCCTTTTGACTCGGTCTCCAAAGGTCGTGGGTTCGATTCAGGGCCGCATCCTTCGGTTCACTAGTTAAATTTTTCGGAGACTTCTGTGGGTCGTCCATAGAGCTGCCGAGTTCGTGCTTTGTGCGATGCTTTCCGCGCTGCGGAAAGAGACAGAGCCATAAGAGATAGTACCCAGTACAATGAAGACGACCCTGTCGAATTTTAAGCGACTTTTTAAAGCATTTTTATAATAGCTCGCCGTATGACATCTTTTTCAAAGCTGTCTACAATAATCTTTCTACCTACCGTTTGGTTATTGCGTGGTGGTTTAATTCCAGATTCTTGCACCCATCGACTCAAACCCAATGCATGCACTGTTCTTTTTTCGGAATTTGTAATAGTATAAAACAGTTTCCTGCAATCAGCTTCTTGACAAAAATATATGTACAAATTCATAGCGATTCTTTGAAGTGTATAATTTCGCATTCAATCCCATTGAAATATATTCACATATTTCAATGTTAGCGATAAGTGGTAAGATTTAAAAAAAAATACATATTAATCAGGTTTCATGAAATAACCCACATATTGAGAAACCTCTAAACAGTCCTAGTTTGAACAACGCGGGGAGAAGCCATAAGGCCAATCCCGTGAAGATGTTTTTTGTTTTTTTTTTAAACTGCACTTTTTTCCCGTGAAAAAACGTACAATATTCAACATTGAGCGCTGATTGTCTGGCTGCGCTGTAATACATTTAAAATTATGAATTTCATGTCAGACCCGTAATTTATATACCGCATATAAACAAACTTTGAAATCTGCTGTAAAATCTCCAGAACAAAAGTTTTTTTGTTGGGTGGACATAATGATAAGGTTATATACTAAATCTCATAATTTTCCCTCAGTTGGTTACTGAGATATGGATGTGTATATTGAGGCAAACAAATGTGAATGCACTATATCGTCTCCAGCACATTACCAGAAGTAATCTGCAAGGAGATAATCCTATAACCGTTGTGTCGTGAATGATATATGTATGGCTTGCGACTGGAACAAAGTCATCTTCAACAGTCATAGATCACATTTATGTAACTTGCTCAGACAACATCATAGAATGCACCGTACCCAATTGTGCAATGAGCGATCACTACCCAATATGCTGCACGTGGTCTAAAAAGGGAATTAAAACTCCTAAACATAAACACATAAGTGTAAAATATAGAAGTTACAAAAATTTCAACCAAAACGCATTTTTACAGGACTTGCTCAGTTCACCTCTAGACAATGTTTATCAGCTTTCTGACCCGGACGAAGCTCTGGAGTTCTGGATGAAAACCTTTATTGATGTTTTTGATAGACATGTGCCAGTCAAGGAAGTTCGAGTAAAACATCACGTCAAGCCACCTTGGATCACTCAGGAAATACTTGAAATTATGAGAGATAGAGATAAAGCACATAAAAAGCGGGTCTCAGTGCATACCGTACTCTTAGAAACAAAGTTCAATATACCATACGACGGGAAAAGAAAAATTACTTTAAGAACTTAGTAATGGATAAACCAAATAGTAAGGATATATGGAAGGCAATTAACACCTTGACAAACAAGTATAACTTCCGCAATTCTTTACCATCAAATCATATTGCATGCGACCAATTCAGTGATTTTTTTCAAACTGACATAGACCAGATGAAGGCTTCAATACCTAATTCTCCTTGCAACTTATCTTTATTGTCATCGTTTTGCGAGAATAGATGCTCCCGCGATATTCTTTCCGACATACCGCTAATGACAATCACTGAAGTATTCACTTACCTCAGTAACCTAAAAAACACAACCTCATCTGGGTTAGATGGAATCAGCAACCGGATTCTCCGTTGTGCTGCGCCAGTGATCTGTATATCACTAACCTATGTATATAATCAGTGTCTCACCAAAGGCCACTTTCCATCAGCTCTCAAAATCGCCAAAGTGTACCCTCTTCTTAAATCTGGTTCATTAGACAATGGTCTCCCGAACAATTACAGACCCATTTCTTTACTATCATCACTATCTAAGCCACTAGAAAAACACATCCATAAAGTAACATTACAGTATTTAGTTCGCAACAAGCTTATTGTTGACAGCCAATCAGGATTTCGACCAAAATATTCTTGCCATACGGCCCTATCAAACATGATTGAAACTTGCCACCAGAATATAAACAACAACAGTCTATGTAGAACTGTGTTTATTGATTTCAAGAAAGCATTTGATATGATAGATCATCTTATTTTAATTAAAAAACTTGAGACAATGAAAATTGGCCCTAATGTAGTCACTCTAATATCATCTTTTCTATCAAACAGAAAGCAAGTAGTATCACATAATAAATCTCTGTCTCAAACCACTACCTTCAATATTGGAGTACCGCAAGGCTCTATTCTTGGCCCTCTACTATTTGCCATATATATTAACGATCTACCTTTGCATCTTTCGTCGTCCTGCGATCTATTTGCAGACGACTGTACAGTGTACACAAACGCTGAAAACTGTATTTTACTTGAGTCGTCTTTACAACAAGAATTAAATAATGTAGTTAGGTGGAGCTATTCAAACCGTATGCAAATTAACATCACTAAAACAAAATCAATGTTATTAACAACCAGACAAAGACTTCAGACTCTAAGCTCACACACAACACTTCAACTTCACATCGATAACATGCCAGTAGAAAGTGTAATTGAGCACAAAACATTAGGCCTAATCATTGATAGAAACCTAACCTTTAATTCCCACGTTCAAGTGCTCATTAAACAAACAGCGAAAAAAGTCTACCAACTCGCCAAAATTAAAAACTTCCTTGATGAGGACACAAGGAAACTATTCTATACTTCTCATATACAGACACACTTTGACTACTGCTCTACGATCTGGGACGGTTGTTCTAATTCAAACACCAAGCGACTTTACTCACTCCAGAAACGGGCCATGAGTCTAATTTATAGCAAACATTTAACTGACAATCCTAGCCTGTATAAACGCCTTCAGTTACTACCACTCCGTAAACGCCTGCTTTTCAATAAAGCTAAACTAATTCACAAAATCCTGCATCGGAATGCCCCAAATTACCTTTGGCCATTGTTTAAATATAATGCTAGACACAGTAAACGTTTAAATATATTACACATTCCAAAGCCTAGGATTGACTTACACAAAACAAGCTTAACGTACTCTGCAGCTCAGCTGTGGAACAATCTTCCACAAGAAATCAAAGACATCACCAATCCCTTTTCATATAATCGCAAATTATTCGAACACTATCTCAATATGGATTACCTTCCCCCTTAATAATAGAGATAATAATAATAATAACAAAACCCTAGTATAACAGCCAGTCCCCTTTTGGTAGGCCAGTATATTCCACATGGCTAACAACAAGTGTCAGACCATTATCTAATATTACTGTGTCGTGTAGTTTTGATGTTCGCATTTTGCCCATGCCTTTATAATGCATATCGTTTATATTGTTGTTGTTCTCTGTTAGCCTTGAATGATGTGTGAATGAAATAATGTATGAAAGAGAGTGATAGAAGGGCAGAATGTTAGACGGGCCTGCGTGCCCAATTCTTAACCCTTTGAAAATAAAGTTTGTTCGTTCGTTCGTTCGTTCGTTCTCTCTCTCTCTCTCTCTCTCTCTCTCTCTCTCTCTCGGTGTGTGTGTGTGTGTGTGTGTGTGTGTGTGTTTGGCGCAACAATATTTTATACCTATGACAGACACAAGTATGTCAAGATTTTATTTAAAACAAGTGCTTTTAGCAGTTCTAAGAAATGTGCTTAGTTTGAAGTGTGTAGCGTCAGGTTTGCCTGACATGTATTTTCAACACATTGATATTTATCAGCCTTGTAAAAGCATTGACTTTAGATAGGATATTCCCTCCATGTCAGATCGTTCACATCTGTTAGTACCTTGGCCCCCAAAATCTCATTGGAGTTTTTCAATGGACGTTAAAATGGCCTTTTCAAGTTGAACGGTATGAAAAATTTATGTCACACTACAGCAAATAATGGAAAATAGAATTGAAAATAAAAGTAACCATGCCATGTTATGCATTCTGGGATAATCTAGGGCCTGTGTGAGAACCGTGGTAGCACATTGGCTGGTACATGTGTCTTTGGATCGGTGGTCACGTTTTCGAATTCCCCAAGAGACAGGGATGTTTCTTCATTTACCTGCATTCCCAGGTCGGACCAGTTTAACAGTTGGTACAAGGACGTTAATGGGAAATAAAGGCGACGGTGTGATGTTCTCAATATTATCCATCGAGTGCCGAGTGATCTAACATTTGGTCCTAACACCATATACTCAATATACCTCAAGGCCCATAAAAGGTCGTTTATGTTATATTATAATAATAATAATAATAATAAGTCTTTATTTTCAAAGGGTTAAGAATTGGGCACGCAGGCCCGTCTGACATTCTGCCCTTCTTCTCTATTTCCTCTCATACATTCTTTCATTCAACATCACGTATGAAGCAACTTTTGACAACAAAAGAACATTAAAACGCATGAAAAATAATCAATAACAAATGACTCACTGAGGCAGTGTTTAACATGGGCATTATAAATACCTAAGGAGGGTGTAACGTGCCATACATAAGGGAATGTTTTTTGGCTAGTTGTCGTTTGAGATAAGTTACCATTATTGTCTTTTTTTGTGTTATTTGTTATGGGGGCATGTAGTCTGTACTAAGGTAGTGTTCCAACAGGTTGCGAATGTATGTATCATGATTGGTGGTGTCTTTGATTTCTTGTGGAAGATTGTTCCACAACTGAGCGGCAGAGTATGCTAAGCTTGTTTTATATAAGTCTATCCTAGGTTTAGGGACATGAAGTATATTTAGTCGTTCGCTATGTCTAGCGTTATATTTAAACAATGGCCAAAGGTAGCTTGGAGCATTTTGAAATAGGATTTTGTGAATTAGTTTGGTCTTATTAAAAAGCAGGCGCTTGTGGAGTGGCAGTAACCGGAGACGTTTATATAGGTTAGAATTGTCGGTAAGCTTTTCACCATTAATTAAACGCACTGCCCTTTTCTGGAGTGAATATAGGCGTTTTGTTATTGATTTGGAGCATCCATCCCAGACTGTGGAGCAGTAATCAATATGTGTTTGTATATGAGAAGTATAGAATATCTTTCTTGTGTTTTCGTCAAGGAAATTTTTAATTTTGGCAAGTTGGTATACTTTTTTGGCTATTTGTTTAACTAGAGCATGAACATGTGAGTTAAAGGTTAGATTTTGATCTATGATAACACCCAGTGTCTTGTGCTCGGTGACACTTTCTACAGGCGTGCTGCCAATGTGCAGCTGAAGAGTTCTCTGCGAGTTTAGAGTGTGAAGTCTTTGCCTGGTTCCTATTAACATAGACTTTGTTTTAGTAATGTTAATTTGCATGCGGTTTGCATGACTCCAGTTAACTACACTATTTATTTCCTGTTGCAAGGATAATTCTAGCACATTACGATCAACAGCGTTTGTATATACTGTGCAGTCATCAGCAAATAGATCGCAGGACGACGACTAGATTTAATGGAAGATCATTTATATAAATGGCAAAAATAGAGGGCCAAGAATAGACCCCTGAGGTACTCCAATATTAATGGTAATGGCTTGAGATAAAACTTTATTGTGTGATACTACTTGCTTTCTGTCTAATAAGAATGATTTTATTAATGTCACTATATTAAAACTTACTTTCATTGTTTCTAGTTTTTTAATTAGAATAGTATGATCTATCATATCGAATGCTTTCCTAAAGTCTATAAACACTGCTCCACATAGAGTATTGTTGTTAATATTTTGATGCCAGTTTTCTATCATGTTTGTTAGTGCCGTATGGCAAGAATATTTTGGCCGAAATCCTGACTGGACTGTCAACTATCAGTTTATGGCGAACTAAGTGATCTAGTGTTGTTTTGTTGATGTGCTTTTCTAGCGGTTTGGATAATGAGGATAATATGGAAATTGGTCTATAATTACTCATGAGACGATCGTCTAGAGGACCAGCTTTTAAATGAGGATACACTTTAGCGATTTTAAAGGCTGATGGGAAGTGACCTCTGGTTAGACATTGATTATATATAAAAGTTAGTGACTCGCAGATCGCCGGTGCAGCATGGCGAAGGATCCGACTGCTAATTCCATCTAGTCCTGATGAGTTATTGTTTTTTAGATTACGGAGATGAGTAAATACTTCAGTTGTCGTCATTAGCGGTATGTTGGAGGAAATAAATTTGGGAGATAACCAAATGGCGGTACTTTTGTAAGGTCGCTTCTATACTTGTTTCTAATGTCTTTTCTACTGTCCACATCTAATGTAACTTTTAATGCCACTTCTATGTCACTGCCGGCTTCCTGGTCTAGAGGTTAGTGACTTGTCTCCGTAATCTCGTATACTCTCGTAAGTAACGTGACGACGGTGAGAATCAGCAGTGGTTCGAATCGCATAGGTAACTTACGGGGTATGTGAGCCGGCCGCTAAGAAAGCAATGGCAAACTACTGAGCGTAATCTTGCCAAGAAATCAACAATCAGCTGAAAGATGCTGATGTTAACAGCGATGTCCTGTAAAGGATATGCCAAACAAAAACAAAAAAAAACATTCTATGTCACTTCTAATTGTCGCTTTACATGCCACGTATAAGGTCACTTCTTATGTGACTTCTATTTCACATCTAATGATCATTGACTCGGGTAACATGAAAAGGGTTTCCTTCCTTCCGCTAGCCTGCGGGGCATCCTTGGGCAGGATAACAGATTGTTGTTGGTTATGGTTTCACGTATGACGACGGCAGGTAGACGATCTGTTTATAGCGACAATGGCTACTGGCACCGACCAGCATGGTTACGGCCTAGAAAGAGAGAAATAGCAAACTACCTCTTTCCGGATGCTTAGAATATCATGATTGTTTGTCACATAGTCGGGACAAGAACACAGACCTAATCCCAGACTCTGGTGATCGTATGACATGGCGAATCATGACCGTCCACGCTTATCGACATGGCACATGAAGATGGCCATTTACTTACTAAACTATTTCTCATGTCACTTCCATGGCCACTTCTAATGTCACTTCTAATGACTACTTCAAATGGTCACTTCTAATGGTCACTTCTAATGCAAATTCTATGGTCACATTAAATGGCCAATTATATTGCTATCTCTGTGGTCATTTCTAAGTGTAAATCCTATTGTCACTTCTAAGTGTCGAATCTATTGCACTTTTAAGTGTTAATTCTATGATCATTTCTTAGAGTTAATTGTATGGTTACTTTTATTGTCAGTTCTATGGTCACCACTAAGTCACGTCGATGGTCACCACTTATTGTCACTTCTTGGGTCAATTTGTTATGTACAACATGTAAATAAGACAGACGACATATTTCCCAAATTTAGAACTTAAATGTAGGCGAAGATTTTCAATAGAGAAAATGCTTTATTCAATTTTAAGAAATACGTTTAGATTTAAGACACCTATTTTCTACTCGTTGGCGTCAGTGAACGTTGTGAAATCATGTGCTTCAAAGAGGATATTATTTATATGCCTGAGCGCTCCAATCTGTTAGCACCTTGGTTACAAAATCTCATTTGAGAGATTGAAAGGACGTTAGAAGGCTTTGGCAATGCGGTAGTTGAATAGCATTCATGTTTTATCGGTAGTCATACTTTCGAATCTGCTCCGAGGTGGGAATTATTTCTTTCCCCAATTGACCTGTGTTCCCAGCTTAGCCTAAAATGGTGCCAGGAAATTATCTGTAAAGTAAAGGCGGCTGGCCTGGTACCGACCACATCACAGACCGTGTGCCAGTTGGTTTTAGAAATAATGGGGCTAGCACCGTCAACCCCAGTCTCAATACACTGTTGTCTCTTTGCCCAATTTGATCTCTTCCGCCGTTGTGGACGCCACCATTCATATGATCAAATTGTGACCTCATCATGGGACTGGTTTTGGGTTGGCTCTGATTATCATCGTCCACATCCATCACATTATCGTGGTTCGTATTGGAACTTCTGGGGAAGCTTCTGTTATCACTCATTGTTATACAAAAAGTACAAAAGATCACTGTTTTAATTAAAATATAACTGCTGTTCTGAAACAGTTCGAACGAACGGAGAACAGTAAAAGAATTAATATCAGGTTGTGTTTATCATTCTGGCCTGTAGCGTTAGGTTCATGTTTCTGGAGAGCTGGCAGCACTGGACGGATGATGTGGACAGTTCTACACTGGACGGATGATGTGGACAGTTCTACACTGGACGGATGATGTGGACAGTTCTACACTGGACGGATGATGTAGTCAGTTCTACACTGAACGGATGATATGGACAGTTCTACACTGGATGGATGGTATGGTGAGTTCTACACTCGACGGATGATGTAGTCAGTTCTACACTGGACGGATGATATGGACAGTTCTACACTGGACGGATGATGTGATCAGTTCTACACTGGACGAATGATTTGATCAGTTCAATACACGACGGATGATGTGGACAGTTCTACACTGGACGGATGATGTGGACAGTTCTACACTGGACGGATGATGTGGTCAGTTCTACACTGGACGGATGATATGGTCAGTTCTACACTGGACGGATGATGTGGACAGTTCTACACTGGACGGATGATATCGTAAGTTCTACACTGTGTAACAAGGCCCCCGGGGCTTGGACAGGTATGTTACTATAGTTAATATCCCCAGCCTTTGCTCCGACCACCCCAATAAAACTTTACATCTACAAGGCCTCACAAAAGCCGGGACAGCTGAGCTTCCCCTCCCCACCTATGGATTCCTACCCACAGATGCTCGGACAAGACAGCAGTCATACTAGTACTCAAAGCCATAGCTAACAAAGCAAAATTTAATTTCTGAATACGTCAACTATAACTCAGAGAGGGATGGCTGAAAAGCCTGGATATAAGACAATATGTACACTGGCTGCGAGAATAGCGAGAAGATCTACAGATGATCAGTCATCATCATGGAGCATGTGACTTCACTTCGTGCTGTCGTCCCGTCGTGGTTAACGACTCACCCGAGGAACCTCCAGTGCAAAGGAACTCCAAGGCGTAGACCTTCCAGAGTTCTCTCCTCCAACTGTAAGATCTCGGACTGGTCAGGCGTATGTCTGATACTGGAATGACACTTCACCAAAGTTCGCTGGTCATCCCTCGATGACGTAATATCTCACAAGTTCCACTCCGCCGATGACGCCTGGGCCGACCCTAGAATTCTAGATGTCCCCCAACTGAAGAAAAGTACTGTAGCACAATAGATTAGTATCTAAGAGCCTGGTTGCTCTTTGGCATCTCAAGTTCCAACGATGAACTTATCTGCAATCTATAACTGGAGCCCTGGCTCCAGATAACCACGATGTCACTTGAATGCTTCAACAGGTGAATGTAATAACTCAACATATTCACATGTCTTTATTCTACACAGTTCTGTAGGTATCTACTACCTTCACACCTTACAAAGTCATTGTCGACCAACACCTAGGAATGGGGTAGATCCCTACTTAAACAAGAATGTCACTCTGGTGTTTCCGAAACTAGCAAAGCACTGTAGTAGGTCACTTGACCAAGTTCAGGTTTAATTAAGAATCAATAATAATAATACTAGAGACACGGCCAGAATTCCAACAGGAAAGTACTGCCATAACTATGATGCTGAAATTGAGGCAATCAAGATAGCCACAGAAAAATTACAAAATACCAGCCATGGTACACAACCTGCAGTGATATTGACAGATGAAAAATCCGTAATAGAGGCGCTCCTGTCTGGGAAATTGCCAGTTCTGATGACACTACTTTCTGAACTGAGCAGTCAGCGTAAGATCACCATACAGTGGATACCATCCCACAGTGGAGTCCCGGAAACGACAGAGCTGATCGATTGGCTAAGGAAGGAGCAACAGAAGAACAACCTGATGTGCCTATTACATACCACCAAAAGAAAAGAATGATCAAATCAATCAGAAAGCCACCAAACCTTACTCAAGACGACTACCACGTTATGGACAGACCAGAACAGGTCATTCTTCTGCGCCTCAGAACAGGACACAATAGATTACGCAACCACTTGTATACAAAATTTAAGATTGGTGACTCAGCCATGTGCACATGTGGTTTGGCGTCGCAGACAGCAGAGCACATACTCCAGGATTGCCCAAACTACAACATATCCAGGCGAACCTTCTGGCCTAGAGAGACAACAGTGGAAGATAAACTCTATGGACCGCTGAATGAACTAAAAAAGACTGTTAGATTCATACAAGAGACGACATTGCAGTTGTAGACATGTTTCAGGTGAACGAAAGAAGAAGAAGAATTAAGAATCACACCTGTAGATTCACACCGTAGCTTAAATGAATTATACAATGGACCAGCCGGGCCTGAAACATAATAAACTGGCCATTGTCGTGACTTTTAAACAGAGTTCGCTCTCATCAACACAATGGGAACTCATTTCCTTGAGAGCACACAAGTCATCACTGAGTTACCTTAGAACTGCACCAGTACCTTACTGGTGTGAATCAAGAGACGCTTCAGTCTTCGACCCAACCTGGATCGGTCGACTAAATCTTCGTCGGACTCGTCGCGGCGGTCTTTGCGTAGACCCACCGGGATATTCTAAACTCCGATTCTCTCACGTGTTGACATTGGCAGATTCAGTTGACAGCTCCCAGTATTGTCTCAAACATCACCTGGACTGGCACTGGAGTGAGCTGGTTCCATTGAGTTTATGGTCAAACTCATGAATCTCCATTATATAACGGATCCTGAAATATGGATGTCGGTGTGAGTACTCAACTACAACCTGGACTAACCTGCATCTCAACCGTTATACATGCATCAGAGTAATATACATATATCATATATGTTATACCAGATCACCAACATCATAGAGCAACTGTTAACTACAAGGTACAGGCATGAGGGTGCAAGAGAAAGTAATAGTACACAAGTATATAGTCAAGTAACTCGTCTGGACAACATCTAGCCCGATAGCACCAGAGTAGACTGTTTGACTCTGTCAAAGTATCCTCTATCTGGTGTTATTCCAATCCTCCACTTCTCTTCCAACCACAACCCTAAAATGCACCTACTTGTCTTTCAGTGTTGCGGTTACATTATCTAGGAGGTATCCAGCCGGACATATCCTCCTCATCCACATAACTCAACAATGAATTAATCACTTAACCCGTTGATCAATTAATTACACATAACTCATTAATGACTATCTAACATTAATAAATTATATACATCATAATCCATTAACATAGTATTAACAAATTATAAATCATGAATTGTTAAACTTAACTAACAAACTCATAAACAAAGCACCAGCTTTCCGTCCTGGAATCTCTGTCCCAGAACAGGTTTGACCTTTATTAGTTGACCTTCACCCATGACGGTCAAGTCTGTGAGGGTCTATCACAGATATGGTGGCAATTTACAGAGTAATCTTCCCCACAGCTGCTGTGGCATAAGAGAACTTTGTTCCGTGGTGAGTTAGGCCACGTCGTCCATTTTAGAGTGGCATCCTCCTATAACAGTGCTGATGTTATAGAGCAGAGACAAGGTCCTCGCTGTATTTCATATGTTTATTCAATTGAATACATCGTAGAATATAAAACAGCATACAATGACTTTCTGGACAGATGTTATTACAATAGGAGTTGCTAATCCAAGGTAGAGATGGTAACTAACTATCTCTACCCCCGCGCGTCACAGCTTGAGCGTCCCTAGTTACATCCCAACGGGATGCTCAGCCGTGCCTTGTATACTAGTCTTTTCCCCTTTGCATACCACCCATTAATCCCCTAACAGAGATGGTGCTCTGTTACATTCCTCTCTACCCTCAACAAGACTTTTCCCCGAAAAGTCTTACTCCAATTCTATGACTTTCTAAAACACTTAACTAAAGGCTCTCACAAAATTACTTCATCCTTAAACCATTAGCAATCCGCTTACATGTATTTTACACTGAACAATTTAAAAGCTTTCTCAACTAAAATCTAAATCCGAACTCTTATTTAATACACTCCTCTCTATCTCCTATCCCACAATTCATCTTATAACCATTCACGTAAGTATATTTTTCAAAAGCTATGCGCTTTATATAAAAAAATATCGATCTAAATTATGATTAACAAAAAAAATTGAAGATTTTCAACTTATCATACTCTCAGTAACTACACAGGATAGACAGGAAAGTGATTGGTGCGCACCAAGAGAAAGTAGTAAGAAGTAGTCACAATTATCTCATTTATCCTCTCATGCACTCTCAAAACTTTACAACGTAAAGATTTCAAAAAAAAACTACATCATATAATCCGCTAATCTTCAATTATCTTCATATTTGTTTTGTTAATAAAAAATGTTCCTGTCAAAAGTTACATCGATCTAAAAAAAAACCTTCTACTGTCAGTATTATCCATCAGCCAGCAACAATTGCCCCTTTTCTCTCTCTCTTTTTATCGCATATTCTTTACTTATAATACACCTCCGCAAGCTCCCAAAAATTATGATTTATGCTGTTACCACAGCGTCCCTTCATAACTATTACTCACGTTTGTTTACTCTGACCACACAACAAGTGTCAATAAGTTAAACCACTCTTCTCCCTTAATATAACATGGCATCCAATCCATGTATTTTCAATTAATGCTGACTTAATGCAGCTCCTATTTCAACCCCCCAGAACCATATATTTCTACCAACTTTTATTTGTGTAGGATCCATTATAAACCCCGTCATCCAAGCATGGCATTTAATTCATGTGTTTCTAAACTACATGTACTCCCTTTTTAGCCACCCTGTAACTAACCCCTCATATTCCAAACATTAATGCTGACTGACGCAGCCTCTGCAAGCCGAAGTTTATGGTACTCATGTTTACTAAAACTTATTACTCACAAGGGGGAATATGTCTCTCTTCTAGTCCACAGTCGTTTGTTTACCTATTTTCTGAACGAAAAGATCCTATTACTTATTCAATAAGATCTAGTCTTATTGATCTAAACCAACTCTTTACTCTAAGTAAAACAATAACAACTTATTTTTAAACAAGGCTTAAATACTATTCAATAAACAAAGTAATTCAAATAAAATCACAATTCATGAGCAAAGCCGAAACGAAGTCAAAACAGGATATCATTCCCCCAATATTGTAAAGATACTTTTATCCCCACATTTTAAATAAAGGCAATTAACCAAGTGAAAGGAAGACATTATTTAAAATAATATGACATACATGATGAAACAAAAGAATTCATATTTAAATACAAGCTGTCCATTATTAGTCGCGCTTTTGGACTAATAACCAATTATTTACCTACTAAGAAACTCAACAAGTCAAATTTCAAAATTAAATGGCAATAAAGAATACATCTCCAAGACCACACGAGAATTGACACCCATATCACCTAACTTTTTACAAATATACAATATCATGTCTACTCATCAAGACAACTCACAACAACTATTAAACAGGCTATTTGCTAACCTGCTTCTATAATTCATCTGTAATTCAAAGCTACCGTTTTTCACCAATTACAAATTTCCTCTTTAAACCAAAAAAATTTCGTCCTGCTATCTGCAGAATATTCTGTCAATCTATTTACCATACTTCCACTTCTTCAATAATTTTAGAATGTTCTCTATAAGTGTCATATCCACATCAATGTCCTCATTTTCCCGAAGAGAAACATCTTCGTTCATGCTACTATTTCCATTTGATTCTGAATTTTCGTCCATTTCTTGTTCTTCATCTGTATATCTATTGCTAGCGGCCGCTAATTTTTTTCTTTCTATATCTAATCTAATCTGTCTATCATGGTTTCTTAACGATCTTTCGAGTAGTGGCATATCTTCGTCGCTTGATGAATTTTCTCTAATTCTCTTTTGTCTTTTAACTTCTCTAGCTCTTTGTCTCACTATCCTCCTTTTTACTGCTTGTCTGGTATTTTTAAATGGAGCGGTTACCTCCTTCTCCATAGATTCAACACTATTATAACCATCATACGTATTATTTTCTTCTCTCCTAAGAGTTTTCGGTACTGTTTCTGCTTGTTCACCAGTTTCGTCATAAATTGGTGTTGTTATTGTTTGTTTTTGTACCAGTTCTTTTCCAAAATCTGAGAGTATCGTATATTTGACTCGTCTGACGAGTTGTCCATCTGAGTATACCCCTTCTGTATAATTATTATTATTATCGTCTCCCTTATCTTCATTATCTCGTCTTAAATGCTCCACATGTGACCGCGCCACATGTCCTGTAATTTGGTTCTTGATACTATATGATACTGGTCCTAACTTTTCTAAAATGTAATATCCTGGAATCTAATGAGCATCAAATTTGGATTTTCTTCTATGTTTCTTATAGTAAACCCTATCACCTACTTTAAATTCCTGTAGTTGTGTATTTTTGTCTGCATACTTTTTCTGTCTTTCTCTGGCTTTAATTATATTGTTTCTTAACCTTACATGCGCTTTGTGCATTTCTGGTAAAATTACTTCCTGAAAATCCTCCCCCATATATTTACGTCTAGGTTTTAACAGATTGTCAATTGAGAGTATTGGTTCTCTTCCGTGTAGCAAGTAAAATGGTGAAAAACCTGTCCCTTCATTTTGATTTGTGCGTATCGCGCCCAACGAGATCCCAAGTAATGATCCCAATCCCTATCGTGCTCCTCTACAATTTTTGCTATCATATTATATAATGTCCGATGTTGTCTCTCATTTTTCGCATTTCAGGAAGGTCTATAATAAACTGACACTTACATACATCGGCGAGTGAGTTGCCTTGATATCTCCAGTTGCCTGCAAGTGTATTTAGACTGTCGCTGCTTTGTTACACAGTCTAAAATGATGCAGTGACCCTTCATAATATTCCGTACGTTACAAAACTAAATCATAGCAACACCACTGTATTTGAAATATAATGCAAGCAACTACTGTTAACTACAGCTCAAATTGCTCCATTTTCTAACTCGTGTGGCTATTTCAGCACACCACAACTCATCTACTCACCAAGGGAAACTGCAACTCAGCACAGCTATTTTCTAATCTAGTTGTTTCCCCTGAATTTGATTTGTACCAAGAACTATATCTACTTTTAAGTTTCTCGTCCACCCGACGCAACTTTTGAGCCGGTCAGTTACAAAATACTCCAATCTGTTCGTATTAGGTATTTAAAAATAACCATGGTCTTAACGCCTTCATGAGACTTCTAGTTTTGTCCAGCGCTGCTTCAGCCTTTTGCTGTTTTTGTGTTCTACTTTCCAATAGACCAACATCTTTCTTTTTAAAAGTATCTTTTTCTCCCATCTTTGGAATTCGTCTCATGGCTTTGCTACTTTTCTGCCATATATACTGTTATCTTGTTCCAAAGAGTCACTAACTAATAATTTGTCTGCTTGCCTACCACCAACCATACCATACGAGGAAACATCTCCCTTCGAGTCAGGATCTGCTCGTAGTGCAATCCTCTCGTTCCTATTCATTCCTTTTAAATCTCTGTCTGGTGTACATTCTATAACAAAATCTGCGAGTTCTGAAAATTCTGATTCTAGAGATGACTCAGATTCTTCGGTTCCACATCCATGATTATATATGAGCAAACTTTTTTCATTTCTGTCCCTAACACTCTTTCTAATTTTCTTTCTGCTGTCTTTTGTCTTGGTTTGTCCAACCTCTGTACGGCCTGCGTCCTTAAATGTAACGGTGTCTCTCTTTGTCACTTTCAACTCAGTTGGTTTTGATTGAGTTTTCCTTTCTACTTTATCCATCGGTGTCTGAGTACTCTTCTCCACACTTCTGACTGTCTGCATCTGTGCCTCTCCTTCTTGTCTACTTCTAACAACTGAAAACACCTGTCGATCATCAGCTAAGGTTCTATTAGTCTGATGCCGATTTTCACTTTTATTTGACTTTGCGAGTGCATATCTCAACCTTCTGATCTCAAACCATTGACTTCGCAATGTTCTCTGTTCTTCACTATTAGATGGCCAGTTCCAGTTCCATCTTTTCTTATAAAAATTCTGTCTCTGCCAACCATTGACTTCTGGTCTGCTATGTTGTCTCTCTTCATACCTTTGTGTTCTCGTCACGTCGTTTACATCCCGTCTGCGGTAGTTTCTGTCGTTGTTATAAAGTGGTTGTCTTCTAAAGCAGTTTGAACTTTGACGTGGCCTTAGCGTAATGGTATCATACTGGCCATTCGATTGGAAACCTCGACTACGTGGTCTTCTATAATTTCTTACCAGTGTCAGTATTTCTGCGCTGGTCTGATTAACTCTGCGTCTTCTTTGCATTTCTCCAAACCTACTATTAACACTTCTATTCTGTGTACTAAGCTAGCACGTCTGTTGCCACAAAATCTAAAGGTGTGTCCATGCTGTCCGCAATTCCAACAGACCATATGTGTACTACTTACTGTCTCTCTAATAGGATTTCTCATTTGTTTCCTCCGTCTTGATTACTTTCGATATTATTTCCCTGCAGTGTCTGTATTTCTCCTCCATCTTCTCCATCCGTATCTTGCCTGTCCTATCTCCATAGGTTCCTCAATTCTCTCTTCTCTATTACTTCCTATCTCTCGTCCTACCCTTAGTCTAAATCTTCTTCTCAAACTTTCCTCCTGTACAGCTATATCCACAGCCTGTGATAATTTCGAAGGATTTTCCCTCATAAGTTTAAATTTAAGTCCATCTGACTTTATCCCATGAACAAAATTCCAACCAGCATCCTCTCCACTTCCTCGCCTTGAACATTCTGGCCTATGAATGCTTCTTCAGCTAGATTAATCAGCCTATCACTGTACAGCTGAAAGCTTTCTCCATTATCTTGCCTAGATTGTCTTAATACTGAAAAAGCATGTTGGGGATCCGTGATCTCAGCATATTTATGAGCTAAATCATTTTTAAATTGCTCCCACGTCTCATCTGTTCCTGCTTCCAATTTTCTTCTAATATGATCTGAGACAGGCGATGCACTTGTCTTATAAGCTAAATTTTTCTTGTCTTCATCTGTGGCGCCCACTATATAAGCATGATTTTCGATGGACACAATCCATTTTTTAAAATATTTTGCTTACCCACTAAACTTATCAATGTCAACAGCTATGCTTTGCTGTTTCAAAACTGTGTCTAACTTGGATATGGCTCTAACTACATCAAAAAGCACCTGTCTTAAGGAAAGGTCCTGGGGTTCCATTATAGATCTGAAATACAGAATATACCAGTACGACACAATATAGTATAATAATATATAGTAACACAATATTATTATTCTAAACTAAGCAAGTTCTATAATTTTTCACCAAATTAAACTATTAGATTTTTACTTTCTTCAGTTATTAATGTTGTCGATATTGTTATTCTAAACTAACCAAGTTTTATAAGTTTTATAATCTTCCACTAAGTTAAACTATTAGAGTTATACTTGCTTCAGTTCTTCAGTTACCAATGTTGTCTGTTCGAGCATTTCCCAGCTGAACAAACTAACCAGATGTCTGTCCTAAGTTCATTCTTGACACTGGGAGAAAATTACATTAAGGCTCACGAACTACAGCGCGCAGGAGATGACTCAATCGACACAGTAAGGAATTACTTGACTGCCGCCTCTTGGTAGGCCCTTGATAGAAACCCTCTTCACTTACAATTCGCTCTTGGTCGGGTTCTTGACTGCTGCTTCTTGGTAGGCCCTTGATAGAAACCCTCCTCACTGACAATTCGCCCTTAAACGGTTACTTGACTGTCGCCTCTTGGTAGGCCCTTGATAGAAACCCTCTTCGTAGAGTGCTCACGTTCAGCTTGATAATGTGTACTTGACGACCGCAGAGCCAACGATCAACTTGACAATATGGGCTTCAGCTTTGATTATATTAGACCGCTGGAATGAGATTGCGAACGGCGATCTGATTAAGCAGCCTCTTGACGCAGTTGAACAGGGCAAGATCTAATATGCGATGTGATAGGGAGCATTCCCACTGCAAATATGTTTTCTTATTTTAGTATTAGTATAGTAATCGTCTTGAATAATTGCGTAGTGTGTGTTAGAAAGCGAACAATATTAATTGTATATATTATGAAACAAGAACAGTGCCATAGGCGCTCATAACTTACCTCAAGGGAACTAATCAAGTTATCAGTGGTATCTGCGATTGGAACATATCCAGTGATATTTTAATCCGTGAACGAAAGAGTGAACTGAACTGTGACATTTACACCACTGCAGTCAATCGCAATCCAGAAGTTTTCCAGCGAAACAACGAACACATTAACTATCAGAACAATTCCACATTCCGAATTGCTACACCAGAGCGGAACAAGTATGTGATATAATTTTTAATGACATCAGCTGTTCGTGTGTACTTCCGGATAGTTTGTAAATTTAGACCAAAAGTAGCAGACGAGAAACAAAAACCTTAAAAATTTATGACGCTTCTAAAATAATTATGAAACACCAATTTCGAATACACGAAATGTGTATTAGTATTTTTCGACTAGTGTAATCTTAGAATCATATCTTGAGTAACTTATTCACACTAGCGAAATTTTTTTCGCTATTATGGAAAGCATCAAGCTATGACGCTGAGAAATAGAATAATAATTGTAATACATTAGATTTGAGATCTTTTGAAATTATGTCCCTTTCATTTAATTGTTGTTACAGTATTACACGAAGGGCGATAAATTGAAATGTATTCGAATATGTGTTGTATAAAAATAGCCATTGTGTTGCCAGATTCTAAACACTCCAAGAGGTCATCAGCTGGGCATGGTATAGTTGTAGACCAACGGAAGAGCTCCCGGCCAAATGAGGTCGGAGCTCGAGCGTTGAATGCGGCTTATAAAAAGACGTATTACAGTCTTACCTGATGTTTTTTGTGTTGCAAAAAGCATATTATTTCGTTTTTTTAAGAGGTTGCGAGGTAGTTGCATTGGATGCTGGTGCTACCGATCTGACTGGGTCAATATTGCAACTCAGGTGATCATCCATCGAGAGGACGAAACTTGGAAAGTGATAAAGATTGAACACCACATGACTTAACATACAACTTGCATTTCTGATATGGTTCTATGCCAATGTACATGACAACAGAAAGGTCGATTCTGACATGGTTAAAAAGATTAACCCTGTATCTATGTAGATTATGCATGAAATATAAAATCTTTCATGAATAAGCCATGGGGGAGCGTGTCAGAATCTCTAATGTCTCCAACCGAGATGCAGTAACATCGTTACGCCCGCCAGGCGAATAGTTGCCAACCGGGATGCAGTAACATCGTCACGCCCACCAGGCGAGTACCAGTTACCTGCCCGCAGGTTGCTGGCTGACGTGATAGTCAGCTGTCAGGCAAGGACAAAGCAAGACGCACGCAGTCCTCGTGAAGCCAATCCACAGGGCAAGCGCTGTGCGGAGAAACCGGCAGACGGCTTGGGAACACGGACAGGACAAGACGTGTGGGTTGAGAAAGGCTTCGTGTAGTTCTGTGCCCGAAAGTCGAGTGCTTGTATATCTTGTGAGATAGACTGTGAAGCTGTGGGTTTTGTCTGTAAGTGTACTGCTGTATTGTATAGGTATAGTAATGATTATCACATGCCAAACTAGATCGTATTGCATGTGAATTGTAAATAAATCCATTGAACTTAGTGTCATTGTGTGTCAAGTCCAATCATTGTGTACTTGTACTTGTCTCACATATGTTAGGTCCAACGAGCCAGGTTTAAGACCCTGACAAGTAGCACCACGTACTCTATCATGAACAAGCAGTTGGGGCATAAATAACATCAGTACACCACGTGCTCATTCAAAAACAAGCAGTTTGGGCATAAATAACATCAGTTGCACCACGTACTCATTCAAAAACAAGCAGTTGGGGCATAAATAACATCAGTTGCACCACGTGCTCATTCAAAAACAAGCTGTTGGGGCATAAATAACATCAGTTGCACCACGTGCTCATTCATAAAGAAGCAGTTGGGGCATAAAAAACATCAGTTGCACCACGTGCTCATTCAAAAACAAGCAGTTGGAGCATAAATAACATCAGTTGCACCACGTGCTCATTCAAAAACAAGCAGTTGGGGCATAAATAACATCAGTTGCACCACGTGCTCATTCATAAAGAAGCAGTTGGGGCATAAATAACATCAGTAGCACCACGTGCTCATTCAAAAACAAGCATGTTTGGGCATAAATAACATCAGTTGCACAACGTACTCATTCAAAAACAAGCAGTTGGGGCATAAATAACATCAGCTGCACCACGTGCTCATTCAAAAACAAGCACTTGGGGCATAAATAACATCAGTTAAACCACGTACTCTACCATGAACAAGCAGTTGGGGCATAAATAACATCAGTAGCACCACGTACTCTATCATGAACAAGCAGTTGGGGCATAAATAACATCAGTTGCACCACGTGCTCATTCAAAAACAAGCAGTTGGGGCATAAATAACATCAGTAGCACCACGTGCTCATTCAAAAACAAGCAGTTGGGGCATAAATAACATCAGTTGCACCATGTGCTCATTCAAAAACAAGCATTTGGGGCATAAATAACATCAGTTGCATCACGTGCTCATTCAAAAACAAGCAGTTGGGGCATAAATAACATCAGTTGCACCACGTGCTCATTCAAAAACAAGCAGTTGGGGCATAAATAACATCAGTAGCACCACGTGCTCATTCAAAAACAAGCTGTTGGGGCATAAATAACATCAGTAGCAACACGTTCTCATTCAAAAACAAGCAGTTGGGGCATAAATAACATCAGTTGCACCACGTGCTCATTCAAAAACAAGCAGTTGGGGCATAAATAACATCAGTAGCACCACGTGCTCATTCAAAAACAAGCAGTTGGGGCATAAATAACATCAGTAGCACCACGTGCTCATTCAAAAACAAGCAGTTGGGGCATAAATAACATCAGTTGCACCACGTGCTCATTCAAAAACAAGCATTTGGGGCATAAATAACATCAGTTAAACCACGTACTCTATCATGAACAAGCAGTTGGGGCATAAATAACATCAGTTGCACCACGTGCTCATTCAAAAACAAGCAGTTGGGGCATAAATAACATCAGTTGCACCACGTGCTCATTCAAAAACAAGCTGTTGGGGCATAAATAACATCAGTAGCAACACGTGCTCATTCAAAAACAAGCAGTTGTGGCATAAATAACATCAGTAGCACCACGTGCTCATTCAAAAACAAGCAGTTGAGGCATAAATAACATCAGTAGCAACACGTGCTCATTCAAAAACAAGCTGTTGGGGCATAAATAACATCAGTTGCACAACGTGCTCATTCAAAAACAAGCAGTTGGGGCATAAATAACATCAGTAACACCACGTGCTCATTCAAAAACAAGCTGTTTGGGCATAAATATGGGTTATTTATAAATAACATCAGTAGTGTCAGAATCTCTAATGTCTCCAACCGAGATGCAGTAACATCTTTACGCCCGCCAGGCGAATAGTTGCCAACCGGGATGCAGTAACATCGTCACGCCCGCCAGGCGAGTACCAGTTACCTGCCCGCAGGTTGCTGGCTGACGTGATAGTCAGCGGTCAGGCAAGGACAAAGCAAGACGCACGCAGTCCTCGTGAAGACAATCCACAGGGCAAGCGCTGTGCGGGGAAACTGGCAGACGGCTTGGGAACTCGGACAGGACAAGACGTGTGGGTTGAGAAAGGCTTCGTGTAGTTCTGTGCCCGAAAGTCGAGTGCTTGTATATCTTGTGAGATAGACTGTGAAGCTGTGGGTATTGTCTGTAAGTGTACTGCTGTATTGTATAGGTATAGTAATGATTATCACATGCCAAACTAGATCATATTGCATGTGAATTGTAAATAAATCCATTGAACTTAGTGTCATTGTGTGTCAAGTCCAATCATTGTGTACTTATACTTGTCTCACATATGTTAGGTCCAACGAGCCAGGTTTAAGATCCTGACATGTGTGAACGTGGGGGCTCGTCCGGCTGTAATGTAGTTAAGATTTGAACCTAGATGCGCACGTAAATTACATACATTTGAATGTGTTGACGTGGAAGGCTCATCCTCTTAGATTGTTTGAACTTGTCGCCATTTTGACCTTGTCGCCATCTTGTAAACATGATGTCTATGTCCTTACTAAATGTCAGCGTGATGTAAGTGATGTACCATCATAGTTGTAGATTGTTGAAATATATCTAGATTGTATTTGTGAAGTTAGTTGTGGAAAGCAGAAGGTTTGGGAAAGAAAGTGACTTGTGATTTGGAAAAATTGTTGACCGACGACATTACGACCTACAATTACACTCAACGCCATACAAACCTAATCAAAACGTAGTGACAAGCATACACCTCACATAAAGGTAGATTCTAACTTATTTCCTCCCAAAAGAAAGCAGGTTTTCTGTGCCATCTGAAACCATTCCCCGTAGAGGTCATTTGTCCTTGAAGTAGCGACCCTACAGTTCCTAGCCCTGATGTGAACCGTTCTCCACCGCATCCAGAACACTTGAGTATATTTTTTTGTATATACTTTCGGATGCAAATTTGGGCATAAATTGTAAGTTCAACAAGATTGTAAATTTGTCACGTTACTAACACCTTGTAACAAATTGTGTGTCGGATAACTCATTGTCATTTAAACATTCCATCATGTCTTCGTTAAACGACTTCATCGAGATGGGGTTAAAGCTAAAGTTAACTGGTGACGAGTTAACAAAGTGGAGCGAAAGAAAATATTCTGAACACCTTCTAGAAAAAGATAGCGAACGCGAGGAAAGAGCGGCTGAAAGAGCTGCCAAGCAGGCAGAAACAGCATTAAAACAGGCAGAGCTAGAGTTAGCTGCGAAAACAAAACAAGCGGAGTTAGATACGGAATTGAGGAAGGCAGAAATAGCAGCTCAAAGTAAACGAGAGGAGCTCGAATTACAACTCAAGATTAAACAGCTTGAAACCGATACTGCCATAGACAAAGAGTCTAAGAAGTCTGAAAGACTGGAAAAAGAAAACCAGTACAAAAAGTATCAAGGTATTGTGAGAAATTATACCTCAGGTGACTGCATTGCAGCGTTCACCCAGAATTTTGAAACCTTAATGGACCACTATCATGTCCCAGTTTCTGAATGGAACATTATTTATATGAGGAGTTTATCAGGGGAACCTCTGAAAGTCATAGAGACTATCCCCAAAGACCTCAGAAAAGATTACCACTATCTAAAGTTAAACATTATGGCATATTTTATGCTAGATGAGGCAGGTTACAGAGAACAGTTCAGCAAATTGAGTCCAAAACCTACTTAAACGTTCTCTGATTATGTCTCCGTAGTCCGAGACGTATTTACAAAATGGCTTTCAGCAGCCAAAGTAAATAAAGACTTTCATAAGTTAGAAGACCTCATCATCAGGGATAAAATCATCACATCCCTTCCATCATCATTTGCAAAAATTTTGCTAGAGAATGAATGTACGAGTGTAGAACAGATTGAGAGACGTGGTTCGGCTTACTATTCAGCCAATAAACATTGTTTTATTAGTGAGGCTACTGATACAAACTACGTAGCAGCTGCTAACTATGAAAAATCTCGATCAGAACCCTACAATAGGCAAAGAACATATAAGCCTACTTCTGAGAAATACAATCATTGTAGATTTTGTAACATTTCACACCACCAAGGTGAAATGTGTGACAAGAATCCGGCATATCTTACATACTTACAGAACTTCATAAATAGTCAGGATAAGGAACGTAAAACCTTTAAAAATGCACGAAAATGCTTCCTCTGTAAAGCGTACGGCCATTGGCGTCATGCGTGTAAAGGAAGGCAAATGACCAAGAAAGCAAATGCCGCCTTATTTGACAGTTCATCATCAGATGAAGAACATTCAGAAAATCACCCTGTGAACTCAGCACAGGCTTTTGACATGTTTAATTCACATACATGTACTATTTGTAATACCTTTTATGAAGATGGCATTTTAACATGCGGCCACTCCATTCCTATTGCCAATGAAGAAGCTAATTTGGTAATAGATTCCAAAGGCAGAATAAATATCCACCAGGGATATGTGAATGGCAAGCCTGCTACAGTCCTTCGTGACACCGGAAGTTCTCTTATAGGGTTAAAGAGAAAGTTCATAATGCCTACAGACTATACAGACAGGCACGTAACATGCAGAACATTCTCTGGAAATATCGAAAAGTACCTATTAGCATGGGCATATATTCAGAAACCATTCCTCACTGGGAAAGTAAAATGCGCTGCATTAACTAACCCGGTGTGTGATATTATCACTGGGAACTTACCAGAGGTGAATGATATGCCTCATGATATTACATCTGTTTGCATTGATGATAATATAACATCATCACCATCACATGTCATCATTGAAAGTATGGTATCACAAAATGAATGTATGGTAGCTAATGGAGCACTAACATCGCATGAAATCATTGACCAAAATGTTTCATCACCATCTGATATCATTGAATGTGTGAACGCAGTAACCAGAGCTACTGCTAGAGTGCAAGATGAAATTAATCAAACTGAGGCTATAGAAATGATTAGCCCAGTGATACTACCTCCTAAAACCATGAAGGAGAATTTTTTAACAGCCCAAAAGGCTGATCCTTCATTATCTAAATATTTTAATCTAATCGGCCAAAAGTCAAAGGTAACTAAAAATGCAAGATGGCATTTTGCTCTGAAAAATTGCATCCTCACCAGGTACTATACCAGAGGTAACAGCACCACAGAGCAAACTGTTTTGCCAATTGAATACCGTAAGCAAGCCTTACATCTTGCCCATGATATACCTCTTGCAGGGCATATGGCATACTCCAAGACCAGATCAAGATTACTAACACAGTTTTATTGGCCAAGATTCTGCAATGACATTAAGCAATATTGTAGAAGTTGTGATATCTGCCAAAAACTAGTGAAGAAAGGTAAACACCCACAGGCCAAATTACAAATTACTGACTTAGCCAGTCGACCTTTTGAGAAGATATCTGTCGACATAGTGGGCCCTCTGAATCAAGTAACATCCAGAGGGAATAGATTTATCGTTACCATCATTGATTTATGTAGCCGCTGGTCTGAAGCAATTCCTTTAAAGAACATAACTGCCAATGATATTATGGAAGTTTTCTTCCATATATTCTCACGAATAGGGTTTCCAGACACTATCCTATCAGATCGAGGAAGCCAATTCATTGCATCATCTACTCAAGCTTTCACCAAAATGTTAGGGGTGAAACAATGTTTCAATTCACCATACCATCCTCACTCAACGGGAATCATAGAGAAGTTTAATGGGGATTTGAAGCATATGCTTGCTAAGGTTACGCAAGAATATCCCAAAAAACTGGGACGTATATTTGCCTGCTATACTTTTTCGTATCGCAAAGTCCCACATTCTAGTACTGGTGTTCTCTCCTTTTGAACCTATCTATGGTGCCAAACCACGTGGCCCATTGAGTATCTACCATTCAATGTTAACTGAAGCCACCCCTTTACTTAAACCCATATCATCATACGTATATGTAACATCATTGCGTGAAAGAATCATCAAATCTTGTACTATTGCAAAAGAAGCACTAAAACTATCTGGTGCTACATATAGACAATATGCAGACAAAGGTAACAGGACAATAACGTTGACACCTGGACAGGACGTACTTCTTCTCTTTTCTAGTGACCGACACTTATTGACTGACTCTAGGCAAGGACCATTTAAAGTAATAAGACAGATTTCAACGGTAGACTATGAGATTCAAATAAAAGACAAACATAAAATATTCCACATCAATATGCTAAGACCATACTACAACAGAGACAACGAACAAGACGAGACAACTGCCTGTACAGTTATAATAGACCATGAAGATGACGAGGATAGTGACGAAATTCCAACACCTGCATTAGACACGACAAACTGCTTGAAGGAAATCAAAATAAACCCAAATTTAACTCAAGCAGAAACAGACAGCTGCAAACATCTCATACAACAGTACAACACAATCTTCTCCAACAACCCAGGACAAACAGAATTAGTACAACATCACATCACGCTCACTTCAAACACACCAATAAAATGCAGACCTTACACCATTCCATTGCATTACAAAGAAAACTTACATCAAGAGATCATTAGCTTAGAGAAAAACAACATCATTAGACGATCCCAATCACACTTTTCGTCTCCAATGGTCATGGTACGCAAAAAGGACAACACGATAAGACTCTGTGTAGATTATCGAAAATTAAATAAAATAACACTTTTAGATCTGGAACCAATGACCAACTGCGAAGATCTACTGACAGAACTGTCAGACTCTAGGTACTTTACGAAGTTAGATATGACTAAAGGTTATTGGCAGATAACGGTACACGAGCAGAGCAGACATCTAACAGCCTTTGCCACACCTTGGGGACTTACGAATGGTGCAAATTGCCATTCGGCCTAGTCAATGCCCCAGCGACAATCGTACGCATGACACGACTCTTACTTGTGGACATAACAAACATTATCTGTTACATGGACGATATTTGTGTTCACACAAAGACAATGACAGACCACATAAAGACATTACAGCAGACATTTGAACGGATCAGACAGCACGGACTGACTGTGAAGCCTACAAAAGTTGACATAGCCTATCAAGAAATCTCCTTTTTAGAGTATAAAATATCAAATGGTTTTGTCACGACAGACGATAACATCGTGTCTAAAATACTGAAACTCTCACTTCCGAATACCAAGAAAAAAGTCAGAAGTGTGTTAGGACTATTAAATTATTATAGGCAGTTCATACCAGATTTTGCTGAACTGACAGAAAAATTTACTAACCTACTAACGAAAAACCAGCCTGAAAAGATTGTAAACAATGAATGCCTACAATTTGCATTCCAGAAAGTGTTATTGTATTTTTCTGAGAATAGTTTAAAGAACCCCATTCTCAAATTGCCAAATTTACATATTCCTTTCAGATTACGCACAGACGCGAGCTCCGTGGCAATTGGGGCAGTTATGTTACAGGAACATGACAACATTCTACATCCTGTATACTACGACTCTAGAAAATTGAAACCAAGAGAACGCGCTTGGTCGACACCACAATTAGAAGCCCTTGCTCTAGTGGTGGGTATAACTAAATTGTCCAGATTCCTCCTGGGACGGCATTTTATTGTGGAGTCCGACAATAGTCCATTAAAATTTATTACTTCAGGAGTGCCGACAAACCAGATGATAGCGCGATGGTCTCTTTTGCTGCAAGATTACAGCTTTAAAGTGCGACATATCGCTGGCAGAACCAACACGATTGCTGATCTGTTGTCCCGTTGTCCAAACGACCCAGTAAGCACTAATGTCTGAGTGCAGTGTGTTAGAAAACACTGAGACCAACACAGCCATCAGTGAAGTTTTTTTTTCAGGAAAGCTGTGAGATATCTAGAAATTCTAGGCGTGGAATGAATGTTATCCGAGAAGTTGACTTTTCTCCAGGAGCACTCGATCCTCGTGCGCATGAGTTGGCACGTTGGTGGAATGCGGCTAGAATAGTCATTCACTTCCAAACTATCACGGAGAGAAGACGCAGGGCTTTGTTAAGCCATTTGTACAGCGTCTACACTCAACCATGTTGCGGCTAACTGTTATTACATTGCGCCAGATGGGGCCTTGAAAAGTATTGGTAGCTGACTGGAGGTTGGTTCGAATTATTCAGGTATTTACTTGGTTAATTAATTTAACTTTGTAATTGTCCACAAAACGCAATCGTTCTAACCTCATTAAATATGCGAGTGTCTTTGCATTACTAATGCGGAAGCGATCGATAACGCCGCTGAAATCTAGGCCGTGGTACATATGTTTACAAACGTGTGTAGTGAATTACCGGCTGGAAATTTAGGCCTGTGATATTGGCGATTTGTGTTCAACTAGTATTTACCATGTGTAGCAAATTGGTGCATATACTATGTGGCTGTTTGAGAATAGAACATAGTTAATTGTGCCTGATATGAACCTAGACTTATGTCAGTCAATAACTGAAGCAAGAAAGAACTGTTAGATTGCAAGGTGAGTTGATAGGTGGAGATTCAGACAGTGTCGTGCTTAGCTACTAAGTAAGGAGAGAACTTAGTTCTATACCACAATGAATGATGTAACTATTGTGTAATAACTTAATAGTGAATTCATTGTGTGGGACACTGAAATTCTGGGAGAAGGTAAGTCTTCAGTGATTATATATATATATATATATATATATATATATATATATATATATATATATATATATATATATATATATATATATATATATATATATATATATATATATATATATATATATATGATGTGGCATTATGTATATATATTAAGTCATGTAATGTGATACTTCATGGAGCGATACCGAACGCTGAGTGGGTCGACACGTGATAACAATGCGTACCGTCGTGATATACATTTGCGTTCTTGATTCTTATCTTAGCTATCCTGTTCTTTCATACGGGCACTTGTGCGGGTGAGTGCTGATGTGCTGGTGGTATGGTGGGACGAAAGGAGGTTGTATGAGACACGGGGACATATGGGATATGGGGGATTTGAAAGCAAGTTATGAAAGTATGGTGCTGGCAGACCAGGCCAGTTATGAAGTTAGGTCCAGGCCAAGGCTAATCCACTTGGAAGGGCAGAGCTGGAACATAACCCTTGGAACATGTGGAGAACATGTTTTACCAAGAAGGCTTCTTGACTCTAGGGAAGAGTCTAATAAGAAGAGTTTTGCAGTAAGGTAGACAGGATGTCCCACCAGCAGAACGGTGTGTGTGTATACTGGATTTGATCATGTATTATCCCTATATCCCGAGGGATGGTACAATGATCAGTATTATGTTTACTATTGAATATGTCAAATTTAAGGAAGGAGTCCAGGGACTCTTCTCCTGAAATATTTAGTTCTGTTAATTTTAGAACTATGTAACTGATTACTATAGCTAGTGACGTTAGCGACAACTGGTAGATGATTAGGGATAGGTGAGACCTACGATCAGACTCGTCATTCTGATTTCCTACTATGTTTGACGGGCTGTTCTATGAGGCCAACTGACATTGATAGAAACCCATGCTTTACTACTCTCAATATAGAGATAATGCTTTAGTTATTTGCATAACTAATTAGCATGACTGAAGGTTGAGTAGGCAGTGGTAGGATGCATGTGGACCAATGTTTGGGCCAGTATACTCTCACCGGTCGATCTTCCTTTCAGGAGTTTGCCTGTTGAGGAACCAGTCAACTACACTTGTCGTTTGCCGGAAAGCACTTTGTGTAACACAGCGAAGGGTAGAATCCTTCACTTACCTCGCCTGACTACACCACACCATGTGCCAGGGTGAATCATCATGAGTGGATGTTATCATCAATTGATTCCGGTGCCCTGAAGGTGCACGTGTGGGATGTGATGGTTTGTGTTGTTTTTCGGACGTAGAAGATACTCTGTTTCAGCAAGGAGAAGTTCAGTCACCTGAGCAATCATGCTCAATGATCAGAGACACCAGACGATATACTTCTAGTAAGATTCCGCCTAAACGTGGAAAAGATTAATTTATAAACTGGGACTGTTCCTACGACAGCTTTAGTGGCAGGTCATGATGAGACCTACACCAGCTAATGCCTGTCCAGACTGAACAATGTTATCTCCAGATGAAATATAAGTGTGGTCCAACTGGTGGACTTAGTTTAGAAAAGGAACTGTGTTTTCTTATAAGACTCTAGTAGCAGTAGAATTATCTGATTACCCGACCAGGGGTAATGTACTGTGATTTAGTGACCATTAGATTGGTCAATGGCTTATTACCCGACCAGGGGTAATGTACTATGATTGAGGGACCATTAGATTGGTCAGTGACTTATTATCCAACCAGGGTAATGTACAACTGAGGGACCATTACATTGGTCAAGTGGCTACCTACATTCATTGAGTTCAAGAGTAACTGAGGTCAAGTCCAGAAGGATTGTCTCCCAGCGAGGCTGTTTACCAAGAACTGTTTATTAATTTAGCAGTGACTCCGTAGGAGGTGATGAAGGTGCAGTTGGTCCAGTTGAGTGAGGTCCAGGGGTAACTCTCTTATTGTCGATCCAAGCTCTGGGGACGGAGTGGTCTCCAAGGTTCAAGTCATCTCACTAGAAGGAAGTCGGGTGAGTGGCTGACCGACTGGACGGGACATCTGCATCCAATCTACTCCTCAGCTTGATGATGAATTAACCATATCCCTGATTCTGTCTCTACTCTATCCTCTATTTGTGTAAATAGATTATTCTATCAGGATGTTCATTTCAGTTCTTCATTCTCAAAGGTAGAATAAACTTTATGTATGTTGACTTACTCTTTGTATAATTATTGAGTGTGGTCTCGAACGATGCCTCAGTGTTCATTGTTCCAAGGGAGCAGGTAGTTAGTGGGGGTCTAGAATCTGGAGTGGCTTGTAGACATAATTAACTAATACGAGGTCAACCACAGAGTAAATTTGTGTATCTACCTGTCCAACCCCTGGGGTTAGAATACACGGGAGTGATAGAGACACCTCGGGTGTGGTTAACTCTCACTACCCAATGCGATATTGTCACATTACAGAGGGTCGCATCGCTCTCGGTCGGGTATGTTAATTCAACCATCGGTTACGCACAATCACTTTGGTCGGATAGGCATAATAAATAGTCGGTCACACCGGCAGCACACAGTCGGGCAGGCCTACTTCGCACAATCGGGCAGGCTTTCACTCATTCCGCTCACAACAGACACAGTCGGCCACTCAAAAAACACGCATCCGTACAGCCACGTAACCAGTTGGTCTGGCAGACCTAATAAGCACGATCAGGCATGCATATTCACACCGTACGGGCAGACATATAAACTAGTAATGACATAAATACACAGATAATTCCTATCTACCTCTATCAAATACTTACTAGACATTTCTACATAAAGGTGAAATAGCACTGGCATCTTCACTTAGCAAATAAATACCTGCACATCCCAATGAAATAAAAACATCTTGTTTCCCGGAATTAATAAACACCACAGATATAAGGCATAAGTTACAATCCTATTATAGCTAAGCAAATTACACATCACTGACTAGCTCATGCTAATAACTTATCACTAGTAATGCCTCTAAATCTCACAGTTTAACTAATGTCAAAATTCCTTACTGCCCTACGGAGGTCATCACTAAACAAGCTAGTTAACACATTGGCTTCACAGTTGTTACCTTACCCGAACATACTTACCAGTAGCAGTAATAACTTCATAGCAAATTTTTCACTAACAATGTAATGTTAATATAATACATTTTATTATATTTGCTACAATAACATCAATTTTACACAGCTAATCAGATTTACACACGCCTAATGTTTTGAAGCACACTACCTGTCATTCTAGGAGACGTCTGACCCCAATATTTCCTAGCCAATCGATCAAGCTAATTTTAAATGCCGAGTGATGTCAATAAATTCATTCGCTTTGCGGCGACAATCATTTTTGCTATCGACGTTTTATTTAAGATAACGGCTAACTACTATTGTATTAAGAGATTACCTTGGATCATTCTATCACCACATTACTGGGCTGCTTGATGTCCCGCTTTGGCTGACGGGTGTACAGACATCAATTCGTAGCAGTCCGTAATTTGCGGCCGTCTCTGACGATGTCTGAAAGGCGACTAACCTCGGATAGCTAAGTGGGCAGTCACAATTACATCTCGGGCCTAGAAAATCCCATGGGTCACGGGGGAATTCAGAATCCCGTGTTCCCCGATGTAATTGTGGGTCCAACGTGACCGCAAACATCACATACGCACATTGTCTATTCCCTTCTCGAAGAATCTAAATTCTTCTCGAACTCACCCAACTATGACGTCAGGGACTAATTTAGCCGGGGATTTCCCTAGTTATGGTCCCAATCTCAAGAGAGACAACTATTCTTATTCCGACCAAAGGGAAATAATGCAGAGCACAGACTGAAATCTGGTCAGTTTCGTCACACACTGGACGTATGATGTGGTCAGTTCTACACTGGATGGATGGTGTGGACAGTTCTACACAGGGTGGATGATGTGGTCAGTTCTACACTGGACAGATGATGTGGTCAGTTCTACACTGGACCTATGATGTGGTCAGTTCTACACAGTTCCTGTGCTACATGGCTCTCTGCTGCTCGGATGTTTGTATCCACAATTCCCCAGTGACAAGCACTCTGTCCTGCCGCCCGGTGTTCATGTGTTTGAATTCCCCAAGAGACGGGGATGTTTTTTTTCTGGATTCTAGGTCGAACCTGTTTAACATTTGGTACATGGACAGTTAATTGGAATTAAAGGCGATGGGTGTGATATTCACAACATTATCTATCGAGTGTCACGTGGTCTAAAATCTGGGCATGGCACCATATACCCAATATGTCTCATGACCCATAAAGTATCATTTACTTTTAGAGTTGACCAAATGGTGGTACTTATGTAAGGTCACTCCTATACTCAGTTCTGATGTCTTTTGTACTGACAGCATCTAATGTCACTTCTATGTTACTTCTAATTGTCACGTTAGCTAACACGTTTATGGGCACTTCTAATGTCATGTCTATTTCACATCAACTGATCATTGACTAGGGTAGCAGGAAAAGGGTATCCCCATCAAGGAAGGAGCAAGGTGCCTTTTCCCCTCCATTAGCCTGCAGGACACGCTTGGGCAGGCCAACAAAAGTTGTTGGTTGTGGTTTTATGTTTGACGACGCAAGGTAGAGGATCTCTTTATAGAAACAATGGCTACGGTCACCGACCAGTATGGTTACGGCCAAGAAGGAAAGCGATGGTTAACTACATTCTGTAGAGGTACACAGAATATCATGATTGGCCTGGCCGCATAGCCGATACAAGAAAACAGACCTAATCCCGGACTTTGGTGATAGTAAGAAATTGTATATCATGAACGCCCACACTTATCGGCGAGGCACTTGCAGATGATGATTCACTTACTAAATCACTTCTTATGACACTTCTATGGTCATTTCTAATGTCCTTTTTAATGGTCACTTCTAATAGTCACTTCTGATGTAAATTCTATAGTCTCATTTATGTGTCAATACAACTATCGTCTGCAATGCCTCCCACATCAGTTCTAGTGACATTTGTAATACAGCTTCGCATATCACTTCTAGCCCAACATCTATGGTCATCACTTAGTGCCACTTCTATGGTCACCACTAACCGAGTTCTGTGGTCACCACCTAATCACCTCTAAAGTCACCTCTAAGTGTCAGATCTGGGTCAACTCTAGCGTGCTGCCCTCACTTAGCCAAAGTCCAGCTGGAGTCTGGGAATCCTTGTCCAAACGCGCCTATGACCGCATCAACATGGCTTCTTTACGATTACACTTATGCTAACTTTTTAGATCATCATTACTGTCCCTTCTAAGATCATTTCTTTTGTTAAAATAGTTGTCACTTCATGTGCTCCTGAAAATATTATTTATAACTGTTATTAATACTACTAATGATGATGATGATGATGATGGTGATGATGATGATGATGATGATGATGATGATGATGATGATGATGATGATGATGATGATGATGATGATCTCGAACTCTTAGACCAGTGGTTCTCACCCGGTGGGGAATCCCCCCTCCCCCCTTTAGGGGAGAATGTTGGGGTTGCCGAGGGGTGGGGGGAATTAAGATTAGTTCAATATCACACTAATACAAGAACAGATTATTTGACATTGTTTCCATTCTTTGCGGTTCACATTTTTTCACACTTTACGGTTCTCACACTTCTTAAATTTGTTTTATAACGTAACTAGACCCGCAAATCATTTTTTCTGTAGACGTCTAGACTTGTTCTTGTATGTGCTATTAAATTTAGTTTCCATTTTTACGTATACTGTCTAGGGGAAGGGGAGTTTATAGGGAGAAAATACGAAAGGGGGCAATGACATTCTGAACATACGGTGAAAGGGTGCATGGGCCAAAAAAGGTTGAGAACCACTGTACTAGACCATGAGTGCTCAGATACTTCCCTCATAATCTTCCTCAGCGTGTAGCGACTGACGACACCAGTTCTGTGTTGGTTTCCTGTTCTTCCTTTGCTTTCCGCATGGTGCTCCAGTCTAATGTGACCCCGTATGACTTGATGTTCATTTAGTCTGGTCACAGTTGCAGAATCACACCCATCCCTTGAGTCATTTACTCGTCCTGCTTCCCTGAGGGAATTCAAGTTGTCAGCCTGGTCTATTGCTCATCAGCACCCCCACAGCAGTAAAGCCCACAAGCTTATCTGCTCGTTCGGTTACTCTTACATCCGCGTGCCCTGGCACATAAATGAAACTGCGCGGTGGCACAATAGCTAGGACACTAGAATACCGGTCTTGTGCTCTCGAGTTCGAATTCGCATCAAACTGATTGTGTAACCATCACCTGGGCTTTCTATTGGTCTAGCCCAAAATGTGCACCAGAAAATGTCTGGGGAAGTAAATGTGACTCTTGTTATATTGACCACATCTCCTCTCGAGTGAGGATTGGTCTATTAAAATATGGTGCACGCAATACACGCCTGGCACGGATCAAGGTATGCTAGAAGGTCCTTATGTTTAAATAAGTTGTTTCAGACGAAGAAGGAGGAGAAGTAGCAGAAGGATAAGAAGACGAAGAAGAAGAAGAAGAAGAAGAAGAAGAAGAAGAAGAAGAAGAAGAAGAAGAAGAAGAAGAAGAAGAAGAAGAAGAAGAAGAAGAAGAAGAAGAAGAAGAAGAAGAAGAAGAAGAAGAAGAAGAAGAAGAAGAAGAAGAAGAAGAAGAAGAAGAAGTAAAATAGGGAGGAAGAGAAGGACGAGGAGGTGAAGGAGAAAAGAAGAAGAAGAAGAAGAAGAAGAAGCAGCAGAAGAAGAAGAAGAAGAAGAAGAAGAAGAAGAAGAAGAAGAAGAAGAAGAAGAAGAAGAAGAAGAAGAAGAAGAAGAAGAAGAAGAAGAAGAAGAAGTAAAATAGGGAGGAAGAGAAGGACGAGGAGGTGAAGGAGAAAAGAAGAAGAAGAAGAAGAAGAAGAAGAAGAAGAAGAAGAAGAAGAAGAAGAAGAAGAAGAAGAAGAAGAAGAAGAAGAAGAAGAAGAAGAAGAAGAAGAAAAGAAGAAGAAGAAGAAGAAGAAGAAGAAGAAGAAGAAGAAGAAGAAGAAGAAGAAGAAGAAGAAGAAGAAGAAGAAGAAGAAGAAGAAGAAGAAGAAGAAGAAGAAGAAGAAGAAGAAGAAGAAGAAGAAGAACGAAAGAACTAACGAACGAACGAACAAACAAACGAACGAACAGACTTTATTTTCAAAGGGTAACAAATTGGTCACGCAGGCCCGTCTTATATTGAGCCCTTCCAATCACTCATCTTTTTTCATCAACAGTGCATAGGAAAAAACATTGTCAAATGAATTTTGTAAACATAAACAATGCATATTACTATGTTATAAGACACATCCACCACCCATCCACACATCCCACATTCACTCCAACTCCCCCACCTAACCACACACATAACCCACACAGACACCTACATTCCCCCACCCATCCACCACATCCATACACCTACACATCTCCCCCACCCACACACACACCTCTCACTCACCACACATGCCATCCACCCACACTCCAAGCACACATACATCCTCCACCCACACACATCCACCCAACTACACACATCTCCCCACCCACTCACATATCCTCTACCCGACCCATTACCCACCAACAATCACTCACCCACATATCCTCCTCCACCCACACACCTCCCACCACCCAGCCAAAAACAGATTCTCTAGCCACACATCCACCACGCACACATACATCTCCCAGCCAACTCACATATCCCGCACCTACCCACACACAAATACCACACCCACCCACATAATCTCCCATCTCCCAAAGCCCACTCACATATCCCGAGCCCACACCTACAAAGATCCCCCACCATCTCCTAACCTACACGCACTCACCCACCCACATATCCTTTACCCACCCACACATCCTCTACCCACCCATCCCCCAACCAAACATATCTTAACCACACATCCTTACTCATATTTAATCACCCACCCTCCACCCACCCATCCGCCAGCCACACATCCCTTAACGACACACCCCTACCAATACACAAACACATCCCTACCCACACAGAATCTCCCCACCCATACACACATACCTCACACACACCCCCACCCACTAACACATCTCCCAATCACAAACACACACCTCCCATCCACGCACACAAAACCCACACACACATCCCCAACCCATACACTCATCCCCTCACACATCCCTAGACACACGTACTTATCCCTCAAACACTAACACCCACACATCCCTCAATCACTCATCAACACATACATCTCCTATCTACCGACCCACACCTGCACACCTAAACCACACATCTAAACACACATCCCCCACCCTCACACATATCCTTCACCTATGCGCACACCCAACCACATCCCCACCCACCTACACAGACACATGCTTTATCCACACCCAGCTCCCCTTAGACACAACACACACAAACACACATCCCAAAGACACATCCTTCACACACACACACACACACACATCTCCTACTTATCCACACATTCCCCAACTACTATCACTCTCCCTAACCACACATAAATCCTCCATCCAGCCACACACACCCCCACGCAGCCAGACATATCCCCAACCCACACACACATCCCCAAATCTATCAACCACACCCATCACGCACCCCACCCCCAACCAACACACATCCCCCACACAACCACACACATTCACCCACACATTTCTCACCCACACACCCACAAATACACTCCCCACCCATCCACCCAAACATCCCACACCCATACGCATTCCTCACCCACACACACATGCCCAAACTCACAACCATCCCCACCTGCACACATCTCCCACCCACCACATATCCCCACACCCACATCTCTTCACACACTCATATATCCCCCACCCAACCCATAACCCACCAACGAAGAAGAAGAAGAAGAAGAAGAAGAAGAAGAAGAAGAAGAAGAAGAAGAAGAAGAAGAAGAAGAAGAAGAAGAAGAAGAAGAAGAAGAAGAAGAAGAAGAAGAAGAAGAAGAAGAAGAAGAAGAAGAAGAAGAAGAAGAAGAAGAAGAAGAAGAAGAAGAAGAAGAAGAAGAAGAAAAAGAAGAAGAAGAAGAAGAAGAAGAAGAAGAAGAAGAAGAAGAAGAAGAAGAAGAAGAAGAAGAAGAAGAAGAAGAAGAAGAAGAAGAAGAAGAAGAAGAAGAAGAAGAAGAAGAAGAAGAAGAAGAAGAAGAAGAAGAAGAAGAAGAAGAAGAAGAAGAAGAAGAAGAAGAAGAAGAAGAAGAAGCTGGCTATATAAGCTGATTCATTTATTATTCACTTTCTGGAATTCTAGGACGTGTAGAACACATTTAGTTTATTTTTAAAATGTTGCAAATCTTCCTATTCTGCTATTGTGCCTTAATGTAGTCACTGTAGTGTCTCCGTGGTTTATATGGTGGTTATTCTAACATACATTTTACATGAAATTTCCCAAATTTGGGATCTATTAAAGAATACGTAATAGAATGAGATGTGATATAGCAAGTTGAAGACGGCAGCCATGGGAAATGGATCTTTGCTGACGAATACTCGGATGATATCGAAACAATGCCAGATGGAGCCACAAATTGCATGGCCATACGTGTTGTTATGACTGTTTCATTAGAGCTCATGTACAACGAAGGTGTGGAGTTCTTGTGTGACATGGAAAAGTTGTGAAGAGACCGAGACACTTTGTGTTAGAAAGAAAACAACCAAGAGTGTGGAGAGATGAGTCTGTATAAGGGTTTCTGTAGCAGATACGCTTCGGTAATGTAAAATCGGGAAAGTGGTGACGCTGATGATTATGTATTGTGAAATGTCTTTTCAGATAAAAGTTCAAGACACGTTTGAAATAACTACAGAAGTTACATTGTTTCCTAATTTGGGTACCACCTTTGTCTTAGTTTTGCCTACATAGTTCTTAGTTTTCCATAGCTATTTCTTAGTTTGGCTGACAGGTTTTCCTAGTTTTTATCACTTTGGACGACACGTTTATAAGTTTGATTGAAATATGTCTTTACTTGGTTCCCCTTTGGTAGACAAATTTTCCTACTTTTTATAAGGTTAACAAAGTTTCCTACTTTTCATAAGTTTGAATGTGATATTTTTAACTTTGGTCAACATTTTAGTTGTGTTGGCTAACATTTTTTCCTAGATTTTTATAAGTTTCTGTATTTGGTCAACATTTTTCCGATTTGGCTAACAAATTTTTCTACTTTTTATAAGATTGGATTATATATTTTTAAGTTTGGTTGAGATATTTCAGTATTTGGCTGACCTTTTCCCTTGTGTTTGACAAATTTTCCTACTTTTTACAAGTTTAGTTGAAATATTTATAAATTTGGTTGAAATTTTCTTTATATTTGGTTAACAAAGTTTCCTACTTTTCATAAATTTGGCCGATGTATTTCATTACTTGGTTAATATATTTCCCCTTTGGTTGACACATTTTCATACTTTACCTAGCTTTTTCTCCCCCTTTGGCAAAGAGATTTTTCATACTTTTCATAAATTTGGCCAAGATCTGTATAAATTTGCTTGATATATTTCTTTATTTGGTCAGTATCTTTCCCTATTTGGTTAGCAAAGTTTCCTATTTTTCATACATTTGGGTGAGATATTTCTGTATTTGGCATAACGTTTCCCCCGACTTTGTTCATGTCTGTATCAAGTGTTTATGTACATGTCTGTATGTGTCTCAGTTCATCCCTCTCCGACAAGAAAATACAAGAAGAGGACGTCATGAAAACAAACCACTTTAAAAAATCAACAAACAAAAAACTTGGTTTCAATATTTTGTCACCAAAATATGTGGGATGTGTTCACAACATATTCAACAAAACAGTTTAGTGATATCACTGTCATAAGACAAATCATAATCAGTGACATACATTGTTAGTGAACTTTTTGATTCAACACAATTTGATTCTGGTTTAGTGATCTTCTTTCTTGGGTATACAGTTGTCTGAGTAGTCCTACCAGTCTCCGGGCTCTGATCATACATCTAGCTTGGTTGACTATCAAACAACACTGTTGTTGTCGAGGTCATCACAGATACCTTGTTTGTTTAGGATCCAGAATGAAGACACGCGTGAGAGTTGAACCATCATACCAAGATATCCGAATACTTCTTTTTATGAAGGTGTCATACCAAGACCACCTGGTAGCGGTGGTCGTCACTTTTTTCTAATACTACCACTTGATTGGGTAGCATGACCGATAGGTCCTTGCAGTGCGCATTAAGGGCTGCCAAGCTGTCCCTATTATTTGGTTGGATATCCTCTGCTACTAGGACGTGTTTTCAGGTCCTGTATTGGGTGTCTAAGGGTGTCGTCCTTTCTCGTGATGTCTGGTGATGTGTTCGTAAATAACGTTGTAGGTTCGCATTGTACAACTTATCACGTAACTGATAGGTATATACTTAATCATCATGAATGGCCTCATCGTGGCGGGTAAGCTTATCATTGAAGGTTTTGTCACAAGTGGCACAGTGATCGTCTGCTACTTGAGTTACACTACGACGATGTTATAAATATACATGTGGTGGTGTCCTCTGGTGTGGTGTTTTTTCGTCGGCGTTGTGGGAATCAATTCTGGTGTATTCATACGTGCCTGATGCTGTGTTAGTATGTGTCTTTGTAGATTGCCTTTTCTGTTGAAAAGTTGTCCACAGATATGACATAAGCGTGGTTGATCCTCATGAGTGTGAATGATCCGAATGTGGCGATTAAGGTTATACTTATATCAAAAGGCTTTGTCGCACACTGAACACATGAAGGTAGCTTTGCTGGCCATATTGATAAACATGTTGGTATATGAATAAGTCACACAACTGTCAAGTTTTCACTTGTTTTTCTTACAAGCGCAAAAAGTTCTGGTGTAACCAAGGCGAAATCTTTATACACAACAATATATGTTTCACTGTTTTATCAACAATCAGATGCCGATGTGTCACTACACGAACAATGCTAAGCGAGTACTATAACACCAGACTCATTCCCAAATAACTCTGTAGCGAAGGCTAGCCAAGTCAGCACGTGAACAATATCTGGTGTAGAACGAATGACTGACACAGAGCTCACAAGAGACGCCGTCTATTGTGAACACTGGCTGCGTTGTGCACACGACACTACAGAGCTGACGTGGCGGTTTTGTAGACAACGCCAGGCTTACTTTCTCACGCAATTGCCCGCCCGACTTCATGTGATCGTTGAATCACACTACCAACTGCCCACGTAATGACTGTTGCATATGGCGGCGATGACGTAGGGGTTTTCTCGGATATCCGTGTTCGTTAACAAGAAGGTTATGCGCTTTGTGTATTTACGTTTGTGATATTCTTGTGGGCAAGGAAGAGGACATGGGTGTGTGTCACTGTTCATGTCTGTATGTACAAGTGTCTATGTGTCTTTGTTCTTGTTTGCACGTGTGTGTGGCTGTCTTTGTATTTGTGTGTACTTGTGTATAGTTGATGTTGTGGTGACAGTAGTAATGCTAGGAGATGTGTTTGTACTTTTCTGTATGTGTGTATCAATTGTTTATGTATCTGTCTTTGTGTGTCTGCTCTCGCGATGTCTGTATGTACAAGTGTGTATGTGTGTGTCACTGTTCATGTCTGTATTACAAGTGTGTATGTGCCTTTGTTCTTGTTTGTACGTGTGTGTGTTTGTCTTTGTATTTGTGTGTGTGTGTGCTTGTGTATAGTTGATATTGTGGTGACAGTATTAAGGGTAGGAGATGTGTGTGTTCTTGTCTGTATGTGTGTGGGTATCTCTTCTTGTCTGTATGTGTGAGGTTGAGTCATTTGAAGAGGTGGAATCTACTTGATGATAGTGTTTCGACGCAGATATCTAACTACTCGGCCACTAACCTTAACAACACCTTAACAACAAATAACACGAAGCCATACCTCTTAAACCGTTACTGCCGGCCATCCTTACTGTTTTAAGGTCTTCCTTTGAAGATGTGTAATCTATATGATGATAGTGTATAAGCCACTACGACCCACTACAGATCATGTACACGCCATATTTACATTTTTACTTATTACAATGTTCATGTGACACCCGGCGCGGCTCGAGGGTTCGAACCGTCTAGCCCCACCACCCACACTCGTCACTGTCTGGCCTTGTGGTCACGCAGCAATGACCGACCACTTTCGTCTACAAGACCCTGATTTACCGGGGTCGACCGTTCCGATTCGCCGCGCTCGCTCCTCCGCCCGCCTCGCGCGCCATTGGTTGTTGTCCATTTATTTATTTTATTTTTAAACATTATTTAAAATAGTATACACAAACTCAGTTATCTGCCCTTAGAAAACCAGTCTTGTCTTAGAATTATCGCCCCTTAAATATGACCTAGATAGCCACCTTACTCAAACCACCCCGGATCCAAGACCGAGAAGGATTGGGGTCAATCCTTGGAGGTAATTCCTGAAAGTATAATTAGTTAGGAGCAGACAGAAACCCTAACACTAACCCCTAACCCTAACCCCTAACCCCTAACCCTAACCCCTAACCTTAACCCCTAACCCTAACGCTAACCCTAATCCTAAGGATTGGGACCAATCCTTAGAGGTCAATCCTGAAAATATACTCAGATACCACTTTTCCTACTACTAACAGATAGTTGTTCGTTGCGGTTTCATGTTTGGGGACGGCAGACAGACGATTTATTTATAGCTTCAATGGCTAATGTCACCACTATGTGTCACTGCTAAAGTCACCACTATGTGTCACTGCTAAAGTCACCACTATGTGTCACTGCTAAAGTCACCACTATGTGTCACTGCTAAAGTCACCACTATGTGTCACTGCTAAAGTCACCACTATGTGTCACCGCTAAAGTCACCACTATGTGTCACTGCTAAAGTCACCATATGTGTCACTGCTAAAGTCACCACTATGTGTCACTGCTAAGGTCACCACTATGTGTCACTGCTAAAGTCACCACTATGTATCACTGCTAAAGTCACCACTATGTATCACTGCTAAGGTCACCACTATGTGTCACTGCTAAGGTCACCACTATGTGTCACTGCTAAGGTCACCACTATGTGTCACTGCTAAAGTCACCACTATGTGTCACTGCTAAAGTCACCACTAAGTGTCACTGCTAAGGTTACCACAAGGTGTCACATCTGGGATCCCATCTAGCCTGTCTTCAGTAGCCACCAGTGATGTCATGTCTAATGTTAAAGCAGGGAACAGCCATTAGTCTATGATGTTCTTGGACTATCACATTCTGCAGGCCTGAATACGAGAAAGAATAAGTGACCAGCCCTTCCCTCACTTAGTGGAAGTCTAGCGGGGGCGTTGATCTTTCTTCCGACCGCGCTCAGAACATCAGCGTGGCCTCTCGACGATTATACGATCGTGCCCGCTCTGTGTCACATTTAATGTCACCAGTAATGACACTTCTCAAGTCATTTCTAACGTCAATATAAATCTCACTGTTATTTATAATAATGACTGACTGACTGGCACCTTGCCTTCTTGACAGACGATAGTTTGTAAACTGGAGTTATACCTCTCCATAACTCACAGCCTGGGCTGAATTTAGAGACTGTGTTGCCATGCAACATGATCCCTCTCTCGACCTGTCTAGTTTATACTACTTTATAATAATAATAATAATAATAATAATAATAATAGTAATAATAATAATAATAATAATAATAATAATAATAATAATAGTCAAGCTCCATGCCAGCTGGCATAGTCGTTCATGTCTCTACACATATCTCGGTCTTTGGTGTTCTAAATCAACTCAGCTGCTCATTTTCCTCCATGCCACTGTCTCAATCCATCCATCATGATTTCTCTTGGTCGGCCTAAGCCTCTCTTCCCCTCGATCTTTCCAGTCGTCACGATGGTCTCCAATGCCTCTCTTCTCATCACATGACCAAAGAAAGCTGTTGTTCTCTTTCGTATTGTTGTATATACTTTTCTAGCTTCACTAGCCACTTTCAGGCAATCCCCGTTAGCTACTCTGGCAGTCCAAACAATTAGCAACATTCGTCTTAGGAACCACATCTCTGTCGCTTCCAATTTCTTTTACATTCCAAGATTCACTGCCATACAGCAAAGCATGTTCTATGTAACTCTTCAGCACTCTCTTTCTTACATTCAATATTAGTGACTTATTGCATACGATACAATTATACTAATTCAAATAATAAAAGTATTAATACTAACAACAAAAACAGTTGGAGCGATGATGATAACAGGAAAAAAGCAATAACAACAACAGAGCATTTCATCTGCAACAATAACAATAGTAATTATTATTATTATTATAAAAGCAAGAACACAAATAATAATAACATTAACAACAATAACAAGAACTGTAATAATAATATTAATCATAATAACAATAAAATAATAATAATAGCATCAACACAAGTAACAACAACAACAACAACAACAACAACAACAACAGCAGAGCAGCAGGAATATTGGTAATCAAAATAAGAATTATCCTTATAACATCAACAATAATAATAATAACAGTAACAACAGTAATAATAATGATAATAATAACAATAATCATAATATCTGCAACAATAATAGTTACAGCAAGATCAAATGCAATAATAATAATAATAATAATAATAATAATAATAATAATAATAATAATAATAATAATAACTTCTAACGTCTAATAATTTCTAACGTCAATAGTTAGTTGGTTGATTTAAAAACAAAAATTCCAAATTCGGCCTCGTTCAACCTGCTTCTTTCAGCTGTGGTTATTGTTGAGGTCCGTGGTTTTGTAGGTTCATTCACCCTAATTCTTGTCTTGTGAGTCCTATCTCGGACTGGTTACGTAGCGTTTGTGTCTGTGACGTCAACTCGGGGATCGGTCGGCAGCTATCCTTTGTGCTCGTCTGTTCTTGTGGTTTCCTTTGTTGGTGTAGGCTCCTGGCTCGTCTGACTTGACTGGCTGCAGTCCTTATAAGGACTTTTCGTAATCCCACTTCGTGCATCGTAAGCTGGGAGATCGGTCGGCGGCTGTCCTTTGTGCATGTTTCCTCTTGTTTTCTTTGTTGGCGCAGGCTCCTGGCTTGACTGGTTGCAGTCCTTAAAAGGTCTTTTTATTTGGTATTTTTGTCTTCTCAATTGTGAAGTAACTGTGGAAGTTTTTCTATGTGATATGCCTCCTTGCGCTATCTTTCATTCCACTTCCGACGTTTGAGTTGTTGCTGTCGTTTGATTGCTTCCTCCGAGCTCAGCCATGGGATGATTTCTCCGTCTTCAAAGTAGTATTGCCATGCGTATTTATCTGCGAGTTTTATATCTGGCATTGTGGCGGTACTGCAGGGCATTGGATAAATCTCACTGTTATTTATAATAATGACTGACTGTCTGGCACCTTGCCTTCTTGACAGACGATAGTTTGTAAACTGGAGTTATACCTCTCCATAACTCACAGCCTGGGCTGAATTTAGAGACCATGTGTTGCCCATGCAACATGATCCCCCTCTCGACCTGTCTAGTTTATACTAATTTATAATAATAATAATAATAATAATAATAATAATAATAATAATAATAATACTAATAATAATAATAATAATACATTGGCACCTTGCCGTCTTGACAGACGATAGTTTGTGCTTTAAAAAGGCATAATCACTTTTACTTATGGCGGTAGCGAATGTGACTTATAAGGCCAATTTGCGCTGTAAATGTCCGTTCACAGTGGGTGCATGTGAACACGTGGTCATTTCCACTATCGTGCACCATCTTACGTCTCACACGCTCGGTGTGTGACTTATCTGCAATAATTTTCTCCTTTGTCTTTATTCCATTTCTGATGTTTGCCCTCCATGCAACACGTTCAGCGGCGACTTGCTCCCAGTGTGCATTATCATTGCTTGTATCAATCATGTCCTGTTTACATACATCTTGACACAATCTGTGTCTTCTTTTTGCTAATTGTTAAACCAAATTCAAAACAAGCATTGGAGAATGCAGATAGTAGACATTGCAATTCTTCCTCAGAGTGGGTCGTAACTGCAGCATCATCTGCAAAAAAGCAACTCTCTGATCAGTACCCTCCTAATTTTGGTCTTGGCCTTCAATCTCTGAGTATTATAGAGGCCGCCATCTAAGCGTGAGTGAATGTATATACCACCATCGTGATCACAAAAAGCATATTTCAGTAGAAGTGAAAAGTATATTCCAAAGAGGGTGGAAGCTAGTACACAGCCTTGCTTAACTCCACTCTTGATTTCAAACTCTTCAGAAGTTGCACCATCAAACTTGATTATACCCTTTATGCCTGTGCGGAACGATTCCACAATGGACAGAAGAGTAGGTGGGCAGCCAATCTTCTTTAGTGCCTTAAACAGACCCTCACAACTGACCAAATCAAATGCCTTTGTGAGGTCAATGAAGGCAATAAAGAGTGGTTGATTCTGTTCACGGCATTTTTCTTGCATTTGTCGCAATGAGAATATCATATCAGTGGTAGACCGGTTCTGTCGAAAGCCACACTGTGATTCGGTGTAGACTTGATCTCCTAAGACTTGAAGTCTGTGCAGGACAATTCTGGCAAATACTTTTCCAGCAATACACAGAAGTGAGATACCCCTATAGTTGTTGCAGTCGATCCGATCGCCCTTGTTCTTGTACAGTGTTATGAAGCTTGAATCTTTGAAATCCTGTTATGGTGGGAAGTGTGTCCAGGTGGTCAAGAGTTGGTAGAGCCTCTATGGCGTTGAGGGCATCATCCGCTAGTTTGGTCTCACTTGAGTAAAGCTCCAAATAGTGCTCTACCCATCTATCCATCTGCTTTCTTATCAGTGATGATTTCTCCAGTCAAGGTTTTCAATGGTGCACTTCTTTTGATCACTGGACCACATGCTTTATTTATTCCTTCATACATGCTTCTTATGTTTCCCTTATCACTTGCGATTTGAATGGACTCACATAACTTGATCCAATAATTATTTGCACACTGCCTGGCAGCCTTTTGCACATCCTTCCTAGCTTGCCTTAGTTGGAATTGTGTGGGTGGATTGGGGATGCAAGAGCGGGTGGGGAGAAGTGTATGGTGTGTGGGTTTGAGATATGAGTGCGGTGTGTTGGTGGGGGATGTGTGCATGGTGTGTTGGTGGGGGATGTGTGCATGGTGTGTTGGTTGAGGGTATGTTTGTGGTGGTATGGGTGAGGATATATGTGTGGGTGGGGGATAGTATGTGGTTTGGGGGATGTGTGTGATGGGTGCGGGGAATGTGTGTATGGTGGGTATATGTGTGGGTGAGTAGGGGATGTGTGGTGGTTGGGGGAAGTATGTGCGGGTGGTGGGGGTGTGTGGGTGGGAGATGTGTGCGTGGATGGAGAATATGTGTGTGTGTGGGTGTGTGAGTGGCTTAGGGATGTGTAGGCGGGTGAGGGGTGTGTATGTGTCAGGGTGGGATGCATGAATGGGTGGAGGATGTGTGTGGGTAGGGGTATTGTGATCGAGAGATGTTTGGTTGGGGGTGGGTGGGTGGTGGTGTGTGGGTGCGTAGGGGAGGATGTGTGCGTGAGTGTGTATGTGTTGGTGGATGGGTGGGGAATGCGTGTGTGGGTGGGGAGAGGAGTGTGGTGTTTTGGTTGGGAATATTGTGTGGGTGGCGTATGTTTGTGTGGGTGGGGGATTTTTTTGGTGTGTGGGCGGGGGTATGTGAGGTGGATGGGTAAGGGTATCTGTGTGGGTGTGGGCGGGAGTATTGTGTAGTATGTGGGTAGGGGATATGTGTGTGGTGTGTAGGTGGGGATGTGTGCTGGTATGTGGGTGTGGGATGTGTTGGTGAGGGATATGTGTGTGTGCGGTGCGTGGGTTGAGAATATTGCGTGGTGATGTGCGGGTGGGGGATTGGGTTAGGGCATGTGTGGGTGGGTGGAGGATGTATGTGTGGGTGGTGGGGTGTGTGTGGGTGGATTGGGAATGTATGGGTGGTTAGGGAGATGTGTGTGTGTGGGGGGGGGGGGGTAGGGAGATGTCAGTTGGTGGGGATGTGTGTGTATGGTTTAAGGATGTGTGAGTGGATGTGCGATGTGTGAGTTGGTGGGGGAATGTGTGTGCGTGGGTGGGGAATATGTGGTCGATGGAGATGTGGCTGGGGGATGGGTGGTTGGAGGTTTGGGTAGGGAGAGGATGTGTGGATTAGGATGTTTATGTGGGTGGGCGTGGGATGTGTGGGATGGTGGGGGGATGTTTGTGGGTGGCGAGTGTATTGTGGTGGGGGAACAGGTGAGGGCAGTATGTGTGGGTGGGGGATATGCGGGAGGGGAATGGGTCGGTTGGTGGGGTATGCATGTGTCCCTGAGTGAGTGTGTGTGTGTGGGTAGGTGAGGGTGTGTGTGTGGGTGGGGTGATGTATGGGTAGGTGGGAGATGGGCCTCATAACATGGTAACTTGCCTTGTTTATGTTTACAACATTCATTTCACAATGTTTATTTTTCTTCCTATGTAAATGTATAATGCTCTTGATGAACGAAAGACGAGTGATTGGAAGGGCCGAATGTAAGTCGGGCCTGCGTGCAGAATTTGTGACCCTTTTAAAATAAAGTTGATTTGATTTGATTTGACTCAGAGTGTTACGCGTTGATCTTTTCTTGTTTCTTAAGAGAGCTTTCTTCTTCTTTTCAATCAAGGGCTGCATAGTCTCGCTGTTTGCCGCAAACCAGTCCTGCCTATTATGATCCACAGTGCCATAAACCCCTACCGCAGTTTTAAAAATAGTTTCTTTAAGTTGACCCTACTTTTCATTTACTGTTCAATTTTCTGGTTTATCAGTGAAAGCGTCTTCAAGTTGCTGTTGAAACTGAAAGCACTTTTCAGGATCGTGACTGTTAATAATATTAATCCTGGGGCTAGATTTGTGTTTAGCTGTGTAGTTTCTCTTTGGTCTCAGTCTAACCCTTGCAACAACCAAAGAATGATCAGTATCACAGTCAGCACTGTGGTAGCTTCGAGTCAATGATATATGGTTCAGATGTTGTCTCCGTGTGATGATGAATTCCAGCTGGTGCCAATGGCCTGATCTTGGATGTTTCCATGTGACCTTATGCATCTCTTTTGTTTTAAAAAAGGAGTTTGTAATACATCGGTCATTAGTGGTGCAATACTCCAGCAGCCTTTGCCCATTTTCATTCATGCGACCGATGTTGTATTTTCCAAGGCACACTGGCCATGAACTCGAGTCCTTGCCCACACGAGCATTGAAATCACCGAGCATGTAAATGTAGTCAGATGTTGGAACTGATTTGATCACGGAGTCTAAATCCTCATAGAACGAATCCTTTAAATCATCAGAGAAATCGAGTGTCGGTGCATATTGAAAAATAATGATGGCAAAACCACAAGAGGTTGCCAAGCGCAGGGATAATAGTCTTTCATTTCCTCCTGCTGGAATTTCAATCATTCCCAGTAGCGAATTCTTCACTGCAAAGCCGACACTGTGTTGCCTTTTTTTCTGCCTGCCCTCTACCCTTCCAAAAAAAAGGTGTAATTGTTTTCCTTGAGTGACCCTTCCTCAGCGAGGCGAGTCTCCTGCAGGCCAGCAATATCAATGTTAAGACGATTGAGTTCGGCATCAATCACAGCCGTTTTACTCACATCGTCAATATTGGTCAAGTCAGTGGAAAATCCTGGACACATGGTTCTCAGGTTCCAAGTTGCAAGCCGTAGCTTGAGGTTTCTATTTGTATTTTTATTTGTACCTGGAGCATTGGTTTTACAGCCTGCGATTCAGATTTTGTCCTAGCCCCAAGCACCCATTGAAGTAGGCAGGCTGTGGCAGATCAGCACCCAATTGGCCGGGAGCTGCTCAGATTGAGGCGGGCGTTAGCTGATCATTGACATCTGTAGTTGTCTCCCACCGTCAGAGGCAATGCATGACGCCCCATGTCTACGACAATTGACAGGGAATTATAACCCGTAACAGTTGCCATCGCTTTGATTCCGAAACCAGTTAAGACCAGGGATGGAGTTATTGCCTCTCCATAACACAAAGCCTGGGCTAAAATATAGAGATCATATGTTGCCCATGCAGCATAATCCCTCTCTCGGCCTGCCTAGTTCACTCCATAGGAAAGGTAACACCCCTACATCTGGAACAAGACAAGCTGCAGGAGCTGCCGGATCAGCAAAGCAATGCTCTAATTGTCAATTTTTTTCTGTATCCTCATCTTTCATATTATCATTTTTACTGCCAATTGAATGTACCAAGCACTGTTTATTTCACCATGTTTATGTCAATTCCAGGAATTATCTTACTGGATTGGACCACTATTTTATTTTACGTTACACAATGTATACCATATTTTCATCACCAATTTCCATATTTTACATGTTTTCCCATTGTTTCCCAATTTTGAATGGTCTTGTGAGGATGCTCACGATAGTCGACAGTGTATACGTATGAAAGGTGTGGGAGTTTATTCATATTAGTTTTAGTGAGTATGTGAGGCAGCATATATGTGTGTGGATGGATGGGTGTGTCTATGTGTGTGTGTTTATATGTGTGGATGTACGTGTGTGTGCACGTCTGTATGTGTGTATGGGTGTATATGTGTGTGTACATGTGTGCATCTGTGTGTGCCTCTGTGTGTGTGTGTCTGTACGTTTTTTTAAGGTGTGCGTTCATGTGTTTTTATATGTGTTTATATGTATGTGCGTGTGTGTATGTGTGTATGTATGTGTGTGTGCTCGTATATGTTTGTGTATATGTTTGTGTGTGTGAGTGTGCATGCATGCAGTGTGTGCGATGGAATGTGTGGATGTGTGTAGGTGTGTTTATGAGCGTGGGTATATGTGTGTATTTGCGTGTGTATGTTGTGTGTGGGCGTGTGTGTGTATGTACGTGTGTATGAGAGAGAGAGAGAGAGAGAGAGAAAGAGAGAGAGAGAGAGAGAGAGAGAGTTGAGCGCACGCATGTCATCTAACATGCTGTTCCATATTTGTGTATTCTCATTTTCATATGCATCTTGAATGCCACTTGATTTAACAAGCATAAAATAAACACATGTAAATTACTAGTAGAGTGAGTGGAGAGTTAGTGTGTGTGTGAGAGTATGCGTATAGTAGAGAGAGAGGAGAGAGAGACGAGAGAGAGAGAGAGAGAGAGAATGAGTTGTGAGAGTGTGTGGATGTAGAAAACAGAGAGAGAGAGAGAGAGAGAGAGAGAGAGAGAGAGAGAGAGTTGTGCTCACGCATGTCATGTAATATGCTATTCCATATTTTTTATGCATTCTCATCTTTCATATTACGAGGTACCATATTGTATGCCACTTGATTGTCCTGTAGCATGCCATTCCATATTTTTTAGGTGTATTCTCATCTTTCATATTATCGTTCATTTTGTATGCACTTGATGTTATCTTGTATATATAAAATTACTGTGATGTGAGTGAGAGAGTTAGTGAGTGTGAGAGAGAGAGCGAGAGAGAGAGAGAGAGAGAGAGAGAGAGATAGAGAGAGAGAGAGAGAGACGAGAGAGAGAGAGAGAGAGAGAGGAGAGAGAGAGGAGTTGAATTGCATCACTAATGTTTACGCTACACATGTATATGTACAATTTTTCTCCACTTCTTACAATTTTTGCGAGAATGCTCACGACAATCATCAGTGTCTCAACTGTGTGTAAGTGTGGGAGTTTGTTCTTATTAGTTTCAGTGATCATGTATGTGTGTAGTTGTGAGGATGTTTGTGTGGGTGTGTATGTGAGGGATGTGTGTGGGGTGTGGGAGATATTTGGGAGGATTATTGGAAGTATGTGGGTGTTGGTGGGTTGGGGTATGTGGGTAGGGAATGTGTATTTGGGTGGGTGAATGGGTGTGTAGGAGAATGTGTGGGTTGGGGGATTGGTGTGTAATGGGTGTGGGGGATGAATGTGAGGAGGGTCTGTGAATGGGATATGTCTGTGTGGGTGGGAGTGTTTGAGTGTGGATGGGTTAAATGTGAGTGGGTGGAGGATGTATGTGTGGGTGTGAAGATGTTTGTAGGTGGGTGATGTGTGGGTGGGTGGGGAGATGTGTGTGTGAGTGAGAGATGTGTGGGCTGGGATGTGTATGAGGAATGCATGTGGGGGATGTGTGTGTGGGGGGATGTGTTTATTGGGAGAGTTTTGTGTGGGAGGGGAGATGTGTGAGAGGTGGGGGAGGTGTGGTATATGCAGGTGAATGACGGATGTATGTGAGGATGGGGGATGTGTTTTTGGCTGGGTGGTTGAGGTGTGTGTGTGGATGGGAGGGTATATGAGAGATGCATATGTTGAAGGGTGCGTGGGTAATGTGTGGGTGTGAGTGGTTGATGGATGAGTACGTGAGTGGGTGGATGTGTGTTAACGATGAGTGTATGGTTGGGAGATGTGTGTGAGCGACGGATGTGTGTGGGTGGGGTATATGTGGGTGGTGGGGTGTGTGTGTGGGTGGGATGTGTGTGTTTTGGGGTGTTTATGGGTTAGGGATATGTGTGGGCAGATGGGGAGATGCATTTGTGGGTTGGGATGTGTGTATAAGTGGAGGATGTGTAGTTGAGAGATGGCGGATATTGGGTGGGTGAGTGGGTGTAGGTTGGCTGATGTGTGTGTGTGGGTGGGTGGTGTCGCTTGTCGTCCCGGGGGGAAAGGGGAAGCAACAAACACACCTTTAAGATCCTTATACTTTTGGAACTATTGTATGACTTTTGTCTACACTCCCCCGTTCTGTCTTCCACTCTCTCTCTCTCTCTCTCTCTCTCTCTCTCTCTCTCTCTCTCTCTCCTCTCTCTCTCTCTCTTATTCCTTCATAACATACCCCGTCAACAGTTTCCTCCAACAATTAATAAAATATTTAATGCTGAAAACTATGTCAGTTGTATGTATTGGCTCTGTATATGTAATTGGTGTTGTAATCTAATGTGAGTGGGAGATAGGACTCAGTATGTTTGTGTTCCGTATCACCTCTCTCATCTGTATACGGCCATTCAACAATACACCATGCATATATGGACAGCTCTCACCCGGGTCTGCTCCTCTCCGACTGAGTCTGGACGTATCTTGAAGCTGTTCAACGTCTGGTCACCGTGAAATAATGAGATTTCGGTAAGTCTCTGATTTCGGCAGATTTCGCTTTGGGGAAGGTAATAAATCCATCACTGAAAAACACATCACTATTGTCTACCACTGTTTGTATATAGACTATATCTGTTCTACACATTGTCTCAAGTTATTTACTTAACAGTTTTTGTATACATGTGAACTGTTCTTGAGTTCTTCAAGGTTTCTTTTAGGTTAGTACCCAATTCAAATATATTAATTGTATGTAGCTCTGCCTTTATAGAATGAAAGTCCTTTCCATGGTTTTTTTCAAAACATGGATACAGAGTTCACTTATTTGCAAGTCGTTATCTTGGCCCACGATTATTGAATGGCTATGTTTAAGTTGTTCTAGTGAAGTACTTTCTCTGCACAAGTGAAGTGCCTTGGGTTTATCTTCTGTGATTATATCATGATACTTTTCGTGGAACCTTATACTATCTATGTTAGTCCATGAATCGAAATACACAAGCACATAAGCACCACAGTCCCATCGCCTCTAAACAATTTGGGACCTTATATTTCTCTTCTTATTAAGGATGCATAGAATCGTTCCTTCCAGATGGAATCGCTGTTCTCACATTAAACAGAAAAAAACAAGCTTTCTACTATTTATACCTGTGCTCCAATTCTCCGTTCTTGTTTGATGTTCATACATCAACAATCGTATTTGCCGTTTCCTTCACATCAAAAGTCTGTGAAATCACGTATTCGTTCCTGGCCGCTCCGTCCCGTTTTTCTCCGCTAATCCCCGCTTTCCTCACTCATAGTACATCAAACAGTTTCAATCTTTTGATCAATGACTTCGTGTTTTCCCCACCGATCGTCTACGTGTTGATTGTCTGGTAACATCCGCAGTCAATGACCCCTGATAACAACTGTCCCTGACTTCTATACCATTCGGTCAATGACCGTCACTTTGTCCTCGCTCAAGAATGAAGCGCTCGATAATTTTCCATCCTCATACATTGCAAGTAATTTTTATATTTTAGTTTATCGGGGAATCACTAAACTCGCAGTATCCTGTGCCAGGTGGGGAAAATTGAGAGGGTGCAGGATGTATGTATGGATAGGTGCGGAATAAGTGGGTTGACGGGGGTATGTGTGTGTGGTTTTGTGATGTGTGTTTTGCTGGGTGGTTGCGGGTGTGTGGGTGGATGGTGGAGAATATGTGGGTGGGTGTGTGCGTGTCTGTTATGGGATGGGTGAGGGATGTATGTATGGGTGGGGAAATGTGATGTTGGGTGGGGGGATCGGTGGGTGGGTGGCGGCATGTATGTTTGCCTGAGTCTGTGAGAGTACGTGGAGGTATGTGTGGGTAGCTGAGGGATGTGTGGGTGGCTGCGGGGTGTGAGGGTGGATGGGGGATGTGTCTCACAACATTGCAATATGCACTGTTTATGTTTACAACTTTCATTTGACAATGTTTTGTTTTTCCCATGTGAATGTACCATGCGTAATATGCATTGTTTATGCTTACAAAATCAATTTGACAATGTTTTTTCTCCCCTATGTAAATGTAACATGCACATTTGATGAATGAAAGATGAGTGATCGTAAGGGCCGAATGTAAGACAGGCCTGCGTGCCCAATTTGTTACACTTTTAAAATAAAGTTCGTTCGTTCGTTGGTTCGTTCGTTCACCTGTCGGAGCTTCGATCCTAGACCAGCTGCCAACCAAGGCTTAGGGTTTGATCTGCCCTGCCATGACATTGTGTCTTTAGGTTACATTTCCTCGCACCAGGGTAAGGCTTGACCCCTCCCAATTGCACTCTTCCGCCCGAAGCCGTTGGCACAATGTGTCGGGTTTGGTAAGCTCCGCATAACGTTCGGCGCTAACAGAAAGCAGGTAGTATCGTATACTGTTATACGGTAACAATAACAATGATAATAATTACGTAAAAATAAGTTGCACCTCAACCCAGCGAATTGACGTTTCGATCTTAGGGTAGGGAGAACTGTGTAGTAGGAACGGCGAGCATAAGTAGGCTTATAGTATATAGAGATTGTGAGACCTGTTTGGCTGAAATTAATGGTGAGATCATGGCCTCATCTGACCTACCACTGCCTCCCGAAGAACACGCTTGTTTGGGTACAGGTCTCTGTTGGGTCCCTCCACGCGATCGAATGGACAGTCATGCTATGCCGGAGGACGTTTACAAGTTCCAAACAGACTCCGCCTCAAGTTTCACCATCAAGATAAGCCTGTTCACAGTCACACCACACAAGAACCGGGATTATTCCAATCTCTGGATAAATCAAGATCTACCTGGACCACACCTGCCGAAGCTTCCAACGCTCTTGACCTATACATAGCCAACACACATCATGATATCAAGCAACTTTCCCGTCTTCGCCTGAAACGATCTGATCTATACCATCAAAAATGGCGTGCCTTATCCCAACTACAACGCCGACAGGTTATAGGCATCATCTAGTGGTAACAACAACAAAAATTTGGGGGGGGGGGGGGGCGTTGTTGATGATTTGCGTAAAGTTCTGAATCTCGAAGAACGCATTTCCAAACTTAACATAGGCACATATTGATCCCCTTTGCGCCGAAGACTATTCACTTTCCTACAAACTGAAGACACTATCACAGTTCAATCGTGACAATGCTCTACCACCCAGTGCCTCTTCACTGCACATCCGTGACTATGACCTAGGGAAACCTAGTTTCTGCATACTGCCAAACATACATACACAAACGTCCGACAGTTTCCGTCTGCTCATCCCCGACTAAACAAATTTCAGAGTTTCTTGACAATATTCTCCAACCTCTAGTTACGAATCTCCCTTCATATATCAAAGATACAACTCATGCGTTACTTTTTAACTCACTCCAGCTGACTCCCGGTAATATATACAGTCTTCGTCTTAACGAATGTATGTTCTCTCCATACCTCTATCCCTCTACGCTGAAGGCCTCTCAAGCCCTACAATTCTTTCCTTATCACAGCACAGATCAAGCCATTCCCCAAGCGTCCCTCTTGTGAGACTCGCTGAATTGGTCCTCACATATAACTTCCTCGGATTGAATGACATCTATTTTGAACAAATCAGCCGGTGTCACCACAGGTACGATAATGAAACCTAGCTATGCGTGCATATTTATAGGACACCTAGAACATCTCATTGAGCTAAGCTACGAGAGGGCTTCACATGAAAACCGTTACAAAGGTGATAGAATTGACAATTAACCATACCTATTGTCTTGTAACCTGTCAATATTGTTGTTAAATGTCAAGAGCGTTAATCACGTGACAGACGAACACGGTGACGTTATAAAGATAGCTTAATGTTGGCCGCACCACTTTTGACATGCACCAAAGAGGAGCAGCATTCTGTTATCCGTTATTGTTTTAATAAATGAAGGGGTGAAACCTATAGAAATTCATCGGCGAATGATGGTCCAGTATAGTGATGCATGCCTGTCAGTCCAGCTAAGTGTATGAGTGGAGTAGGTTGTTTTCAGAACGGCCCGACATCTGTGACAAACTAGTTCACGACCTGAGTCAGGGACAACAAGTAGTGACCCCAGAGTGACATTTTTCTACAGGAATCTAAGCACTTTATCAGGCACTGGAGGACTTGCAGTGAACGCAGATGGTGACTACTTCAAAATATGATAATTTGTTATGTAGTTTTTTTCAGAATATATTCACACGCACACACACACACACCATTATATATACACACACACACACACACACACACACACACACACACACACACACACACACACATTTAAGACATTTAAGCTTTTCATTTGAAGTCCCCTCGTATGATTGCCAACCGACTTAATTTTACCGACTCTATATTGACGAAGGCATCGATCTCACCAACATGAAAGTGGAGGAACTCAACCGTTTCATGATTTCCGCCTTCTCTGATCTAATACATTGCAAGGCTACTATGTAAATACTGTCTGTTATGTTCTTTGTAATGCATTTATTTATGTTCGCATTCATACATATCTCAGTCACAGTCTGTAAACATATTTACCGTTAGCATTGGAAGCAATAATCACAGTATTATCCGTCAATCGAGTTTACTCGTTGCTGCCCTCAGACCTATGTCTAGGGTATATTGTCAGGTAAACAGATATAAATTAATGTGAAAGAGTTGAGTATTTCAGAATCTTACTGACAGCCAGATCGATAACGTAACGAAACGTTTACAGGTTTTCGAAGGTAATCAGTTTAATAGATTATTGTATTGATACTCGTGTTTTGTTTTAAACGTATTCCTATTTGTAAACAGTTGGAAAACGACGGGGCTTCAAATAAAAACCTTAGAAGTGCCATACACATTAATTACAATAGCCGTGCCATTATCTTGTAACCTGTCAATATTTTTGTTAAGTATGTCAATTGTATTAAGCATGTGACATCACGACGAAGACAAAGTGGTGACGCCATACTGAAGTTTAAAGATGACCGCCCCACTTTTGACATGCACCAAAGATGAGCAGCTTTCTATTATCCATTTTTGATCAGTGAACGTGAGGGACCTGCTCTACTACTAGGCGAGTCCACCGGGTGGCGGATGGTGGAGTGGCCTCTAGATATGCTGTCTAGAGGTTAGCTGTGAATATGTTGTACATGCAGCCGTGGACCAACACGAACGGTGGTCACTGAGAGGAGGAGAGTTAGTTGTTGTGGCAGCTATCTCTATAAAATATCTCAACACTCTATGACATGGCCATCAGCAAGTAAGAGGCGCCATAAATTCCCCCCTCTGCTGCCTTACGGGGTCTGTCTCTTTAGACAAAGACTAGTGGAGTCAACCATATACAAACTCGCGGAAGACAAGGGGAAATAACCACTGTATATTCCCAATATAATCATGTTTCGAAATAAAATTAATCAAGAAAACGACTCTAATGTTAATTCCTAGTGGAGTCTCTTCATCCGGTAGGGAACATCGTGTGCTACAGGAGATTCCCGATCGCCATCAAGCAATTGTATGCAAAGTAAATGTTAAAAGTATACTAAATGTTGGTACACGGAATGTCTGAAAACTTAGCCAAAAGGGAAATTAGATAACATTAATAAAGAGATGGAAAGAATGACGACAAATACATTAGAGATTAGAGAAATAATATGACCAGTTGCAGTGGGAAATATTCAGATAAGTATACGCACATATACCCACACACAGACACCCACACACAGATACATGGAACTCTTCACTGGCTGTTGAAGATGAGAAAGCAGTGTTACGAGTGCTGTGATGTCGGTGCTTGACTAAACTCAACTCAACAGTCAGTATCCATCTGTCTATTAATATCAATACAATAACTACTGTTATCCGTACTAGGTTTTATATTTAGATTTCTACACTAGTTATCCTTCAATAAAAAAGAAATAATTTTGGAGACTTGAAAATTAACCATATCTATCAGTTGTTTTATTGCACATTGTGACCTCTGACGTCTATGGGTGTCAATCAATAATCTGACATGTATTTCTCATGCCTATTTCAGCCACTACAAGGATTCCCACTCAACTGTATCCACAAATAAAGTAATGCACCCTTCCCACCCTTGATACCTATTAGATACATGGTTCTAGTTTAATATTTAATAAACAACTTGATATAATGAATGATACTTTTGGCTGAAAGATGATGCACATCTTCGCTGAAATTGTGCGAATGTGTACATCGTATTGTCACGACGTTTTTTTGTTTTTTCTCCACATAACATGATATATAGCTATGCAGTGTGCACCTGACGAGACGCAGCGAAATATGCCAGGCAAGAAACCGTGCAATACGAGTATTTTATTTGTGGCGTTTTGTTTAAATTCACCAAAAGAATACATTGTTTTGGACCAAATGTTGTGGACACCTCATATCACTCAAGATATTCCACAATGTCTGATATTGAGCACAATCGAAGATCTATGTAGCAAGTATGAAGATCTGCATTGTCATCGCTGCATTTCTCATAGATATATTTCATGATGAAGAAGGTTCCTCTGGATTGTCTGAAACTTCTTGTAACTCGCGTATTTCATAATCTGATTTGCATTCGATCGTATTCATGATAATTAGCAAGAGGATTTTGCTAACATAATCTATTAGTGCAATTTTTCGGTAATTGGTGCATAGTTTGCTGGAAATGCAGATATTGTTTCTCTCCTTAGTGGTTAAATTGATCAGGAGAGATTTGTTGCTCAGGATGTTTAGCAGTGTTGTAAATTTAGACAATAACTTAAAGTTCATAGTTAGAAACCAGATTTGAATAGATAAGCCCTATGTCCATAGCCATCATTATAATGTGCCTTGCCGATAAACGTGAACACTCATGCTGCATCACATGACATATCTCGGATCAGGGAAATATATTCATTTCCCGATTGAAACTTGTTCCCAGGTTATCCAGAATTTCCCAGGTTATCCAGATAATTATCTCATTCGCGGTAGTGTGGTAGTTAGTGATGGGAAACTACCGTAGCAAATGTCCTGTTTTCAACCCTAAACATTGACGTGATTGAATTGTTTTCCTGGTCAGTATACCAGGCCACGATTGTCCAGCCACAAGGTCCAGAGTACTATAGTATTCCAAACATGGCCAGAGACAGAGGCCTGTCTGTTTTGTTGCATGGAAAGTAGTTGTGGCCACTGGAGAGGGCACACATTCCACAATGTTTCAACTGGGACAGATATACACACAAACTATATAGAAAGGCTGGGCACTGGTCAGTAAAGGACATCGTCAGGGACTAAATCAAGGACAGGAGGGACATGTCGATCTGCTACAGCGCAGTCACTGAGCCGCCATGGACAATGTGCTTATGTCTTTCTTATCTCACTGATTGTAATTCTTTTACTAAGATGTTTTGTATTCTATTTTCAGAACCACCTGATCATAAAACTGTCTTGAGAAGGTCGACTACTGTACATTTAGAGAATGGAGAACACTTTCGTTTTTGCTTTCTTATTCCTGACTCACTTCTCCCCTGGTGGAACTTACGAGACATACTGCTTAAGAGGAGAAAGACTCCACATTCCGAAAGTAGGTCACGATTTGTGTATTCCTTGTCCCCATGGGACTTTCATTGCCGAGGATTATCACTTTTTCAGGGAATGTAAGCCCTGTACAAGGATAGAAATCCCAAATATGGAAGTGTTGGTTAGTGTTTGCGACAGTTCACACGATGCTGTCATTGTCTGTTCAAGTGGATTCTACAGACGTAGAGCCAGGAATATCCGACAGAAGGATAAATGTGAGAAGTGTACTGAATGTCCGTTTCCCGCCCGACCTTGTCAGGGGTACTACAATACCGTCTGCTGCCCACCTAATCACGATGCAGTTATGACCCCTGATGGTGTGTTTGTGTGCAATGAGAGACCAATTGTGTGTGGAGCTGGACAGTTCTTTAGGACATCCAGTGAGGAGTGCTTACCTTGTCCACCTGGGACTTTCATGTCTGACCACAGCCACACATATAAGGATTGTTTAAAATGTGAAGAACTATCTGAGAATAATCTCACCCAGGCGGTCATCACTAGACCGTGCAGCAGAACCGCCCCAACTTTGTTTGGCTGTAAGGACTGGTTACTTCAGAGACCCCACACAAGAATCTCTGCAGATAGAGGTTCCCTGTACACCATGTCGCATCTGTAATCGTCGTCTGACAGAATGTGACATGTTTCACGACGGCGTTTGTGATGACGAGGATCGAATAGTCCCAACGGCTGTAACAAACCTCACATTATCAATAGGTTAGTGTTTTATGTAAAAAATGTATGTGCACAAACTTCACACAGCCATCAGTTTAGTGTTGTATTCATAAAATGTTGTGTCTCTATTCGTTGTCTAAGAGAACGATAATGGTAGTTGTTTATACTTGAGTAGGAACGCAGCTGCAATTAGACTATTTGCGGCTCAGAAACGACTGTTACATTGTTTGTCGAGGAATGTTGTCTGCAAATCAGACTGGCGTAACTCGACTTTTGCAAGAAATACATTTGGTGATTAATCCGCGCCCACAGAAGTAAAGATTAGTGGAATCCGTACACACATTACAAATGTAAGTCTAAAGTGCCGGCTTCGTGGCTTAGAGGTTATGACTTTTCTCCGTAATCTCGTATACTCTCGTCGGTAACGTGATGATGGTAAGAATCAGCAGTGGTTCGAATCGCATCGGTAACTTACGGGGTATATGAGCCGGTCGCTCAGAAAGCAATGGCAAGCTACTGAGCGTAATTTTAACATAACCTCTGTGGCTCGTGAAGGAAACAGTTTTGCTTCCGAATACGGCAAACACCTAACAAAGGTATCGTCTGTCTCAACCTGAGTCCACAGCTACTGATTATGGATATAATTCGTATTCACCTATTGCAACAGATAATATATCTTGCCGTCGCAGCAGGGCGTGACAATATGCAGTGAAACAGATAGGTATGTGTGGATCCTCCGAGACAGACAGACAGACAGACAGACAGACAGACAGACAGACAGACAGACAGACATACAGACAGACAGACAGACAGACAGACAAACAGACAGACAGACAGACAGACAGACAGACAGGCAGGCAGACAGACAGACAGACAGACAGACAGACAGACAGACAGACAGACAGACAGACAGACAGACAGACAGACAGGCAGACAGACATACAGACAGACAGACAGACAGACAGACAGACAGACAGACAGACAGAGTTGAGTTGAGTTGAGTTGAGTTTAAAACCGACATCCCTGCACTGAGGACATTTCCATACGTGCTCCTTTACCTCGTTCAACAGCCAGCGAAGAGTTATACTACTAATCGTTCATACCGCTATCTCATTAAACGTTCTCCTGGTCTTCCCTCTCAGTTTCCAGAACCCCTGCCGATCCCCCACAATCTCATTCTTTCCACATATGGGTTCTCAGTTTGTTCCTCCGCCCTCTCCACCTGGTCCCACAAGCGCACGACCACCTCCCCTTGTCCATAGGCAAACTACCACCAAGAGGTGCATTCCCTGCTAGCCTATCAGCCTGTTCATCCCCCCGAACCCCCGTACGGCCAGGGCAAAATATCCCACACAATTTTGACAATCTGTGTCCTCTGAAGCGACGAGAGCCATTCCACACGAAACATTCCTTTCTCTACCTTACTAAGCATACTCTTTGAATCCGTAATGAATATAACGTAAGTTGCAGTAGTCTCCTCTAGCCACCGGAATGCCGCTGTTACTGCCTCCACCTCTATTCTCATGCTGGAGGTCGTAGTCTCATATGCCAGACTCTCCTTTTTCAAGACTCGTAAATTAGCTTTTGCAATAAAGCCCCAGCCACTACGTCTGTTTCTCACCACTGACCCATCGGTGTAGATGACTATATCACCTTGATGTGTGTTGCTCTGGATCAGCTGTTGCACTTCAAACTCAGTGCGGCCCGCTGCCCATTCCCTGCACTCACGACCCAGTGTTATTATTACATTGTGCCAGTCCGTCATGTCTCCCGGAACTTCAACCCATTCTCTTTCACGATTGATGGTCTCTAGATCACACACCTGACGTATAGAAAGTTCTGCCTGTGCCATCCAGGACTTGCCTTGTCATATTCTATGACCCTTGACCATATCCATCGCTGCATGCAGCGAGTGATCCCTGTCTGCGGCAACACTCAGGTACCATTTGGCCTGAAGGACCCTATGCCTATCCGTCATTGTTTGTAGCGCCAGGATATGCCTCATGCATTTAATTGATGTGTCCTTTGTGCATCCCAGGATTAACCGCATGGCAGCATGCTGTGTGCGCTCCAATCTTTACAGTTGGCTCTTTGATACTGGCAGCAGCCCCAAACCATATTCAATTACAGAAATTATTAACTGCTGAAAGAGAATGTATAGCATCCTCTGATCTACCCCGGTTGCTGCCATAGCCCTCAATGCATTAAGACCCCTACCAGCTTTCACCACCAAAGCCTCCACATGATCCTTAAAAGACAAACACCTGTCAAAGGTGATATCCAAGTACTTCAATTATACTCTCTCGACTAACAGGACATCCCATTCAACATAACACCTGGGACATCTGCCTTGACGATCCTGGTTATCCAGGGAGTACCACACAACCGATGCCTTGTCTGGGGTTATAATGGCCACTGCGTCCCGTGCGCCACTCTGCCTCCCTATTTACTGCCATCTGTAAGTCTTTCGCCAAAGTGGCCCTGTCTCTGCCCTGTCTGTACACCAGTACATCATCTGCAATTGTCAAGATTCTACCCACACATGGTGTCTCAATAGCTGCGAATTTGCTGGTGTAGACATTAAAGAGCACTGGGGACAAGGCAGAGAGACACAGAGAGAGAACGAACGAACGAACGAACTTCATTTTCGAAGGGTAACAAAATGGGCACGCAGGCCCGTCTTACATTCGGCCATTCCAATCACTCATCTTTCGTTCATCAGTGCATTGTGCATTAACATGGGAAAAAAACATTGTCAAATGAATGTTGAAAGCATAAACAATACGTGTTACCATGTTATGAGACAAATCCCCCACCCACCCACCCATCCCCTATCCACCCGCGTGTCCCCCCACACACATCCACCACCCAGCCACACACATGCCCACATGCACATACATGACCTCATTCATCCACCTATCCCCCAACCCACACATCCCACACACACACCCCCACATACACCATCTCCCCACCCACACACACACATCTCCCACCCACCACACACATCCCCCACACACATCCCCCACTCACCCATACACAAACCCAGGGACACATGCATGCAACCACCCAATCCATACCCACCCACACATCCCCCCACCTTCACACATCTCCTCACCCACACGCACACATCCTCCACCTATCCCATAACCTACCAACACTCACCACCCACATATCCTCCACCACCCTCCCACACACCCCCAACCACTGAGTCGAACACACATCCCCCAACCACATATTCAACACACACACACACACACACATATTCCCGCCAACTCACATGACCTGCACTTACCCACACACAAAACCCGCACTCACCCACACATCCCCCTCTTACACACATATTCACCACCCACACAATCTCCGCCACCCACACATCCCGCACCTACACACACATCCCCTCCCACCCCAACCTAAACACACTCACCCTCCCACACATCCTCCACCCACCCATTCGCCAACCACCACCCTTCACCTCCGATCTCCAATCCCCAATCACACATCCCTTAACTACACATCTCACCACCCACCCACACACACACACACACATACACATCTCCGCACCCATACACACATCCTCACCCATCAACACATTCCTCATCCAAACACACACACCAACCACCCACACCCCGCCACCAACATATACCCCACCTATACACATCCGCCTTCCCAAACACACCCCCACCCATACACTAATCTCTCACACACATCGACCCACTCACGTACACATCCATCAACCACTCACACCCACACATCACCCACCCACCCATCAACACACGCTTCTCTCATCTACCCTCCCACCCACACACACCCCAACCACCCAGTCAAACACACATCCCACATCCTCACATACATACTTCATCCACCCGCACATCCCACACCTCCCCCATCCCTCACACATCTCCCCTGCCACACAACAACCCACCCATAAACGCATTCCCTCCACACATAAATCCCGTCACATGCATTCCCCATAAACATCCCCACCCACACATCCATCACCCACATACACACATCTCCTCATCCACCCACTCATCCCCCACCTACGAACATCCCCACCACCCACACATACATCCTCCACCCACTCACATTTATCCGATCCACACTCACACATTCAGACCCCACAGGCATATCTCATTCACAGACACACCACCACACCCATCCCCTCACCCATCCCCAACCCACACACATCTCCCACACACTCATTCACCCACCCAAATACACATTCCCTACCCACACACTCAACCGACAACACCCACAACCATCCTCCCAAATATCCTCACGTCCACACACATCCCTCACACACATACACCCCAGCCGATCACACATCCCTTCACCCATCCACACATTACGCATCAACCCACACACATCCCACACACACAACCCCTCCACACACACATTCTCCACACCCCCCACACACACACAAACACATCCCTCACATACACACCTGTCACAAAATGCGCCTGGAGAATTGCGATCAGGAGATGGGGGCTGGACAGACACACGAGATCTCACGGCCTGCAACAAAGTTCATGAATTATAGCACCCAGTAGTCAAAGGGAGATAATCCAAGTAATTTTACCCCTGACGGAGTAGAGGAATACGCCCCTGGATTCCGGAATGTTCTAGATGAAGACACCGGAAGTAATGTCTTGACTGTGCAATTGGAGTAAGCTAGCAAGCAGCTGGGAGAACCGATGGTTGTCTGGCCAGCTGGCAAACCTCTGTCTGGCTGCAGTGAGTTGAAGAAATTGGTTCCAGTGTCAACATAGTTTGAAGACTGTAGACATATCGTTCCAAAGTGGACTAGGTTCCATATTTCGAACTGCATTGCAAAACGAAAAGGTAAGAATGTTTAACAGTGCGACAGGACGCAAAAGCAACTGCATGCAACGGAATGGAGGCCAAACAGTAGTTGGTTAAGAATGTCCAAGTTTATTACAAGAGTTGTCTTCGGTTAGCAAAATGAGTACATAGAATATAAGTCCAGACCACGTCCGGCTGGCATGAGTTCTGGGTGATCACTCACTCCCCCCTACGTAATCGCGTGAGCGTCCCTAACTACCTAACTACTAATGGGTGCTCACGCGTGCATCGAGTACTAGACTCTTTCCCTTTGCACGCCATGCCACCTAACCAAACCCCATAACAGAGCCACTCTGTTATATTACCTCTCTATCCTCAACGAGACTTTTCCCCGAAAAGTCTTAATTCCACACTCATTTACCTCAACTCCATGACTCCCACGAGCTATGCTTCAAAACCACTATCCGCTAATTCTATACCCTTAACCAAATAATCCTGTACCAACCGCTATCCTTGCCAACCACACAATTACTTCTTCCTTGTTTCTATAAGATCCTTCCCAATCACAAAATTCATATACCTCTAACCTGGAACTGACTTTTAGTAAGTCTCTACAGTTTCTTGCCGAAGTAGTCTTATTCATTGCACCTCTCTACCCATACAATTTATTATGTCTTTTAGCCAGCTGCTATGACCCGTAAACCTATACTTCTTCTACATTCACCATCAATGCTACTTCTTCTTCTCATCTGCATGGTCACAAGCTATCTGCTTAACCCTTTTTAATTTTACTTCTCATCATGTAATTACATATAAATATCCGATCTTGACACACACAAAAATTCGAAACGCATACTCTTCGAAAATACTTCATACTCCCTATCATCATCCCCAACAGATCTACGCCAATAACCATTACCCCAGCATTACTAATTCTCCACATTCAAACAACTTGAAGCCATTCGTACTTACACACGATAGAAAGACAAATAATCGGTGGCCACCGGAGATCAAAGAACAAGAACTCTTCCTCCCAAAACCATACTCACATTTACCCCACCATGTCGCCCTGAGACTTTATGCAGTAAAGTCTAAAAAAAAAAACAACTACATATCTCTCACAAGCCAAATATACCCGTTATTATTTCAATACTTCCAACAGCCTCTTATCCTATCCCCGAAACTCACCTAATTTATGTATATTCCTTACTCTCTGACTAATACAGTTTGCGCTGATATCTACAGCATCAAACACCAAAAATATTATCCACCCCTAAATGTCTATTTATTACAGACACTACTGATATTTTGGCTCTGAACATTACCTCAGCCATAGCAACCTCGAATTGTAATGTCAACTTCAAAACACATCCCGAGGACACAAATCAAAAGGTCCATTATGGGCCCTACCAATCAAAACCTCCTCCAACATTATAAACATCAAGGCATAAGTTGAAAACCTCAGCAACCCAATAATTAATGTCCATTTGTTATGGGCATTACCTCCTAAAACCTCCACTTGTCAATTCATGCCGTTATCAACAGCAACCAAAAATACCGCCACTGAGCTCGTGTTTGTGACCTTCTAACCTATCTACTCCATCTTATCTCTGTCTATCTATTATAGACCCATATATTACTCATACTTTTACTTTATGGCTCTTAACTCATGTCCATTTGGTGTATGCTGTAACACCAGCACCTCCCAAAAAATAATAGCACTGTTCACTTATTGTGAACTTAACTTCTACTCTCTGTCACTCAAGCTATATTACTCTCGGCCCATGCTGCAACCAGGCAAATAATAATATTCATAGTTCATATATTATGAACTTAATCCAACCCCTATGGCTCTCAATCCATGTTTATTCTAGTCGTTGCTGACAACTGCAGCGATTTTCAATGCCAACTATGTCCCGTTTTGAGTTAAAGCAGTCTCCCCCACAATCCAAACATGGTATTCAATCCATGTGTTTTTATTAACGCTGGCTAACGCAGCACCCTTAATTACTATTTATAAACGTTACCCACGTCTACTTCTTCTAAAAACCAGCAAGCTTCATTTTTAGTCACTACAAAATTTACACGTCGAAACTCATGGCAAGAACTGGAACTCCATGTTTACTCCCTACCCCATCAAGATCATTTCTTAAAGTTGCCCCATATTTTCTGAACGTAACTCTGCATCCAGAACTCTCAAGGACCCTATTAACAAGTCTCTTTAATATATGGACCAGTTTATGTTTTATAACTCCCCACAACTGAACGCCAAAAGAAAAACTATTTTAAACATGGTCAAGGCAACTCAAGAAGCAAAATCATTATAACTTTTGCAAGTGAAAATAAACAAACAAATTAATATGCAAGCTAAATAAACACACAATTCATGAATAACTGGAGTCAAGACAAATCAAATTAGAACAATATCATCCCCCCCCCCCCCCCCCCCCGGTTTCGAACATCATTTCATTTATCCCCAACATTTTTCATAATAAATATAATGAAATAGTAATCAAGTTCAAATAAAATCATCTACTTATTGTAATCAAAGAACAAACAACATTAGTCTCTTTTTTGGACTAATGATCTACTCCTAACAACAATAAGAAAAAAAAACTCATAGCTAGGACAATTATTAACCTGCATTAACCCCAAAATATATCTGTTACCCACATATTATATTCTTATCATACGCAGAACAATATTTATTCCCCCAACAAAAGTCATTAATCAACAAATGACCATACTTTTTCTGGAAGTCAACAATTACTTCTCCCCCAGCAAGTATAAGTGCAAACCAAGCTATTTATTTTCTCATTTGTATTTCATTCTACCTAATAGTGTCAGTCTCTAAATTGGTTTCTAGTTTGGGGAAAACTACTACATTGACCTTACTTCTAATTGTTCTAGGTCTGGGAAGCACATCATACAGTCGACGTCTCAGGCTCTACATTCTTCCGTAACATTGGGCTCCCATTCATAACGTTTACTGTTGACTGCTTTCGAACACCTGACGTAAGAAACGCTGCATTCTCCCGTATTATTAATTCCTCAAGCTCTTAATAAGCCATACATTCTAACATGTTTCTAACGATTCACATGCTTCTTTACATAATACTTTCTCAGAATTACTCACTTCTGCCTCTCACCCTTACTCCTCAATTTTCTTTATTATCTTCATTAACCACCTAATACTCGCTTATTTGACCATCAACTTTCAACCTCTTCTCTTTACAACTTAACTCAGACAACCAGTTCCTCATCAACCCCCATCATCCAACACATTAATCCTGATGCCTATACCTTTTACTCGCTGACAATCACTTTCCCATTATCAGCAGCACTTCACAACAATTCTCACCCCGACGAAACATACTAGTCACATCTTCGCTATATTATCTCATTTCTCTGCATCATGCAATCTCACTTCAACATAATTCCGCCAAACGACACCAGATCTGCTTCCTAAAACGACAAACGGAACGTTAATTCTCTATCTGTCACCCTGTCATAGAATTTTCATTAATTATTTCCAATACCACACATTCTAAACAGAAGACATCACAAATTTTCAATCATCTTCTCTCTATCTCCCAAATTTCGCATACTCACTTACTCTGTCTTCCACGGAATCACCGGTATGCTTTATCAGCATCACTACTTAGCAATTCTTAGCCTCACTTTTCAATTATTCTATCAACATGCACAGCCGTTTAGTATTCGTACTTCCACTTCTCCTATGCACTGACCACTCGCTGTCTACTTCACATTTACAAGCCAGATAACCTAACGTGCACATACCGTTACCCCTAAGAAAAACAAATCAGATAATTCAACATTCTACCAATCACTCAAGGCACTCTAAGCGTACCGACCACCTCTCCTTTCAGCGCTCATATTTTATGCTTGCTCGGACAGTGACATAATCTCCCTTCACACCGCTTCAAGTCTAAGATATATCAAGCGCCCCGTACATCCATGCGCTACTACCAATCACCTGACATCGTTCTATCCATACATTCCACCCAGGCGACTTTTCAAAACTTCCCTCTTCATTCTCTAATCAGCGCGACGAACACAGATTTGTCTACACTTTTACACACGGAAGGACAACGCATAACTAGACAAATTACTCTGATACTGAACTACTCACTCACTTCTCCTCAACCTCCTCATCCTACACTATTAACGAGTCGGATCCTCTCAAGGTATTCCGTCACGTCACTCATCAGTCAACTTTTCAAGTCCAACTATAACAAAGTATCTTCTGACAATAGTGTCTGTTTTCATGAGTAGTAGCAGTCAAACTCGTTTTCAATATCTGTAGCTGTAAAGTATTGAGGTCTTAAACTCATATACTCCCTAAGCTTTCTCTCGTCATCTTCTGTATAGGTCGGTTTAAATGCTTTCCTTCGTTTACTCCTATTTGTTGTTCGTGTCGTTACTGCGTCCGTCTGCTCACTATTTTCAGTATATGTAACATATCTCTTATACCTTCCTTCCTCGTCTTCAGAAGATTCACTAATGATGGTTCCCTCAACAGGCTTATTATAGTTGACTGCAGACATGGCAATAATATCCCTATAGTCGGAACTAGAACGTCTGACCTTCTTCTTATTTATACCTCCATCTTTCATGCTCCGGTTTGGGATAATTTCAATGTCTCTATCTGAGGAACCTGCCACATCAGTCGTACCTACATTGACTACCAGACTATTTGCATTCCTATCCTTAATACTTTTTCTTACCTGTCTTCTGACATCTTTGGTCTTTGTCTGTCTATTTTCTTAATTTCAACTGTGTCTCCTTTTTCTAATTTCACATGAGGAGTTTCTACAATCTCCAGTAACTCGGTTTGACTTCCCTTCGTTATCTTGCTGTCTGGTTGTACCTGGACTTTCTTTTCCACGGTATCAATTTGTGTCTGGGTGTTCTGTACTACCACTTCAATCATCTGCGTCTGAGTCTCCTGGTCTATTTTCTTTGCTAATACCGTCGTCTTCTTTTCCTGTCTAACAGTCACATTCGCAACCACCGTAGGAGCAGTTGAATTTCTATTTATGTGTTCTATCCTGTCCTTCGACCCTGACTTCAGATACTGTCTCCGATCTTTGCTCAAACCATTCGTCACGTCTTTTTCTAGCATTCAGACTATAGGATGGCCAATTCCATGGTTTCCTGGAAAGGTTTCTCTCAGGCCCATCTCTGTATCTATGTTCATTATAACAGATTCTGACCTTAGTCATATCTGGCTCAACGTAACTGTCTCTATATATAACGTTATGTTGTCTTCTGTTTTCATTAAAGAGTGACTGTCTTCCTGTTATTCTTTCCTACTATATTACACTCTCAATTAAATCTATAAGTCTCTTGCCCCGTCGTTCTTCTCCGTAACGCTTCTATACAATTTTCAACTTCACTAACTGCCACTTTCAATTCTTTTAACCAGGAAGTTATGCGTCCCAATTCTCTATGGAAGTGGTTCATATTTTTACTCATGTATGCTATCTCAGTCTAAAACAATATGCTTCTTCTTGCCTGACCACTAAATTTCTCAATATCAATACTTATGCTTTGTTGTTTCACGGCTGTGGCTCTACCTAGATATAGCCCTTCCTACCCCATTCAACACCTGTCCCAATGATATGTCTTCTTGTTCCATTCTAAGTTACTAGCATAATGCAAAATTATAATTTTTATAGGTCAAATTGCAATTTTTCTTAATTAATTAATTAAATATTGTTCAATACATTACTTCTGTGGCGTTATCCTTCCAGTTTCGTTTCTGTTTCGTAGATGTTGTCCTCTCCAACAAGATTTTAAACAAACGACAAAAGAGCGATTATAGAGCAGCTCAGTCTTGACAGCCGGTTCTCGAACGATTACAGAGCAGCTAGACTGATTATTGGGCAGGGCTGGTAGGTACAGAAAGCGACGACCCTGGTTGGTAGTTTGAATTCAGCGAAAAACGACAGCAGCAATCAGCGACCCTGGTTGGCCCTTTGAGTTCAGCGAAAACGACAGCAGCAATCAGCGACCCTGGTTGGCCCTTTAAGTTCAGCGAAAAACGACAGCAGCAATCAGCGACCCTAGTTGGCCGCTCAAGAAATCACCTAACACCGCCCCAGGCCCAGACGGCATCCGATATGGTGACCTAATGGTGATATCAGATGATGACATGGAAGAACTGGCCGGAGAATTCAACACCAGTATCCAGAGGGGTCAGGTCAAAGAAGAATGGCTACACAGCTACCTGCTGCCGCTGCCAAAACCGAACAAAGACCACTCCAAGATAAGCGGCTACAGAATCATTACGATGCAGAATACTGTTGGCAAGCTACTGGAGAAAATTGTAGCACACAGACTTGCTTGGGACTTGGAACAGCTCGGCTGCTTCCCGCCCACACTTGGAGGATACAGACGCAACAAAGAGTCATGGCTGAATGCGGCGGTCTTTGCTCAAGATGTTTACGAAGGATTTCAGGTCAGAGAAGAGACATGTGCGGCCGCCATAGACTTAGAGGACGCATATAACAGAGTATCTTTCGAGCACTTGATGCAAACCCTCCTCAGACTGAAAGTGCACCCTCACCTTGTACGATGGATAGCTGCAGTTCTACTCCAAAGGAAGGTGGTGCTAAGATGCGGGAGTTGGTCTTCTGAGCCGATAACGATATGTCCAGGATTGCCGCAGGGTTCACCACTGTCACCAGTACTATTCAACGTGTATACGGTGCCGATCACTGAACAACAGTTGGATGGGAGGGGTAGGACTCTATCATTCGTTGACGACATCCTCGTGTATCGACAGGGTCGAGATAGACAGGCGGTTGCCAACTATATGCAGGGCGAACTAGATCGAATTTCCTCATGGTGTGCTGATGCCGATGCCCTTGTCAACCCTGCAAAGGCAACGGTTACATGGTTCTCACTAAACAACCATATTGTGAAAACAGACCTGCCGGCAGTAAGAATGGATGGGAGCATTCTGAGTAGAACCCAGTCAATGACATATCTTGGCGTGAGGCTTGATCGTAGCCTGTCCTTCAGAGATCATGTCGATTATGTCATAACGAAGGCTCGAAAAGGTTTGGCAGCAATGAGAGTCATGGCGAGTGCCAATATCGAGCAAAGACTGCTATTACTTCTGTTCCAAGGACTTGTGCTTTCACGCATCGAGTATGCCCTGGCCATCCTCACTGTCAGCCCTACACAGATTGGAAGACTTGAAAAGGTACAAAACGAAGCCATGCGCATCATTTTGGGCTGCACGAGAGACACCAGCTGTGTAGCAATGAGATACCTCCTTGACTTCCCGACAATGGAACACAGGATCAAGATCTGGAGAGCTCGTGCATACTTAAAAATAAGTGCAGATGAGCAGCACCCTCTGCATGACGCTGTATTCAGAGAAAAGGGTGACAGGCTAAAGAGGGGCAAATCATGGATGGGTCGGGCGGAAGATGTCGTCGGACAGGTCTGCAGTCTTACCAGTATCAACCCCGGCAAGGAATGGGTGCCGGTGCCTCCAGCTTTTAAGTGTACCTTCTCCTGCATTATCACACTCGACAGACGGTGCAGAGAGCAGAACCCTGCCGCTGTCAATGCAGAGGTTAACGCGCTCATCTATGATCACTCAGATAGCCCCGAAGTGCTCATCTATACAGATGGATCTGTTGTAAAGCAGCAGAGAAGTGCGTGGGCATTTACAGCCCGCTTCAGCGGGCCGAACCGTTCAAGAATCCAGTGGTGCCCACTCTATGACCACGAGCAGCATGACGATGGAGGTGATGGCAGTTACACAGGCTTTCATATGGCTGGAATCACAGCATTATACCAACGTGTGTGTACTAAGTGATTCAATGAGCATGATTCAGAAGGTCGAAGCTGGATCTGTACGTAGACAGTGGACTGAGTCGCTGCGGAAGTCTGTTGTCCGCAAAGTCACCTTCATCTTCGTCCCGGGACATGCGGGAGTCGAGGGAAATGAACGAGCTGATAAATTGGCTGGCTCTGCACCCCCTGTAGATGGCCAGCCCATGGATCGTGCCGATGTTATTAACGCCCTTAAAGATATGGCGAGAACAGAGGATTTTGACGCCAGTGATTCCACATCGCTTTCCAGGATGAAAGACCTGGGAGTAAGAATCGGCACAGCCAGACGCGAGAGGTACATCGGGAAAACAAAGCGCCTCGTCAACCAACACAGAACTGGCACTATTAGCCACCGGACGCTGATGCATATGCTGGGGGGAGGATCTGAGCACCTATGGACATGTCCGGAGTGCAACGAAGATACCCCAACTGATAACTAACTAACTAACTAACTAACTAACTAACTGACCCTAGTTGGCCCTTTGAGTTCATCAAACAGTACTGTACAATAACGATCAGACTGCTGTGAAGCAATGATTCAGCCATGGACGCAGAACATCTTAGTTACCTTGAGTTCAGCAAACAGTACTGTAGTATAACGATCAGACTGCTATGTAGCAATGATTCAGCCATGGACGCAGAACATCTTAGTTAGGCTCTCCAGATAACCGACAGTACTGAGCAACTTCTTAAAGCAAACGATAGTACTGGACAGCGAGTAAGCTTCTTGACCTTCACACAGGTCAGATTCAGCAGCCTGAGAAATCACAACAACTACACCTTGCCGGGCTTTCAGCTGCTGTAGTCTCTCAAAATAACAACGAGGATGTTGTGGCAACAGCATCCATTTTCAGGCGCGTTCAAGTAAGGTCTTCAGATGTGCCGATGTTATTTCTTTCTCCGTCGACATCCCCAAAGTGTTCAGAATCCTGGTGTCTCGGCACCAAGTTTGCGTCCATTAACAGTGCGACAGGGACGCAAAAGCAACTGCATGCAACGGAATGGAGGCCAAACAGTAGTTTGTTGAGAATGTCCAAGTTTATTACAAGAGTTGTCATCGGATATCAAAATAAGTACATAGAATATAAGTCCAGACCACGTCCGGCTGGCATCTGTTCTGGGTGATCACTCACTACCCCCACGTCATCTCGTGAGCGTCCCTAACTACCTAACTACTAATGGGTGCTCACCCGTGCATCGAGTACTAGACTCTTTCAGTTTGCACGCCATGCCATCTAACCAAACCCCATAACAGATCAACTCTGTTATTAATGCTATCATTCTTGAATTCAAATACCCGATGTGCAGATTGCATGCCTCAACAGTTGCACGTATGTCAGGGTCGAGCCTGCAAGTTACACCGACAACAAGTCTGTTATTTGACCCCAATTTCATCACGCCTGTTTACATGAATAAAATTCTTGGCATGTTGCCAACAGTGCATTGCCGAGACAGACCCAATGATGCACAACTTGTCTTGCCTGCCAGAAGTTGTTTGAGGAGAAAATAGGTGCGGCTTGTTGGTGATGTGATGGCACTATTGGGCCGCCTTGGAACTCAGATGTAGTCGACAAAACCGGAAGTCGGTGACGGCGTGACTAAGGCCCTATCGTGTAATAAATCCTCCGACTCGGCCGGTCAAGCCGAAACTCATGGGAATGTCCGCTGTCGGATTGTCGATCATTTGAGCGATCCAGCGGGTGTCGAAGTTCGTGTCTTTTGGCAGGCCAACTACTGTTTTTGTTTCTTTGCCTTCCTCATACACTTTATGTTCAATGTCTCTTTAAGGGAATACTGTCCTAATCTACAATGGGTTCCTGTGAGGAGAACAACGGGGAGGGGAAAGAAGGACAAGAGATGCTACAGACATATCTGATAGTTGCAGGGGGGATGAACTGGGGGAAAGCATGACCACCTGGGAATGGAAGGAAGGGGGTTTTGCCAACGGCCCTCCTTCAGGGCCATCTTGCCTATGGGTATTGTAGACGCTCTAACCCTGTATGTCATTAGAAGACTTCCTATGGGGAACTGGGGCACAAACACTCATAACCAATTACCGTGGGTTCACTCTATCCAGGGAAACAGATGTTCTTTTTAGCTGCTTTTCAGACCCCAGACCTTATTCTTTCTCTGACCCTGAGGCATAGCCTTTAATTGAACCACCACCCATTTTAGGGATGTGATTCACTCTCTGAGTACCATGAGGATGTCTATTCCCATATGATGAGTCTTGGTCACGTGATTCTCACCGAGGGTTGCCTGCGTCATTTTTCCATATTCTACCTTCCGGAGAGGAGTGATGGACAGTCAGTAAAACCATCATTCTGTGCCAGCATCAGCAGTCTGGACAAACCAGTCAACGTGAGGTGATCATACTGCCCACTACCCGATCAGTCGTCTGTACCCTCAGAGTAGGTACAAGACGACTAAACGACCAGTTTAAGATAGAAACAACGTCTGGGCAAGTATACTGTTCGTGTGATTGTCCGGATGTGCCACTCATGACCTATTCGACCACCACTCAACTATCGATGATATAAATCCACACTTATGTCAAACGGATTATGGTTCTGATCATAAATATAGCCAAAGACTTTAGGCCTTGTGACTTTAACCAGTAACAATGTTCTAAGGTAAATGTAGCACTGGACAGTGTGCTTCGATGAACTTTAATTCAGGAACTGTGTTTCTATCAATATATTGTTGCGTTCGTGCCACTGTTGGTAAAGCAACGAACTTTCAGATTAAGTTAAACCTTTTATAAAGGCACCTACATGATCGGATGAGGATGAAAATTCATGGTACTATTTGGACATATGCTCTGGTGTTCCACGGCCATTAGCCTGATCTGATGTTAACTCGGGGGAGGTGCTATCTGGTCGAAGACTGAGGACCTGCTGCGAGAGACACTAGCTAAGTTCCATTCATGTGTGGTGTGAGGCGTTGGCATTGTACTATGAAGACATCTTTATCTGGCTGCCTCGGCTAACTATCTAGTAGCAATTAGCACACCAGACAGATCTGCACTACATCCACATTATCTTCACTTTCCTTTGTACAATACACTTTTATTGTTGAGTTTGTAGGTACCGGAGTTGCATCATTTGTTCAGGATGTTGTTTGAAAGAGTAACATCCCGAGGTCAGTTGTGAGAGAGATAGGTATCCGAGGACTGGTGGGGTCGCAGACTGAAAGTGTCCCAGTCCCAGATCTGAAGTCATCCCGAGATTTATATATATACATATATAAATAAATATAGAGATATATGTGTGAATGGATCTTAATAAATAAATGCAATAGCCTGTTCCCTTCACCCCAGGGAAGCTGTCATATATTCTGAAGGAACTGGGAGATCACTGTAGTGCATGCCCCATTTCTAACCAAAGAAGTTGGGCCCCATCCTCTTCTATCTTCAATAACCCCAGAATATGACCCTCGAGTTATCTGCAGGCCTCGTCTTATTAATTTTGTCTAGGAGATATAGATTATGGCCCTGGTGAGAATAGTAAATACCAACTGGGATTCTGCCCCTTCTCCAAGGAATTCTTTTAGCTCTTGAGCCCCCTTTGTTTATCAATTCTGAGGAAAGTCTGGAGAATTCTCTCAGCCTGATTTATGTTAAGAAAGCATGGATGTTGAGCAGTTGATAGACCTAGAGTCTTCTCTTCCCCAATTTAGTACTTCATCATGAGTGAATTTGGTTTTGACAATTAAACATCTAACAACTTCCAGTAGACCTTAACAACATAGTTTACACACATAAGATGGAGAATCAACAGATAGGTTGGGCTGACAAATCAACATAAGGTCAGTTAAGATTCATCATTTATTGACTGGGCCTGTATCTTCTGGCCTGTTACATACATTTTCTATTGTGGTTTACACAGGATAAAATAGAAAATGGCATATAGGCCCAATTTTACAGTCCATCAATAATTAAACATCAATGAATACTATGTCAACAAGTGTGGAAACATTGTAAACATTTAAATGTTGTACATTATAAGTGTGGAGATGATAAATCAACATTTCAATGTCAGTTCCTGAAATTGGTGTTGTGTGTTCCGTAGAGAAATGTAACCTTGTGATTGGGAGATTAGGATAAGCCTCGGTCCATTGTCTGATGGATCCACTTCAGTTCTGCCCGTGTAGCTTCTCTGAAGGCTTCCCATACTCTGCTCATGGCGTAGTCATCTTCCATCTCACGTGTGGTTCATCTCTTTCTCTCTCTTCCCTCTTTCTGGTCTGGGTTGGTTGGCTGGTTGGTTAGTTAGTTGCCACCAAGAATTCACTGTGTAAGATTCACATAGATATGTATAATCCTACCAATGCAATATTCCAGAAGTAGGTCGGAAGAAACCTAAATTCCTGAAGTAGGAACTAGTTCCCCCCCCCCCCCCTTTCCTCTTTTCTCTGATCTAGTGTTGGGTTAATTTGGGGTGGTCAGAGTTTATCACACTGTGTACGCCTGGCATCAACTGGTTCCTGCTGTATGTAAGTTCTCATTGGACCTGGGGTCAGTGAGACGTGTACAGTAAGACAGTGACAAGAGTGAGGAGGTGTCAAAATGCATGTGAATAAATGGCATTACATTTATAACATTTCTATCACTCAATTGGATTTGTAGTGTGTATAAATGGTTCTCTGTGTTTTCCCAATTAACCAACTTTTCCTTCTTCTTTGTATAATAACTCCTCTCCCATTACCTGTGGTTGTTGTGGTGTTGAGTGTTGGTTGTGTGGTGTTGTGTTTTAAGTTATGTTGAGTAGTGGGTTAAGTCAACTTCTGGTGATGGAGTTCCCCGAAGCATAACTTTTCTGATGTAATGCAGTTCATGAGTGCCCTTATCTAAGTAAAATCTGACATAGATATAAATATTTATTCCATCAAACCCTATCTATTCAATATATGAAGGAGAAAGGGAAGATATGATTTCTCCCTCAGTTCTCTAGATCGTAAATAGACATAGATAAGACTGTTTTAAAACAAGGCACTTGTTCTAGTACACGAACTGTCTTATGAGCTGTAGATAGTGATAGCAATTCAAGCAGTGTTTCTGATGAAATGCACAAGATTGCTTTAGAATCATCACTTGATACAGTTGTCTAGAATAGAATGTAGTATTATTATGCACTTCTTAAAGTTAATAACTATCTTTAAGAATATCAGAGGGTGCAGTTTTTCGAAGAGAGTATTGGATTGTCAGTTTGCCCGGGAATCGGCTCCGCGTCGTCCGAATCTAACAGTCAAGCATTTTTCACTTCAGACGTTTTAATTTATAATAATACATTTCAATTGACGTTACAAACACTGAATACCATTATTTGCTACTTGATACACCTGGTCATCAGTTTAATCTAAGGAGTCACAAGCTTACCTCGGATTCAGACATTCTGCCTTCTTGTTTGAAAATTCGGTCACACCAGCTTTTGCGTCTGCTCGTCAAGCTGTTTGCAGTTGAAGTCCGCGATTAACATATTCTAAACAGGCGTTCTGGCGGAGGCGTTGTCACGTGTCTGTTTCTATCCAATGATCTCCTGAGCTTTGGCTGATGAAATATTTCCAAGAATTGACGTCATCTGTCAATCTTTCATTTTCAGTTTTGATTTTGCGTTCGTTTTCAGTTTTGGTTTCGTTTTGAGTTTGTGCAGTCAATTGTTACATATTTTCCCCTCTCTTTGGCGTGCATTCTTGGTAACTGAATAATGGCGGTTAGCGGTTATGCCACAGAAGCTATATGACAACACCCACACACACATCTTCACATCTAAACATATACATGATGCTTCACGTGATCACTGAAATTAATAAGAACAAACTCCCGCACTTTACATACATTGAGTATGTATGAGTATGGATAGGTGGTTGCATGCATGTGTGCCTGGGTTTGTGTATGGGTGAGTGGGGGATGTGTGTGGGGGTGGTGTGGTGAGTGGGCGATTTGTATGTGTGTGGGTGGGGAGATGGTGTATGTGGGGGTGTGTGTGTGGGATGTGTGGGTTGGAGGATGGATGGATGATGGGGTCATTTATGTGCCTGTGGGTATGTGTGTGGCTGGGTTGTGGATGTGTGTGGGGGCCACGCGGATGTATAGGGCATGGATGGGTGGGTGGGGGATTTGTCTCATAACATGGTAACATGTATTGTTTATGCTTTCAACATTCATTTGACAATGTAAAGTCAAAGAGAGAGAGGGAGTGAGAGAGAGAGAGAGAGAGAGAGAGAGAGAGAGAGAGAGAGAGAGAGAGAGAGAGAGAGAGAGAGAGAGAGAGAGATAACAGACACAATAAACATTATTCAAGACATACCGCGAACTGAATCCAGATGAGGAGATTAAAAGGAATAACAAATAACACTACTAAAATAACGTTACCCATGTGTCTAATAGATAAACTACATCACACGACAACGAATCCGACTTTCGATCCTATTGACCTACTTCAGGAACAGCACAAAAGCATTGAAATATTACCACCAGTCTTATAAATGTAATTTACCCAATAATATGTCAAATAACAACACACAGGACAATGATGCTGGATCTAATACATTACGGACATTTAAAGAAGAGGAGACACGATTGCGAATTTTCATGAATGCACACCAGATAAAATAGTCCACTTTGCACCTAAGCAAAACATAACACTCACTTGTCATAACACATGACGTTGCTGTCATTGGCCGAGATCACAAACAATCTATGAGGAGGGGAAGTCCGGGTAAAACCACCATAGGATCTTCCCACATATAAGGTTCCGAGTAGGTTTCAAATATAGAATGGAAATATCATGAGAAACTTCACCCTGTTCTCTAACTGAATGACGAAATATGAAATGGTAGGATATTATACCCTAACTTACGCCCAAAAAAAATCAGTTAGCGGGCACGTTGGGGGTAAGGTTAGAAAGTTGCGTTGACAATGGCATAAGAGCGATGGGAGGAGCGTTCCATACTTGGACTGGTGATTGCTACTGATAGAAAAGACTGACCACCTATTCCTCTTTGAACTCCGGCCTACAACGTGTAATACTCCTAACGCATTACAGATCTATAGCAGCGTCTTGCTTCGAATGTTTCTTGGTTTGTTTTAAACTTCTGGTGTCAAAATCTCGGGGTTATTTCTTTTCTGTTAAATCGTTTAGTGTCTCCATCGGGAAAGAAGTTATTTTTCAATACAGGAAGTACAACATTCAACAAGCAAAATAAACGTAGGTCTGCCAAAATGCTAGTAACGCAAAAAATTAAAGAAAGCAACAAAGACACGTGACAAAATAAATCAACAACGTGAGGTAACAACACATACACATTTTTATCATAACTAAAGAAAAACAAGGGACAAGTATGGATCAGAAGCAAATACCAACAAATAAATAATAATACTATCTAATAATCACAAACATTAAAACATATGTATAATCAATGTGCATTTATTACGCAGGAAACAAGCTAAAAAAAAAAAAAAAAAAAAAATTAACAAGAAAATAAAAGAAATGAAAAAGAAGAAAAATGGGAAAATTAACAGCACAACATGTACTTCAAAACAATGCTTTCCCGTAGTCAATTTGAATAACGAAGACACAAACAGACATTTTGGAAACCGGTCACATGATTGATAGCGACAATGTGTTTTTCGCACAAAATTGTCGAATGTTGTAACTGGCAGGCACGATCGCCATTAATTTTTAGAAGCAAATTTTCTGCACAGAGAAAGACATGATAGTCAGTTTAAAATTACCGTGTTAGACAACTGAAATTACTGTGTGAATATTTTGCTGTATATTTTAGCTTGACGGATTTGTCTAATTAGTTTATGTTGTGTGATGTCTGCAGTATACTCCCGACGAGATGCAACGAAATATGCCAGGCAATAAATCGTGCAATTTAGTGTTTGTGTATTCATTATTCAAAAACAAGAGCTGTTAAAATCTGAACCCAAGAAATATACAATGAAACATTGACGTTAAGAATCTCATAAGGGCGGATAAAAGACAATATTTAGATGCAATATCAAGAGGGATAGAAAAAGCAGCAGCAAAAGGAAACCTCGGAAACCTTTTCTGCATCACACAAAAATTAGTATGAAAATACAATCAACCAAGAGGACATATCAAAAATAGTAATGGGTAAGTTCTCACCAACATTAAACATTCAATGAACAGATTTGTTTAATATTTTAAGGAGCTTTGAACAGACCAGTCCCAAGTGACCCTCTGATATCCAGCAGAGGTGCAGCTGTATGTAAACTGCAAAAATAAAAAACATCCAAAGAAAATACAAGAATACCTATAAAACTTCTGAGAGATGGGGAACTGCTGGTCCAGATGGATCCCAGCATAAGCTATTAAAACCAAAATTGATGCTTCAACTGAAATGCTGCGCAAATTATTTAGCAGTGTCTGGAAGATCGTAGAAATATCAACAGAAGAGAGGGATATCTGGTGAAAGTGTCAAAGAAAGAGAACCCGTGTAAGCGTAAAATACAAAGGTGTAATGTTAATGTCAGTTCCTGAGCAAATATTCAGCAGGATGATTCAGGAAAGATTAAGAGATTCCAATGGCAAACAATTATAGATTATCATAGAGGCTTTCGACCAAATAGATTATACTCTGACCAGAAAGTCACACTGCGCTTATAAATAGAGCAAAGTATTGAACTAATCAAATGTCAAATATTCGCAACTCTATTTTGGATTTGGGGATGATGAAATACCTTGCATTGATATGGATTCTTTGGAGGTTGTTGCGGGATTGTGGGATCTCTCCCCCCCCCCTCTTCCCCCCTCCACCTCCCCACCCCAGGAATAAAAAAAAATCATTCACTTATGATTGACAACATACGAAGATATTAAATGTAAATTTATTCGTGAGGAAAAACTAACAGCTACTTTGAAATAAAAACATGAGTGCGACAGGGATGCCTTTTGTCATGTTTTACTTAATAAGGACTGGGTTATGATGGCAATAATATCTGCTGCCAGAAAAGACATTAAGTAAACTGGGAAAGAAACTTGATGATTTGGACTTCGCACACGACACTGCACCCCTGACACTCACATGTAATCAGATGCAAAATAAACTAAACACGCGTGATATGAGATAACAACAAATAAGTCTAAATATTCATAGCGGAAAAACAAAAGTAATGAGAATAACCCAAGGAAATAATAACCCAAACTTCTTTGGTGAAACCTCGCTTCAATCGGCGGAAGCATACACCCCACTAGAGGAACAAGCGATGCCGCTGGATAAGACATACACTGAGAAAATCTGACAACAGCATAACTAGAATGCCTTTCATATTTAACTTATAGAGAAAACTGGAGACATAAAAACACCTACAGGAGATTGGCATTTACAGAAATAAGAGAGAACGGAGTGGGGTGTGAGGGAGATAACGAAAGATAGAATGTATTAGCGTGATATGGTTGAGGGCCATTGCTCCAATCGGGCTAAAGGGCAGATAAAGAAGAATAAGAGAAACAGCAACAGCAGCAGAATAAGAAGAGGAAGCAGTAAAATAAGAATAAAACAGCGGCAGCTAAAGAAGAAGAAGCGTCATTGGAAAACATCGTTACAAGTGGACAGATCAGAGGGATAAGAGGCATAGACAGAAATAGATTAATGACGCTGGATTGAGTGAGACGGTGGCAATATGAAATATCATTAGCAGAATTGATGGATAACAAACAGGGCCGAGGTCTGTGGACAGACATGATTGCCTACGCCAATTGGCATGACACATAATGATGGATATCTGAGAAACCAGATACTTTCTCTCCAACTTTATGTTGTAAGTTAGAAAATAAAGTGAAATATTTAACGTTCAAGAATTACACATGGTATGTCTTTCAGATACAAGTGAGGATGTGGATATGATCAAACAGCTGAACGGCACATTTAATGGAAGCATGCACAGATGTGTACTTGACTGCATAAAAGGTGGGTTTGCCCCGCTGGAAGGTGTCCCCCAATTGGAATCCAGTGAAAGGGAATGTTTGTGGAGCTGCCTTCCTGGAATCCACAAAGCAAGAATCTTTACCTTATGGGTGATTTATAGTTTCTTCATTGGGGTGTTAGTTTTGTTTAACTTGGCCATTTGGAAAATGCAAAAACATCCTGCCGCTGACAATTGTAGAAAGGGGTATTCATACTTTAGGCTTTGTGCATATGTGTTGTTTGTTTTAAATTGCATTGGCGTTATTATGTTACTTGTTGAAGCTTTACTTGTAACTATGGTCTTAGAAGACGAGGCTTATGGTACATCTGCATATACATACTGTTGTGTTGCTTTAATATTGAACCCTGTTTTGATTGTGAAATATCTTAATGATAAGATAATGTACGGTATTTATAGCCAATGTCAAGAATAAAGATAGCTTTTTGTTAAGTGGACAACATACTGACGAATAAAAAGATGTCACTTGCAACGAGAAAAGAGAGCGTTGAGGTGCTACATAGAACCTATGCTTTTGTATGGATTGAAGAGTGGACAATGAGTAAACAGGCTGAAACATCTAATGGCTGTGGAAATATGGTTTCTCAGGAAAATGCAATGTATACTAAAGAAATACAGAAAAACCAATGACCAAGTCCTACAGGAAACAAATGAAAATCGTAAACTGATTAGAGAAATTACACGTAGACAGTCGCAATATTTTGGTCACGTTATGAGAAGAAATAAATTTGAGAACTTGGTGACAACTGGCAAGATTGAGGAGAAGAGAACAAGGGGAAGGCAGAGAAGTAAATAATTGGATGGCTTAGCCACGTGGCATGGTCGAGACAGGACCACTGAGCTGATCCACGACTGGTGATCGAGTATATGGCGAAACATGACAGCCTACGCTTATCGGAATGGAACATGATGATGATGATGTGAATGGCAAGCAGAAATCCACACCCGGAAATCTCTACACAGAGTACAGTTCTTTATATGGTAGTACATCAGGCTAGCTGTCTTGCCTCAAGCAGTAAATTGTTGGAGAGTAACTCTTCCCGTGGTGCTCTCAAACTCTTTACATATGGCAGACATCAATCTATAGAACTGTATCTCACAGAAGATTTGTCTCTAATAGGAGCTGATAGTAGAATTATGTTTTAACCAGGAGAACTGTCTTATAGGACAATTGTGTCTCATATGAGAAATTAGTCTTATAGGAGAATTGGTCTAGGGTGAAAGCTCCGACAGGCGAATAATTAGAGCGTTGCTTTGCTGATTCAGCAGCTTCTGCAGCTAGACTTTTGCAGATGTATTGGTGTTACCTTTCCTCTGGAGTGAACTAGGTAGACCGAGAGGGATATCATGCTACATGGAGAAGAGGTTGCCTCTAAATTCAACTCAGGCTTCGTGCTGTGGAGAGGTATAATTCCATTTTGCAAACTATCGTCTATCAAAACGGCAAGGTGCCAGTTGCCATGGAGAAGACTGTGTTTCTCATTGATTACGGCTGTATATTCAGATGCCATGTAGTTTCTGGATTGTTCGGTTAATTGATTCTTTACTCTCAAATTGAGTGCTGATAGAGAGCTGCATGGTTAGGTAGATACTGCTACTCTTCTCTCTTAATTTACACAGCAATCCCGTGGCATTCTTTTCTTTGATAACTGATGGCAAGAAACGCCTGCTGGTTTACACACGGCCTGGTTGTACAACACATAGATTTCAGAGGCCATGTGCGACAATATAACTGGAAAACACTATCCTCTCGACCTGGGTGACATCTTTCCTTCTCCTTCAGCTGGCCATTAAGCTTTTCTATCTTGGGCAGTCTATACTTGTTAATTACTTACAATGAACTCAACATAGCTTGCTAAATAGAACACCGGTGCAGTTTTTTCACAGTCTATTGTACTCACACGATACATTAGACGCAGTCAATAACATAATCATCTGTTCCACACCAAGGTTCACGAATATACAAAACACTGTTCAAACATCACAATTCTACAGTGCGGCATAGTGTGTAGCCGTTGCTCTGTTGACCGGGACTAGGTCCAACATCGAAGTCTAACTGACTCTCAAGTGACGTTTTGTTCTCACCCCAAACGTCTAGCCTACTTTTCACGTGTTGTTAAATAATGTCGTGGTAGGTCACGTCGCACGGTCTCCCTTTTGTCAACCGCGCTTAATACGTCTCATGCCATGTCCTCAACCTGTATAAACAGGAGTATGGCACCAGTCTTATAATGATAATATGCATGGTTTGCTGCTATGATATTATCACATTTGACCGTGAACCACAAAATGACTTTCACGTCAGGTTAAGGTCAAAGTACATGACCTTTTTACGCTTGTATGTGTATGGGTATATGGTGCTGGCCGCATATTTGATAGACCAAGCGGCGCCCAGTGCGTGATGTGGTGAATTATCACTCCATATGCCTTTACTTGTAGGGTGGCTCGACCTTGGAGCAAAGGTAAATTTAAAAAAAACAAACATCGTTTGCATTTATGGAATTCGAACTCAAAACCGACTGTCGGTGAGCAAGCATGCTCACCACTTCGCTGCCGCAACTCCCAATAGTCAACAGTACGATCTGATAATTAGTATCAACACGTCTGTAGTAATGGTTGTCGGTAAAATAACAAAAGTCAACCAGTTCTCAGACATCTTCGTCCAATTCCTTCTAGCCAGTTATCATCAGTATCTGACAATGGCATGAGTGCGGCCGCATAAAGGTTCACTACCAACTCTCGTCGTTTGCTTAATGAGAAAACGACTCGTGATCTAATCCTCCGTGGGTAGCCGATTTGGTGTCAAACCAAGCGGTAAACTAGAGTATGCTTACCCAGCATGTGAAGACAGGATTCGGCAGACTGCACGGAATAAATCATTCTTGATTCAACGGGCAAGACGGCGTTTACCTGCAAAGCGTTGTGGAACGGCAAGACACGTAGAGCGCCGTGGTCATCCACTGCACCTGTATTCGTCTCCAGTCGTCTCGACTTGTCTTGCCACTGGATTCAGATGGACTCAGGCGAGGGAGTGAGGTCGACGAATTGCGCAACTCTTCCTCACTTTCATCCAAGTCATCGCGCAAGTCATTCTTCATCCATTCTTCATCCTTGCACTCAGGCCTACAAAATATAATGGTCTTAACACTTCACACAGCCACAGCAGGTTCATGCCAAGGGGCTTGGTTTTGTTTTGCTATATCCTACTATGGGACTCTTTTCTTTTGTGTACGTTGTTTTAACTACTAAACCCATTTTCTATAGTTGCTTCTAACCAGATTGTATCATCATCATCATGTCTAAAAAGAGGCTTTAAAGCCGAGAGCTTCAATTTCGTTGCATGGCGTTTTATCCCATATAGCTCTGTCTCTGTTCACTATTTACCTGCCGGAAGCGATGTACAGATCACGAACTCCGTAGAGCCTCTAACGATACTCAGGAATCTCGAGTTCACGCAATTTTGAGCGTGAGGCAGGTGTCTTAACCACTTTGCCACGGCGACCCCATGACTATGTAGGAGTCTTATTTTTTTTCCGTTCACTCGCTTTGAGCTCAAACGCTTTCATAAACGCTACCTCTATTAGTCCAGGACTGAATATTGTGTGTGGATTAGCTTTCCCTATTAACAGTGTCCCTGTCATGTTTCTTCTTATATAATGTTTGTAATTGTCCTGGCTCGTATCTGTTAACACAGCACTCGAAAACATCAGACGCTGAAAGACCGTGTCCAATTGACGACGCTTTTATTGAGAGGAACCAACTGTCCCAGCAGCCCTGCTGGCAAAAATCTGACATTGTTCAATACACAGCTGGTTCAGATCCTAGTCAGTGATTTGTCTGTCGTAGGTACCTCCAGCGGTGCCAATCATGGCGTATATTCCTTTGTCTGTGATCTCAATACATTTAAACGCAAGTGAGTCTCTGCGTAACATACTGACACAATACATGAAAATGGTACAACTTACAGTAAGTACTCCTTTAAGTAAATTATCACCCTCTGTCACACCTCACCGATGGCCATGAAATTCATCACACACATCTGACAACACTTTTAGCAAGTCGTCCTATAGCAGTAGAATCTAGCAAGCACAACACATTCTCTAGTTGTACAGAATCAAATAATAACGTTCCTAAAACTTGAACAGTTGTTTATCCATTCTTGTGAGGAATACGGAGTACGTGCTTTGTGATCGATACCTTTGAAAACAGCCAGCGGGGAGAGAATGAAGCGGAGAAGAAGAGGTAGGGGAGAGGGGAGAAGGAAATGGAAGACGAGGAACAAGGTAGAGGTGGTCGTGCGCTTGTGGGGCCAGGTGGAGAAGGCGGAGCAACAGATTGAGACCCCATATGTGGAAAGAATGAGATTGCGGGGGATCGGCAGGGGTTCTGGAAGAACCTAAAAACTGAGAGGGGAGACCAGGAGAACATTTAATCAGATAGCGGTGGGAACGATTTCTAGTGTGACTCTTCACTGGCTGTTGAAAGAGGGGACGGAGCACTATGGGAATGTCCTGAGTGCAGTGGTGTCGGTTCTTAACTTAACTCAACTCTTGTGAGGAAATATCAACGTCTCTGAAATCTTACACGATGTTGACAGTTCAAGCCTTGGATCTCGAGTGGCTTTCAACTGTACTTAACTCTTGAGTTCAACTTTATGTCACCTGTCCTTCCCCGTGTATCATTTCTTGCACGGGTGATCGTGAACTATAGTAGTCCGTACTCGGTCAACCCAAGTAAGGGAGTTAACTTCTATTTTCATAATTCTTTCGGTTTCTCACCCCCTGATTTCTGCCTTCCTGGCTCGATCTCTTTTGTTTTGTTATTAAGGGATCAGACCACTATTATGCTCTAAAAAGAGACGGCTTACTTCGCTTAGACCGTTCCCTCGGTTTATGTCAACAATTGTATCATGGCAGTCCCTCATGATATGGTGAACCCATTCCAACTAGAGAGGTACTTGTAATTTACGTCCCCAAGTCAAGAACGATAGGTCATCATTTTAGTCTAACTGTCCGGTGCAGGGGTTGAACCCCTTACCTCGGTATCACCATATGGGATGTTTAAGAACACGCGTACTTATCCATTCCGTCATGCTGACCTACGTATGAATCTTCTAATAAATCGTCCACATAAATTTATAACCCTGGCTTATGTCCTTAACAACTTATTATCAGATGCCAATGCAAACTGGGGGACTCATTGCCGTTTCACCTGGCTATCCTGCCTGTTGACACATTCCTTTTCAGGAACTACTAGTTCAGAAAGGGTGTCCTTTCGTTATAATTTCTAGGTACTGACAACACTGATGTCAGATTTAAAATGGTCTGTAAGGTCGACTGGGATGTAATCTCATCCACTGTGAGTTTGTGTTCCATGAATAACTCCGGTCGTAGTCATTACCTTCCTGACTCAGCTGACCCTTACATATGTGATCGACTGCGACGCCATATTTAACCGGCTTTAGTCACGTGTTTAGTTTGGATCCCTTAGACATGTGACTGAAAGGAGCTCTGTCTTTAACAGGCTTTAGCCACGCGTTTCGTTTGTACCCCATTAGACACGTGACCGGATACCGCGCCATCTTTAACCGTCTTTAACCACGTGGTCTGATTGTCGCCATTACCCACATATGATCGGATGCAGCGCCATCTTTGACCAACTTTAGCCAGTGAGCATGTTGTCTGGATGTAGCCATTACACAGGCGGCAAGAAGCAGTGCCATATGTGATCATTACCTACGTGTGATCAAATGCAGCGACACCTTTCACCAACTTTATCCAGTGAGCACGTAGTGTGGTTTTGCTATTGCCACGTGTGATCCGATGTGACGCCATTTTTGATCGGCTTTAGCCAGTGAGCACTTGGTCTGATTGTAGCTATTACACATGCAACCGGAAGCAGCGCCATATTTGACCTGATTTAGCCAGTGAGCACGTGGTCTGTTTTGCCATTAACCACGTGTGCTCGGGAGTAGTCTTTAGATACGTGCCCCTGTGACTGGTTGTATACAATCACACAATCCAAGGACGCATCATTTGTCTCTACCACTTCGCCATTGGTCTGATGACATTGTTCAAATCCCATCAACTACTGACATTAATAAATGCTACTATAATATATACTCAGTTACTTTGCAACAGATATAGCTGGGAAAAGCCAAGGCCTTCTTAGATCGGCTCTGTAGATATGCATTGATAGTGTTAGTGTTAGACCTCCTACCCATGCCGCCATTTTTACTTTTCACTTTACACATCACAATTCAGCTTCTTAATGCTTGTTGTGCCGACAAATCCCACACATGAACATCTCAACAACACATTGTCTTCTTCCCACACATGAACATCTCAACAACACTTTGTCATCTTCCCACACAAAAACATCTCAACCACACATTAAACATGTTCCCACACATGAACATCTCAACCACACATTGTCATCTTCCCGCACATGAACTTCTCAACCACACATTGTCATCTCATCAAACATTACCATCTCAACCACACATTGTCATCTTCCCACACATGAACATCTCAACCACACATTGTCATCTTCCCACACATGAACATCTCAACTGCACATTGCCATCTTACCACACGTTAACATCTCACCCACACATTGTCATCTTCCTACACATGAACATCTCAACCACAAATTGTCATCTTCCTGCACATGCAATCTCAGCCACAAATTGTCATCTTCCTACACATGAACAAAGCAACCACAAATTGTCATCTTCCTACACATGAACATCTCAGAAAAAAATTGTCATCTTCCCACACATGAACATCTCAATCACAAATTGTCATCTTCCCACACATGAACATCTCAACCACAAATTGTCATCTTCCTACACATGAACATCTCAACAACAAATTGTCATCTTCCTACACATGAACATCTCAACAACAAATTGTCATCTTCCTACACATGAACATCTCAACCACAAATTGTCATCTTCCTACACATGAACATCTCAAACACAAATTGTCATCTTCCTACACATGAACATCTCATCCACACTTCAACATCTTCCCACACATGAACATCTCATCCACACTTCAACATCTTCCCACACATGAACATCTCATCCACACTTCAACATCTTCCCACACATGAACATCTCAGCCACACATTGCCATCTTCCTACACATGAACATCTCAACCACACATTGTCATCTTCCAACACATGAACATCTCAACCACACATTGTCATCTTCCCACACATGAACATCTCATCCACACATTGTCATCTTCCTACAAATGAACATCTCAACAACACATTGTCATCTTCCTACACATGAACATCTCATCCACACATTGTCATCTTCCTACACATGAACATCTCATTCACACATTTTCATCTTCCTACACATGAAAATCTCATCCACACATTGTCATCTTCCTACACATGAACATCTCAAAAACACATTGTCATCTTCCCACACATGAAAATCTCATCCACACATTGTCATCTTCCTACACATGAACATCTCATCCACACATTGTCATCTTCCTACACATGAACATCTCATCCACACATTGTCATCTTCCTACACATGAACATCTCAACCACACATTGTCATCTTCCTACACATGAACATCTTAACCACACATTGTCATCTTCCTACACATGAACATCTCATCCACACATTGTCATCTTCGTACACATGAACATCTCAACAACGCATTGTCATCTTCCTACACATGAACATCTCAACCACACATTGTCATCTTCCTACACATGAACATCTCAACAACACATTGTCATCGTCCTACACATGAACATCTCAACCACACATTGTCATCTTCCTACACATGAACATCTCATCCACACATTGTCATCTTCCTACACATGAACATCTCAACAACACATTGTCATCGTCCTACACATGAACATCTCAACCACACATTGTCATCTTCCTACACATGTACATCTCATCCACACATTGTCATCTTCCTACACATGAACATCTCAACCACACATCAACATCTTCCACACATGATCATCTCAACCACACATCAACATCTTCCCATTCATGAACATCTCAACCACACATTGTCATCTTCCTACACAAGAACATCTCAACCACACATTGTCATTTTCCCACACATTAACATCTCAACCAAACATTGTCATCATTCCACACATTATCATCTCAACAACACATTGTCATCTACCCACACATTAACATTTCAACAACACATTGTCATCGTCCCATACATTAACATCTCAACAACACATAGACATCTCCCCACACATTAACATCTCAACCACACATTGTCATCTCCCCACACATTAACATCTCAACCACACATTGTCATCTTTCCACACATTAACATCTCAACAACACATTGTCAACTCTCCACACATTATCAGCTCAACCACACATTGTCATCTCTCAACACATTAACATCTCAACCACACATTGTCATCTAACCACACATTAACATCTCAACCACACATTGTCATCTTCACACACATTAAGATTTCAATAACAAATCAACATCTCCACAAAAATTAACATCTCAACCATACATTGTCATCTTCCCACACATTAACATCTCAACCACACATTGTCATCTTCCCACACATTAACATTTTAACCAAACATTGTCATCTTCCCACACAAGAACATCTCAACCACACTTTGTCATCTTCCCACACATTAACATTTCAACCACACATTGTCATCTTCCAACACAAGAACATCTCAACCACACTTTGTCATCTTCCAACACTTGAACATCTCAACCACACATCGACATCTCCCCACACATTAACATCTCAACAACACATCGACATCTTCCAACACATTAACATCTCAGTAACACATTGTCATCTTCCCACACATGAACATCTCAGTAACACATTGTCATTTTCCCACACATGAACATCTCACCCATACATTGTCATTTTCCCACACATTAACATCTCAACCAAACATTGTCATCTTTCCACACATTATCATCTCAACAACACATCGTCATCTACCCACACATTAACATTTCAACCACACATTGTCATCTTCCCATACATTAACATCTCAACAACACATAGACATCTCCCCACACATTAACATCTCAACCACATATTGTCATCTCCCCACACATTAACATCTCAACCACACATTGTCATCTTTCCACACATTAACATCTCAACAACACATTGTCAACTCTCCACACATTATCAGCTCAACCACACATTGTCATCTCCCCACACATTAAAATCTCAACCACACATTGTCATCTTCACACACATTAACATCTCAATAACACATCAACATCTCCACAAAAATTAACATCTCAACCACACATTGTCATCTTCCCACACATTAACATCTCAACAACACGTCAACATCTTCCACACATTAAGATCTCAACAACACATCTACATCTCTCAACACATTAACATCTCAACCACACATTGTCATCTCCCCACACATTAACATCTAAACCACACATTGTCATCTTCCGACACATGAATATCTCAACCACACATTGTCAACTTCGCACACATGAACATCCCAACAACACATTGTCATCTCCTCACACATGAACATCTCAACCACACATTGTCATATTCTCACACATGAACATTTCAAACACACATTGTCATCTTCCCACACATTAAGATCTCAACCACACATTGTCATCTTCCCACACATGAACATCCCAACCACGCATTGTCATCTTCGCACACATGAACATTCCAATAACACATTGTCATCTCCTCACACATGCACATCTCAACCACACATTGTCATCTTCCCACACATGTATATCTCAACCAAATATTGTCATCTCCCGACAAATTAACATCTCAACAACACATTGTCATCTTCCCACACATGAACATCTCAACAACACATTGTCATCTTCCCACACATTAACATCTTAAAAACACATTGTCATCTTCCCACACATGAACATCTCAACAACACATTGTCTTCTTCCCACACATGAACATCTCAACAACACTTTTTCATCTTCCCACACAAAAACATCTCAACCACACATTAAACATCTTCCCACACATGAACATCTCAACCACACATTGTCATCTTCCCGCACATGAACATCTCAACCACACATTGTCATCTCATCAAACATTACCATTTCAACCACACATTGTCATCTTCCCACACATGAACATCTCAACCACACATTGTCATCTTCCCACACATGAACATCTCAACTGCACATTGCCATCTTACCACACGTTAACATCTCACCCACACATTGTCATCTTCCTACACATGAACATCTCAACCACAAATTGTCATCTTCCTGCACATGCAATCTCAGCCACAAATTGTCATCTTCCTACACATGAACAAAGCAACCACAAATTGTCATCTTCCTACATATGAACATCTCAGAAAAAAATTGTCATTTTCCCACACATGAACATCTCAATCACAAATTGTCATCTTCCCACACATGAACATCTCAACCACAAATTGTCATCTTCCTACACATGAACATCTCAACCACAAATTGTCATCTTCCTACACATGAACATCTCAACCACAAATTGTCATCTTCCTACATATGAACATCTCTACCACAAATTGTCATCTTCCTACACATGAGTGGTTGAGATGTTCATGTGTAGGAAGATGACAATGTGTAACTGATATGTTCATGTGTGGGAAGATGTTGAAGTGTGGATGAGATGTTCATGTGTGGGAAGATGTTGAAGTGTGGATGAGATGTTCATGTGTGGGAAGATGTTGAAGTGTGGATGAGATGTTCATGTGTAGGAAGATGACAATTTGTGGTTGAGATGTTCATGTGTAGGAAGATGACAATTTGTGGTTGAGATGTTCATGTGTAGGAAGATGCCAATTTGTGGTTGAGATGTTCATGTGTAGGAATATGACAATTTGTGGTTGAGATATTCATGTGTAGGAAGATGACAATTTGTGTTTGAGATGTTCATGTGTGGGAAGATGACAATTTGTGATTGAGATGTTCATGTGTGGGAAGATGACAATTTGTTTCTGAGATGTTCATGTGTAGGAAGATGACAATTTGTGGTTGAGATGTTCATGTGTAGGAAGATGACAATTTGTGGCTGAGATTGCATGTTCAGGAAGATGACAATTTGTGTTTGAGATTTTCATGTGTGGGAAGATGACAATGTGTGGTTGAGATGTTTTTGTGTGGGAAGATGACAAAGTGTTGTTGAGATGTTCATGTGTGGGAAGAAGACAATGTGTTGTTGAGATGTTCATGTGTGGGAAGATGACAATGTGTTTTTAAGATGTTAATCTGTGGGATGATGACAATGTGTTGTTGAGATGTTCATGTGTGTGAAGATGACAATGTGTTGTTGAGATGTTAATTTGTGGGGAGATGACAATATTTGGTTGAGATGTACATGTGTGGGAAGATGACAATGTGTGGTTGAGATGTGCATGTGTGAGGAGATGACAATGTGTTATTGGAATGTTCATGTGTGCGAAGATGACAATGCGTGGTTGGGATGTTCATGTGTGGGAAGATGACAATGTGTGGTTGAGATCTTAATGTGTGGGAATATGACATTGTGTGTTTGAGATGTTCATTTGTGGGGAGATGACAATATGTGGTTGTGATTTTAATGTGTGAGAAGATGACAATGTGTGGTTGAGATGTTAATGAGATGGAAGATGTTGATGTGTGGCTGATATGTTCAAGTGGGAAGATTACAATGTTTGGTTGAGATGTTAATGTGTGGGAAGATGAGAATGTGTGGTTGAGATGTTCATGTGTGAAAATATGACAATGTGCGGTTGAGATGTTCATGTGTGAGGAGATGACAATGTGTTGTTGGGATGTTCATGTGTGCAAAGTTGACAATGTGTGGTTGAGGTGTTCAGTGTCGGAAGATGACAATGTGTGGTTTAGATGTTAATGTGTGGGGAGATGACAATGTGTGGTTGAGATGTTAATGTTTTGAGAGATGTAGATGTGTAGTTGAGATCTTAATGTGTGGGAAGATGTTGACGTGTTGTTGAGATGTTAATGTGTGGGAAGATGACAATGTGTGGTTGAGATGTTAATTTTTGTGGAGATGTTGATGTGTTATTGAGATGTTAATGTGTGTGAAGATGACAATGTGTGGTTGAGATTTTAATGTGTGGGGAGATGACAATGTGTGGTTAAGCTGATAATGTGTGGAGAGTTGACAATGTGTTGTTGAGATGTTAATGTGTGGAAAGATGACAATGTGTGGTTGAGATGTTAATGTGTGGGGAGATGACAATGTGTGGTTGAGAAGTTAATGTGTGGGGAGATGTCTATGTGTTGTTGAGATGTTAATGTATGGGAAGATGACAATGTGTGGTTGAAATGTTAATGTGTGGGTAGATGACGATGTGTTGTTGAGATGATAATGTGTGGAAAGATGACAATGTTTGGTTGAGATGTTAATGTGTGGGAAAATGACAATGTGTGGGTGAGATGTTCATGTGTGGGAAAATGACAATGTGTTACTGAGATGTTCATGTGTGGGAAGATGACAATGTGTTACTGAGATGTTAATGTGTTGGGACATGTCGATGTGTTGTTGAGATGTTAATGTGTGGGGAGATGTCTATGTGTTGTTGAGATGTTAATGTATGGGAAGATGACAATGTGTGGTTGAAATGTTAATGTGTGGTAAGATGACGATGTGTTGTTGAGATGATAATGTGTGGAAAGATGACAATGTTTGGTTGAGATGTTAATGTGTGGGAAAATGACAATGTGTGGGTGAGATGTTCATGTGTGGGAAAATGACAATGTGTTACTGAGATGTTCATGTGTGGGAAGATGACAATGTGTGGTTGAGATGTTAATTTTTGTGGATATGTTGATGTGTTATTGAGATGTTAATGTGTGTGAAGATGACAATGTGTGGTTGAGATGTTAATGTGTGGGGAGATGACAATGTGTGGTTGAGCTGATAATGTGTTGAGAGTTGACAATGTGTTGTTGAGATGTTAATGTGTGGAAAGATGACAATGTGTCGTTGAGATGTTAATGTGTGGGGAGATGACAATGTGTGGTTGAGATGTTAATGTGTGGGGAGATGTCTATGTGTTGTTGAGATGTTAATGTATGGGAAGATGACAATGTGTGGTTGAAATGTTAATGTGTGGGTAGATGACAATGTGTTGTTGAGATGATAATGTGTGGAATGATGACAATGTTTGGTTGAGATGTTAATGTGTGGGAAAATGACAATGTGTGGTCGTCTTCCAACACAAGAACATCTCAACCACACTTTGTCATCTTCCCACACTTGAACATCTCAACCACACATCGACATCTCCCCACACATTAACATCTCAGCAACACATCGACATCTCCCAACACATTAACATCTCATCCACACATTGTCATCTTCCTACACATGAACATCTCAGTAACACATTGTCATCTTCCTACACATGAACATCTCAACCACACATTGTCATCTTCCAACACATGAACATCTCAACCACACATTGTCATCTTCCCACACATGAACATCTCATCCACACATTGTCATCTTCCTACACATGAACATCTCAACCACACATTGTCATCTTCCTACACATGAACATCTCATCCACACATTGTCATCTTCCTACACGTGAACATCTCATTCACACTTTGTCATCTTCCTACACATGAACATCTCATCCACACATTGTCATCTTCCTACACATGAACATCTCAAAAACACAGTCATCTTCCCACACATGAACATTACATCCACACATTGTCATCTTCCTACACATGAACATCTCATCCACACATTGTCATCTTCCTACACATGAACATCTCATCCACACATTGTCATCTTCCTACACATGAACATCTCAACCACACATTGTCATCTTCCTACACATGAACATCTTAACCACACATTGTCATCTTCCTACACATGAACATCTCATCCACACATTGTCATCTTCCTACACATGAACATCTCAACAACACATTGTCATCTTCCTACACATGAACATCTCAACCACACATTGTCATCTTCCTACATATGAACATCTCATCCACACATTGTCATCTTCCTACACATGAACATCTCATCCACACATTGTCATCGTCCTACACATGAACATCTCAACCACACATTGTCATCTTCCTACACATGAACATCTCATCCACACATTGTCATCTTCCTACACATGAACATCTCATCCACACATTGTCATCTTCCTACACATGAACATCTCAAAAACACAGTCATCTTCCCACACATGAACATCTCATCCACACATTGTCATCTTCCTACACATGAACATCTCATCCACACATTGTCATCTTCCTACACATGAACATCTCATCCACACATTGTCATCTTCCCACACATGAACATCTCATCCACACTTCATCATCTTCCCACACATGAACATCTCAGCCACACATCAACATCTTCCCATTCATGAACATCTCAACCACACATTGTCATCTTCCTACACATTAACATTTTACCCACAAATTGTCATCTTCCTACACATGAACATCTCAGCCACACATCAACATCTTCCCATTCATGAACATCTTAACCACACATTGTCATCTTCCTACACATGAACATCTCAACCACAGATTGTCATCTTCCCACACATGAACATCTCATCCACACTTCAACATCTTCCCACACATGAACATCTCAGCCACACATCAACATCTTCCCATTCATGAACATCTCAACCACAAATTGTCATCTTCCTACACATGAACATCTCAACCACACATTGTCATCTTCCTACACATGAACATTTTACCCACAAATTGTCATCTTCCTACACATGAACATCTCAGCCACACATCAACATCTTCCCATTCATGAACATCTCAACCACACAATGTCATCTTCCTACACATGAACATCTCAACCACAGATTGTCATCTTCCCACACATGAACATCTCAACCACACATCAACATCTTGCCACACATGAACATCTCAGCAACACATTGTCATCTTCCCAAACATCAACATTTCAAACACACATTGTCATCTTCCCAAACATAAACATCTCAACCACACATTGTCATCTCCCCACACAAAAACATCTAAAAAACACATTGTCATCTTCCCACACATGAACATCTCAACCACACATCGACACCTTCCCACACATGAACATCTCCACCACACATCGACACCTTCCCACACAGTAACATCTCAACCCACTGATACACATTCATGAGAGGAACGAGGGTGACCGATCTCAGAATGGAGTAACAGAGTGTAAAACAATTGTACCATTTGGCGTATCTGTATATTTTTTCATTATTTATTACATTAATAGCGATTTTAATGTCAGCTTTCGCTGCTGTTCTTTGCAAACATAAACCCATACTGAATAGTCTTATTGCAGCGTTACGTGTGGCAGATTTAAAACACACAGAATCCTGATTGCCACTGTTGTATGTGTATTGTTGTCTGTTTCACTGATAATCTGTGCCTTGTTGACAGCTGGAGCCAAATAAGTACGCCATGATGCTAGTTATGCTTCTGTCGTAATAACTGTACTAACTGCCGGGGGCTACATTATCGCTGTCAACTCTCTCACTAGACACCACAGCAGCCACAGGTAACGAAGAAAGAGGATCTGGCACGGGTGTAGGTGGTCAGCGTGAGGCTATAAAACAGCCGCAGACATACAGACTGATGCTGAAAGGGACTATGTAGAATTAAGTTGGGAATAACCAGGCAATATACTGTATCCCTCAGTGGTATCGTTTATATGAACCTCCGTGTACGAACTGTACTATAAACCATGTATTCGACATCCCCATGTCCCACTATTTACCTTTTAATGGACATTCCTATGTCCCACTATTTACCATATACTGGAAATCCCTATGTCCCACCATTAACCCTGTAATGGACATCTCTAGGTCACACTATTAACCATGAAATGGGCATCCAAATTTCCAACTATTTACGATATAATGGACATCCCTATGTCCAACTATTTACGATATAATGAACATCCCTATGTCCAACTATTTACCATATTGGACATCCTTATGCCCCACTATTACCTATATAATGGGCATCTCCATGTCCCACTATTTTCATTAATGTTGGAGTTGATTCCAACGTCCTGTAAAGGGTAAGCAACTAAAGTGTTTAATATGTCTTTCAATAATTATGCCTGTCCTCTACTTCTATTAGTGCTAATCAATATCTGTTTATTTATTTGTCTTTGCAATTGTTACTTTAAATAATACATACTTGGATCTGCATTCCAACAAGTCATAACACTATTATTAATCATCATCATAGTCCGATGTGAACAGTACTCGATTTTATTATCATGAAACATTAAAACATTGATCTGCCCCCCCCCCCTCCCCCCACCCAGGTCGACCCAGCCTAGCCTGGCTATTGTGCTCTGGTCCGGGAGGTCAAGGGTGCCGGCGTGAAATTGACGACACCATCGACGGAGACCCCAACAGTGTATACAAATATGGTGCTAGCACCATGTACCCAACATGTGTCACGGCGGGAGGGAGGGGTTGTCATTTACTGGCTTTATATCTTCATCCGTATATATATATATATATATATATATATATAATGTTATATGCTGTTTGTACATGTGTAAATATATACATAAGTCACACAACACGCACAAAAGGCAGCTTTCTGTTTAAACACACGCACACGATCAAACAACAACACGTGTAAATACACAAACAAAACCAATTTACGTAAAGCAACACCATGTAAATACACAGTTGCCACACTTAATAAACATTGAAAATTATTGTCTCTTTGGCAGAAATTCGTTCGTTTTTTCCATGTTGTTTTACATTTACAAGCCACAAATCCCAGGCATCGAACCCGCGTCCCATGGTGCTGGTGACACTGTCAGTGTAGTTCACTATCAACTTCGCTATCGCGCGCTTTTTAAATTAAAATCAAAATGTTGTATGTCTAACAGATTAAGTGCCAAACAAAAAGTAGGCTTGAACAAACAAAAGTGAATGGCGGAATATAGGAAGTAGGTGTGTGTCACAGTTATGACTTCAATGTTGTTAATATGTTAGCAGACATAATGTATTATATATACAATTAAAGGGAGTTGCACAGGGAAGACTACTGTATATAAGTACATGATAGATACGGGAAGTCGCTTGAGACGATTAATCTTCCTAAGACAATCACTCAGTAAATAACCAATCTTCTTCATTACTGAGTTATTGTTGGCTGTATCTGTGTGTTCTCTTATTAACTGGATCTGTATGTTCTCTTGTTGGCTGGATCTGTGTGTTCTATTGTTGGCTAGATCTGTGTGTTCTCTTGTTGGCTGGATCCGTGTGTTCTCTTGTTGTTTGTACCTGTGTGTTGTCTTGTTGGATGGATCTGCAAGTTCTCTATTTCGTCCAAGAAATTTTAATATCATTCTTTATCACTTACATTTACAGGCGCATTCGTGCTGTTCAGCTGGTTTGTCAAACACCCAAGTCTCATTCCCTTATGATGTCACAGGAAATGTGCATGCTGGTGGTGTTGTGAGGTGTTGCTTTGTCTGTTCCAGTCCTTACATGCTTTCATTTCTTATATTCTAGCAGAGCAGTGTTTGTTCTTTTGGTTTAAATTTCTGTCATTCTTGCAGAGCAGTATTTGTTCTTTTGGTTTAAATCACTGTCATCACATTTCCTTGACCCATCAGCAGTGACCCTAGATATTCAAATGTGATCACTTTCTGTATTTTCTCTCTATTCATAGAGTTCGTGGCCAAGTGTTACGCTGCTTTTCACGCGCTAAGAAGGTTGTGGGTTCGATTTTGGACTACATCATGCGGTATACGAGTGCAATTTGTTCAGAGAATTTTGGGGGTCGACGCTAGAGCTACGGAGTTCGGGTTCAATCAGATTCTTTCGGCAGGTCACCCTGCGAAAATAGGCCGAGCCATTTGGGTTAAACCCTTTGCAATGAAGTTGATCCTTTTAACCCCTTCTCTATTGATGAATAGATCCGTGGTCAAGTGTTTACCCGGTTGTGATTACTGTATGTGTTTATGGCATTGAGATATACATTTAAAAATATGAATACAATTTAGTGGAACTGCGGTAAAGCTATGAAAATATAAACAATATAAAATAACACAAAGTAATGCAGCTTTACAGAACTGAATTACGACACATACAGGACGTTGCGGCGACTAGCCTTCATCAGTACACAAATACATACACAAAACACAACATATAGTCACCGAGAAGACCCTCCGGTGACTACATTAAGGCGTAACGATGGGATGAGAAGAATAAACAGATGAAAAAGATGAGAGCAATGGAGAGAAAATGAAAATTTGAGAAAAAAGTGTTCCTACTTACCTGAGAAGCCCAAAATGTGTATTCCCGAATGTCACCGTTACCTTCTTTTATACACAGTCGAGGGAGTGGGGTGTAGGATGATATCAGGATGGTGGGTGTAATGGTTCCGTGAGCATCACAGGTACTTGAGTGGAAGTGGTACATTAAAGAAGGGAGAGGGGCGGAGGCAGGAAGATATGTCGGGGAAACATTTATAGCTATCTGGGAATAGAAACTGAGGAGTCCCAGTGGATAGTACTTACAAAGAGTGAGTGGGTGCAAGTGAATGGGTCGGCCCTAGTGGACGAATAATGAAGAGCAATGAAATGTGGAGATACGTATGTTGGTTATACTAACGAAACTCATATTATGTCCTCCTTTATGTTGCTATGAGGCGAGTCCGAAAGTCTGAATGGACTGATATGTGTGAGCGCACATACGTACATCAATAGCCATCAACAAACATTCATACAATAGTATACATACACTTATGCATGGTATATATGGGAAAGGAGAGAGAGAGAGAGAGAGAGAGAGAGAGAGAGAGAGAGAGAGAGAGAGAAGAGAGAGAGAGAGAGAGAGAGAGAGAGAGAGAGAGAGAGAGCCTGGTATCGTTCCTGTGATGTGCCACATGAGGTATGCGGAGTACATGATATGGGTAGGCACAGAGAAGCAAGATTATTATGCTGTGTGGTACTGGCGCGTGACACACAGGCTTTTTCTTGCTGTGTGTAAGTGCACATCCCATAATAGGAATCAATGAACGACGCGTACCAGAGAGAACCCGGATAATTGATATACTGTGGGCGTGTCTGTCAGAGCTTCTTTCGGTGCTGTACATTGTAGGAGATAAAGGACAGAAAGGTGAGAATGAGAGGCAGAACGGATGATGGATATACTGAGGATGTAAGGCCCTCAGCTTCTCACGTTGCTGTTGATCTCTCGCTACGTGCAGTAAGCAGGAAGGAAAGTCACACACACACACACACGCACGCACGCACGCACGCACACAAAATAATAGTGCTCCTCTGTGCCTACCCATATCATGTTAGTTAGTTAGTTAGATTAGTTAGTTAGTTAGTTGGTTGGTTGGTTGGTTGGTTGGTTGGTTGGTTGGTTGGTTGGTTGGTTGGTTAGTTGGTTAGTTAGTTTAGTTAGTTAGTTAGTCGAGGTTCCAACTTCACGGCACGGGTCATCCGCATTATGCTCCATTCTTGTGCCAGTGAATATCACACAAAGTGATCCCCACTGTCCAATGTGAAAAGTGGAATAGGCAGGAACCTCGACCATCCAACAGCTCGCACTAGTACACTGTGCATAATGCCGCCGCCAGAATGCCAACACAAAATTAATCCACGAAAACCACAGTTCATCGTCGATGGACTCGGCAGTCACCAGAAAGACCTCATTGACCGTGGTTTTCTCACATGGCTCGGTCTTTTACCGCAGGGCGATCCGCCGAAAGTGTCGCATAAAGCACGAACTCCGTAGCTTCAGCGCCGACTCCCGGGAGTCTCCTGAAAAATGCACTCGTGAACAGAAAAGGCAATTCAGTCAATTCAGCAGCAGCCGGTAGCCATTGTTCCGAACATGCAGGTCACTGTACAGTCTGTACAGGACAGATGTAAAAGCAATTACCACGAATTTCACAGCTCACAGTGTCGCCCACGCACTCACTCAGTAGCAGGGCGACGGAACCATGCACTACCAGTCCAACATGAGGAAAATGCGATTGTAAACCGTAGCTGCAAGCATAAACACGCCACATGTCTTAACGGTTCAACGCCTAACCGCCATATTGGCGATCGGAAGTCCTACTCATATGCCATATAGTAGGTGCAAACAAGAATAACATCATATGAAGTAGAGACGCCAAATGCGATAGAAAACTAAGAGACGCGTTGGAAACACGAGAAACGTCACACGACTAGCCCAACAACGGGAGACTTACGGGGACATGGAACAGAGAAGGCAGTGCATGTTTTCAGAGGCAACATTGGCGTGGCTATTGATCAGTGCTGGCAGAAAGCTTAGTGGCTAGACTTATAATAACAGTGACAAACATGCTACAAGAGATTGCCACGATAGTAACGAACCTACAAGCAGAGAAACCTAGACATATTGGGCTTAGAGCGACAAGATGAACACTGAGTAGAATGGAAAGAAGGACGTCTGCGGACGAATGAAAGCCAGGTTTGTTTTGACTTATGCATATGCTTGTAACCATTCTTAAGCCCCGCCCTGGTTACAGGCTCTTAATGAATATGGCAATGTAAGGTTTCACAAGGCAACCGGTACACCTTAGAACCAATAAACAGAGTTCTTTGTTATTCAAAACACAGCGTCTACTTCATCCATCATGTTCCGAGTTGCGGCTCAAATTGATTCTTATGTTGTTTGTCCATCAAGAATTATGATGACCATTCATTTCATCCAGTGGGGTTGAAGGTGTGGAGCCGTGGGTTCTAAGATGGATGATAAGGCCTATTTTGGCTCGAAATGTTCTTTGACAATGTGGGCAAAGAATGCTTGACGTCTCTGGAGGAGGATTTCCTGCAGTGGTTTTTCTGTCCTGCCTTTTCTTCACAGCTCTTGCAGTCCTGTTTGCCTCACATATGACTGCACCTTTGCATAATGATGCACGCCACGAATTTCGGTCTCTGGCTGCAGCCTCCCAGGTGTCATGATGAATTCCAAAGCATTCAGTGAAATTTTCAGAGTGTCTTTAAAACGTTTCCTCTGGCCACCTTGGGAGCGTTTACCACAACGCAGTTCGCTGTAAAAAATTCGTTTAGGGAGCCTGTGATCTGGCATGCGAGTCAAGTGACCAGCCCAACGAATCTGATTCTTCATCAGTATAGTGTGGATACTGGGCATGGATGCTCTTTCTAGGACTTCAGTGTCTGGAATCGTGTCTTGCCATTTAATCTTCAGTAGCTTCCTTAGGCAGACTGTGTGGAAGTGGTTTAATTTCTTAGCGTGTCGCTGATAAACAGTACAGGTTTCACACGCATATAGCAGTGTGGATAATACAACTGCTTTGTAGACTTTTAGCTTTGTTTGCAGGCTTATTCCAGTTCTGTCCCATACATTCTTGTACAGTCTGCCAAAGGCCGCACTGGCCTTGGAGATTCTTGCATTCACTTCGTCATCAATTGTGGCAGCTTGTGACACAGTGCTGCCAAGATAGGTGAATTTGTCCACAACACTTAGTCTATGATCATTCACTTTGATATTCGGCACAGTGTGATTATTCCCTGGAGCTGGCTGGTACATAACTACAGTCTTCTCCAAGTTGATATTGAGCCCAAAGTTGGCACAGGCATGTGAGAAAGCTGAAACATTATGTTGCATGTCCGCCTCTGAGTTGGCGTATAGAGCGCAATCATCAGCAAACAGGAGCTCTCTGACGGTGTCGCTGTTAATTTTGGTTTTAGCTTTCAGCCTTCTGAGATTGAATAACTTTCCATCCATACGGTAGTTGATGTCTATTCCAATGTCGTCGTTCTCGAAGGCATTCATCAACATGGCTGAAAACATGAGGCTGAACAGTGTTGGTGCCAGGACACATCCTTGCTTCACTCCATTGGTGACAGGAAAGGGTTCAGACAGTTCACCATTTTCCTGTACTCTTGCCTGCATGCCGTCATGAAATAGCCGCACTATTTGGACAAACTTTCGTGGACAGCCATATTTTGCCATAATCTTCCACAGTCCTTCTCTGCTGACTGTATCAAAAGCCTTGGTAAGGTCAATGAAAGTGGAGAACATTTCGCAGTTCTGTTCCTGACATTTCTCTTGCAGCTGCCTTGCAGCGAAAATCATGTCAACAGTTCCACGTTCTTTTCTGAAGCCACATTGACTCTCAGGAAGAAGACCTTGATCGAGATGGGCTGTGAGGCGATTGAGAAGAATTCTGGCGAGTATCTTCCCTGCAATTGAAAGCAAGGAGATGCCTCGGTGGTTGTCACAGGATTGGCGGTTTCCTTTACGTTTGTAAAGGTGGACTATTGACGCGTCCTTGAAATCTTGTGGCATGGTCTCGTTCATCCATATGTTTGTGAAAGACTTGGTGAAGCTGCTCTGTTAGGACCGGCCCACCTGCCTTGTATATCTCTGCTGGGATGGAGTCAGGACCAGGTGCCTTGCCGCTGGAGAGTTGCTGGATGGCTTTGTTTACTTCCACTATGGTTGGCAGGTCATCAAGTGTCTCATTGGTGGGAACTTGAGGAAGGCAGTTGATGGTTTCATCATCGAAGAAGGAAGTTGCATTTAAGATTTTGCTGAAATGCTCTGCCCAGCGTTGAAGGATTTCTTTCTTATCGGTGACCAATGTTCCCCCATCTGCACTGAGGAGGGGAACTATGCCTGGTGATGTAGGACCATAGACCGCTTTCAGTGAGTCGTAGAAGTTTTTCATATCATGTCTGTCAGCAAAGCCCTGAATTTCATCAGCTTTGCTGCTCAGCCAGGAGTCCCGCATGTGCCGAAGTTTCTGCTGCACTACTCTCTGAATGTTCTTGAAAGCATCTTTTTTTATGTTGACTTTGGGTCATTCAAATGTGCCTTGAGGAGAAGATGTTTCTCGGCCAGCAATTGGTTGATGTCTTCGGAATTTTCATCAAACCAGTCTTTATGCTTTCGGGGGGCTGGACCCAGGATTTCCATAGCAGTGTTGTAAATTATGTCCTTTAGGGCTCTCCATTCTGTTTCTGTATCCTGTTTAGCTGCAGCATTGGGCTTGAGGCGGTCTTCCAGCATATTTTCAAACGACTGCTGCATTTTCTTGCTGTTTAGGCGGGTGACATTTAGCTTTTTTTGCATTTTCGCCCCTTGAGGACGCCGTGGTGGCCTGATGTGATGTTTATTTTCGAGACAATGAGACGATGGTCTGTCCAACATTCGGCACCACACATGGATTTTGTCACTCGAACGTCTTGTCTGTCACTCCTCCTGACGATGACATAGTCAATGAGGTGCCAGTGTTTCGAGCGAGGGTGCATCCACGATGTCCTATTTCTCATGGGGAGACGGAAAATTGTGTTCGTAATCAGGAGATCATGTTCGGCACATGTCTGAAGGAGGCGGAGTCCATTGCTGTTACAATTTCCGACTCCATGCTTTCCAATAATGCCACTCCAAGAGGTGGTGTCCGTGCCTACTCTGGCATTGAAATCCCCAAGGAGTATAAGTTTGTCTCCTTTGGGAACAGATGTTAATACATTGTGCAGGTCCTCATAGAACTTGTTCTTGACATCATCTTCGTTGGTCATAGTTGGTGCGTAGACACTCACAATGGTTGCATGCTTCCTTCCATTCAGCAGGGGCAACTTCATGGTCATGAGCCTGTCGTTTATAGCCTTTGGAAATCCAGCTAATTTGCCGACCAGGGCCGACTTAATGGCAAATCCCACACCGGATTGGCGTCTTTCCTCGCTTTTCCTTCCACTCCAGAAAAATGTGTAGCCGGCACCTATTTCACAGATTTGGCCTTCTTCTGCAAGTCGTGTCTCGCTCAAGGCTGCAATGTCGATGTTGTACCTGCCCAGCTCTCTCCCAATCAGTGCTGTTCGTCTCTCTGGACCCGACGCGCCGTCTCTGTCAAGTAGGGTGCGTACATTCCAAGTTCCAATTGTTAAGGGAATATGGTTTACTCTTTTAGCTTTGCTTGTTTTATCTTTCTTTGTATGTCGACCGCAGTTAGGGTACCCACCAACCGCGGCTAGCTGGTTAGGTAGTGATTGATAGAGCAGACAATGTTTAGGGCACCTTTTCTAGCCCCTTCCTCATGCTATGGAGGTGAGCAGTGTGTTCCTATAGAGGGCTGCTCAGTCGCTCAGGGGGCTGCCGAATCCCACTGCTGCTCCGGTCAGTAGAAGACGACCATATGGCCAGAGCGCCTGTGTGCAGGTCTGCGACTACGGCTGCCAGCGTACCCACGCCTGCCGCTTCGCCGCTCGCCCATCGCCACAGGGCTTGAAGGTGATATGTGACGTTGGATGAAGAATGACTTGCGCGATGACTTGGATTAAAGTGAGGAAGAGTTGCGCAATTCGTCGACCTCACTCTCTCGCCTGAGTCCATCTGAGTCCAGTGGCAAGACAAGTCGAGACGACTGGAGACGAATACAGGTGCAGTGGATGACCAGGGCGCTCTACGTGCCTTGCCGTGCTCATTACGTTCCACAACGCTTTGCAGGTAAACGCCGTCTTGCCCGTTGAATCAGGAATGATTTCTTCCGCGCAGTCTGCCGAATCCTGTCTTCACATGCTGGGTAGGCATACCCTAGTTTACCTCTTGGTTTGACACCAAATCGGATACCCATGCCTGGTTTAGCCAGCCTCTCACAGCTGTTGCCAGGAGGGTGGCCGCTGTCGCATGCTGACAGCTACTAGGAGCCACAGGCACGAGCTGGGTGTCAGGCTTGGACTAGTGGGGGATGGGTCCTGGAAAGGACATGAGAGTCATCCTTACCAAAGGTGCTACCAATGCCTGACACCCCGTACCCCCCCCCCCCCCCCCCTCTTCTTATACAGTTCTTTGAGCCAGAATAAGTTAGATGCATGCTGTTGGATTGCTACAATTGATATATTAATACAGTCAGCAGTTATGGCACGATATCATGTGTATTATCAGAGGTCTGATCTTATACAACCCCAATAACACAAGCAATCAGCGATTTGATCGTATAATACATGGTATAACATTAATCCTTACTGACCCTATTTCATAGGGAACAGTATGAGTGAAGCCTAGTTTTTGTAGAACGCACTACTCCGCATACCTCATGTGGCACATCACAGGAACGATACCAACCCCCCGCCTCTCTCTCTCTCTCTCTCTCTCTCTCTCTCTCTCTCTCTCTCTCTCTCTCTCTCTCTCTCTCTCTCTCTCTCTCTCTCTCCTTTCCCATATATACCATGCATAAGTGTATGTATACTATTGTATGAATGTTTGTTGATGGCTATTGATGTATGTATGTGCGCTCACACATATCAGTCCACCCAGACTTTAGGACTCGTCTCATAACAACATAAAGGAGGACATAATATGAGTTTTGTTAGTATCACCAACATACGAATGTGCACATTTCATTGCTCTTTAATATTCGTCCACTAGGGCCGACCCATTCACTTGCACCCTCTCACGCTTTGTAAGTACTATCCACTGGGACTCCTAAGTTTCTATTCCCAGATAGCTAAATGTTTCCCAGACATACCTTTCTGCCTCCGCCCATCCCCCCTTCTTTAATGTACCAATTCCACTCAAGTACCTGGTATGCTCACTGAACCGTTACACTCACCATCCTGATATCATCCTACACCCAACACCCTTGACTGTGTATACAAGAAGATGACGGTGGCATTCGGGAATACACATTTTGGGATTCTCAGGTAAGTAGGAACACTTTTTTCTCAAATTTTCATTTTCTCTCCATTACTATAATTTTTTTTCCATCTGTTTATTCATCTTATCCAATCGTTACGTCTTAATGTAGTCACCGGAGGGTCTTCTCCGTAACTATATGTTGTGTTTTGTGTATGCATGTATTTGTGTGCTGATGAAGGCTAGTCGCCGCAACGTCCTGTATGTGTCGTAATTCTGTTATGTAAAGCTGCATTCTTTGTGTTATTTTAGTTATACATTTAGTTTCTTACTTTCCCTTTTCGCTGATTTTAGACCCATTAACAATAAAAACAAGTGCACAGCCTGGAGACAATAACGCCTCCATCGTGATAACTTCTCTACTACAAACTAAGAAGGGTCTTGAAAAACATATTGCAATTTAAGGGCGACTACCGCACATTTAAAGAATGGAGAACCTTTACGTATTTGCTTCCCTTTTCACGTGCTGCTTGTCGTCTGGTGGCACTGATGAGATGCAATACTCAAGAGAAGAAAGACTCCAAACTCCGAGAGAACCAGACTCCTGCATTTCTTGTGACTACATAACTTTCATGACAGAGGATGGTCACTCCTGCAGGAAATGTAAGCCCTGTACGAAGATAGGCAACCCCGATGTGGAATTTTTGGTCAGTGTTTGCATTAGAACCTTCGATGCTATACTCGCTGTACAAGTGCGCTATGAAGACGTCGCGGAATGTATGGTATCTTTCTATCCTAATCCACTGTAGTCCCAGAATGGCAAGCACACTTACCTGTCAGCCCGGTAGACATATGTTTCAATCCTCTTAGATACGAGGAAGTGACCCAAGTCAACCAAAAATAACACGAGTACAAGAAACTATTGTAGGAAGTCAAGGCGGACTGTGTGATACTGATCTCATCATTCGTCCAGTTACAACTGGTCTAACAGTACGCAGATAGAACCATATACCCAGCACGCCTCATGGGGTGAGCAGATCTGTTGGTTAACTTTACTTTTGCTAGGTCTATGTCTCTTGTCCACTATTTTGTCTATGATCCAACTCCAACTATATAACGTCTCTTTTCCTAATACACTATTTTATCCATTATCTACTCCACGTGTATGATTTCTATTGCCCTAAACCACCAGTGCCGTTTAGCGAAGGATCGTGTAGAGCTTCAACTAGCATTCCAAGGCCAGATGTAGTTGCTCCTACTAGTGAGTACACAAGGCTGATTCAGCGCGATGTTTACCTTTCCATATTACCAGTGTCTCTCACCATCAGGTGAACCCTCTCTGACTTCAGAGGTACTTGAAATGTACGTCCAGAAGTCTTCTTCTTTTTGTTCTTCCGGAGTGTTTTTTCAGATGTGATTGCGGTGTGTCTGTTATGCGCCCTTGGGCCGAAACCCGTAGGCCAACACATCCGACAATAGCGTGCTTTTTTGACCAGGTAGCATTCCTGGGAGACTCTCACTTTTGTGGTGCCATCAACAACCCAGCTGGCCAAGGTTGAACGGTCGAAGACAACGGTCATCCCTCAAAGGAAGGCAGGGACAGTCCATAGCATTTCCCGCCACCCAAGGTTGCTTCCATAGTTGCAAGGCCGACACATAGCGCCCTGGTTCTGGGCTCACAGAAGGAAATCGTCACGTCCTGCTCATGGCTGCTTTAAATCCTGACTTCAATATATTGGTCATTTCGTTTGCCCCGGGCCATTCCCGCACAAACCAGACAGGTTTGCAGACGGCATCCACTCAGCGAGTTTTCGGACATGTGCTTGTCGTTGCGCCCGTCAGAGCTGTTCCAGGCACGACAGACATTCGGAGAACTACCTAGTCAGAGCTGTTCCGAACAAGAGCGGCATTCAGAAACTAGGTAGTCAGAGCTGTTCCTAGCACGAGAGACATTCGGACGAGACATTTCACTCGGACGTAATTGCGTAGTGTCAATTTTTAGTTTGCCACCCGTAGGACGACACTTCCGGCTTCTGGCGGGCATTTTTTAATGAGGTTAGCCTTCCTCTGCGTCCAGAAGTAGAGAACAAGAAGTCAACGTCTAAGTCCAACTGACTGGCTTGTGGAATGAACCCACTACGTCGCGGTCACCAGATAATGTTTGAGTTATAGCGCGGTAAACCTCTCGGCCAAGCCGAGTTCAACATAAACTAAAACAAACAGATAAAACCTTCAAACTGAAATATACAGCACACATATTCCCATAGCCATTTACATTGTCTACCACGGTCATTTCAAACAAACTGTCATGCCTGTTTACTTATGAAAAGTTTGTTTGGCCATATGTATAGCAATTGCTTCGGCTAATCTTAACATTCGACCATTCTATGTGTTAAACCACACACAATACACATTGTCTCTATCAATCACGTGACCGTATATTAACAGAATTTTCGCTTTCGATGACGTAATCAATTTCGTGTATGTAGGTTGTACTGTGTTACTAGAGTTTATTCATCATCATAATGTTCATGCCGATAAGTATGGGCGGTCATGATTCGCCATCTGACGCGATCACCAGAGACGTGGATCAAAGCCAATTATGGCATAGCTAAAGATAGCTACCACATGTGTTTATTAATATTATGTTCATTTAAAAGTTGGGTATATGTTCAACTACCTTATTGTTCAACTACCTCTCTGCTCTGCCAATGTACTAGGGTAAGTTAATAACTAGGTCACAAATGGTTGTAGAAAAATAACTAAATATGATAACAACTTGAAACCAGTTTATTTGTATACAAACAGTCCCTTTATTTGTAGACATAATTTCCACCAACATTGATGCACTTATCCCATAGTTTTATCAGTTCTCCCAAAAACGACTGTATAAGTCTGAGTGCCCTGTTTTCATTTCCTTGCCATCTCACAGAACTGTGTGATTTACTTATTGGCTCGCCCTCAGTAACGTTTTCTGCCCAACTATACACCGCTTTACTGGAAATCGCTAGGGACTAAGTCCACTGAAAACCCACCTTGGCGTGAGACACTTTGCGAATGACGCCGAAGTTGAATGTGAAGTGAAAACGTGGTTTAGAAATCGGAGCACCCAGTTCTATGCAGCCGGTTTGGAAGAACTGATAAAATTATGGGATAAGTGCATTAATGTTGGTGGTAATTATGTTGAAAAATAAAGGGACAATGTATGTATAAACATAAACTGGTTTCAAGTTGTTATCATTTTCATTTATTTTTCTACAGCCATTTGTGACTTACTTATTGACTTCCCCTCGTAAGTAGACTGACAGACACAGAAAGTGATAATGCAAGTGGATTAAGCATTCACAGAGACATGTTCTTTTAATGCAAGAGTGGAGATAGGGGTAGTGATGTATGTAATAACTGAAGCTGCTGTGAAAAAGTGTCATCATCATCAAGTGCCTTTCCAGCTGGCATAGGCATTTATGACTACCCACAGATCTCAGGCTTTGGTTTTCTGGATCAAACCCTCTGAGGATATTCCGCCATGTCAGCGTCTCATTCCACCCAGCACTATTTCTCTTGGTCTGCCTCTGCCTCTCTTCCCCTCGATCTTTCCGGTTGCCACGATGTTCTCCAATGCCTCTCTTCTTATCACATGACCAAAGAAAGTTGTTTGTCTCTTTCTTATTGTTGTATATAGTGTTCTAGTTTCATTAGCCTCTTTCTGGCTGTCGTTGTTAGTTACTCTGGCAGTCCAAGGAATTCGCAACTATCGTCTCAGAAACCACATCTCTGTTTCTGAGACAAAAATAAATGTGTGCGAACTTATGTGTGTTGCATATTTCAGCTGGAAGGATTGATCTTATTGCTTGAGTTGATGTTGTATGACCTCTGCAGTATGCACCTAATGAGATGCAGCGAAATATACCAGTCATTAATTCATGCAACCTATTGTTAGAGCTTTTATTATTCAAATCCCCAATGGGAAAACATTGTTTTCCAGTTATACTTTTTCTCAATGTCGCGTAACTGTCGCCAGCGTCTTGTCCTCACCTGTTGATCTGCTCGAGTATATTTGATTCTCTCGCTTAGCTACTCATGAGTGATGCTCCTTGATCTGCTGGACTATATCTGGTTCTCTACCCTAGCTAATGGGCAGCGGGCGGCACTGAGTTTGAAGTGCAACAGCTGATCCAGAGCAACACACATCAAGGTGACATAGTCATCTACACCGATGGGTCAGTGGTGAGAAACGGACGTAGTGGCTGGGGCTTTATTGCAAAGGCTAATGGGCGATTCTTGAAAAAGGAGAGTCTGGAATATGAGACTACGACCTCCAGCATGAGAATGGAGGTTGAGGCAGTAACAGCGGCATTCCGGTGGCTAGAGGAGGCTACTGGAACACACGTTGTATTCATTACGGATTCAAAGAGTATGCTTAGCAAGGTGGAGAAAGGAATGTTTCGTGTGGAATAACTCTCGTCGCTTCAGAGGTCACAGATCGTGAGAATTATATGGATATTTTGCCTTGGCCAAGAGGGTGTAGGAGGGAATGAACAGGCTGATAGGCTAGCAGGGAATGCACCTCTTGGTGGTATCTTGCCCATGAACAAGGGGGAGGTGGTCGTGCGCTTGTAGGACCAGGTGGAGAAGGCGGAGGAACAGATTGAGAACCCATATGTGGAAAGAATGAGATTGCAGGGGATCGGCAGGGGTTCTAGAATAATCTCAAATCTGAGAGGGAAGACCAGGAAAACTTTTAATCAGATAGCGGTGGGAACGATTAGTAGTATGACTCTCCGCTGGCTGTTGAACGAGGGGACAGGGCACTATGGGAATGTCCTGAGTGCAGTGATGTCGGTTCTTAACTCAACTCAACTCAACTCAACTACCCTAGCTATTCAGGAGTGATTCTCCTTGATCAGCTTGAATACATCTGATTCTCTCCCCTAGCTTCTCATGAGTGATTCTCTTTGATCTGCTTGAATATACCTGGTTCTCTTCCCTAGCTTCTCATGAATGATGCTCCTTGTTCTGCATGAATATCTGGTTCTCTCTCCAAGCTTCTCATGAGTGATGCTCCTTGTTCTGCTGGAATACATCTGGTTCTCTCCCCTAGCTTTTCAGGAGTGATTCTCCTTCTTCTTTACCTCTCTATCCCCCATGGCGGCTTAGGTCCCCAACCAACTCACTCCCAGCTCCCTTATCTTTAGCTATCCCAAGCTGCATCAGTCAATGTTCTCCCCTTGTTATCCATTTATGTTTCTTCTTCTCTTCTCCCTTATGGGAGAATAGTAACACTGTTCTCTACTGTTGTATGTCGTAAGAGGCGATTAAGGAGGCTTGATTTTTCCGTCGCCCTGCTACTGAGTAAGTGCGTGGAGCGGCACTATGAGCTGTGAGTTTCATGTGAAATGCTTTTGAATCTGCCCTAGGTGTTTTGGAACGTAACTGTTTGTTCGGAGCGATGGCAGCTGGCTATGTCCTAAAGTTGACCGGTTTTTTACCTTATGCAGAAATGCGTGGCTGCTGGGATTCTGGTTGACTGTCACTACCATCGACGATGAACTGTAATTTCGTGGACTGTGTGGGTGAACATCTAGGAAAGATCCAGATGGAAAAATGAATGGCGATTCCATCAGAGATGAACTGGGTGTTTCGTGGGGGACTATTGAGTTGATATTCTGGCGGCGGCATTATGCACAGTGTATCTGTGCGGGCTGTTGTTTGTCGAGACTCCTGTCTTTTCCACTTTTCACATTGGGCATTGGGGAGCATTTTGTGTGATATTCACTGGCACAGGAACGGAGCATAATGGGGACGACCCGTTGCTGTGAAGTTGGAACCGCGACTAACTAACTTCTCTTCTCCGTGAGTTCTGGATCTATTTGTTTTACCCTGTGGATTCCACACAAAGGCATTTTTAGTTAAACTACACTCGGGTTTTCTCAGTGTTTGTCCTATTCAGCACTAGCGTTATTTCTTCACCTCTTGGTTCACTGGTATTTGTCCAGTTCTGTCTATGATCTTTACACTGGTGATTCCGTCTTACCATTTTATACCTCCTATTTTGAGCAGGCTCGGGTTAGTAATTGTTTGTGGTTTATTTGTAATTGTTTTAATTTCTCTCAGTGTTTCTGATCCATACAGTAGTGATGTAACGTTAGAATTGAATATTTAAGTTTGATGATCAGTTTAATTACTTTTGACTTAACACAATACGCTATTGTATCTCTTTGTGTGTGATATCTTTATCTGTTCCAACTTGTTGACTTACATCGCTACCTACATACGTGTATGATTCCGTCTCCTGGGGTGAGGTTTCATCAAGGAAATTAGTCATTCTCTCACACTATTTTAGTCCTTCTTTGCTGCAGAGGCATTTATTAATGAATGTGTTTTGTTTATTAGTGATTTATTTTTAGTCGTTCTCTATGGCTCGGATAATACAGCATTGCTAATCGCCTGTGCAGTACTCAGGCTGCAATTTCTTCCTTTAGTGTTAAATGTCATAAGTTTCACATTATGTTTAATTTCTTTTGACTTCCACAAATCTCCAAGTGCAATAAAGTTTTTCTTGCCTTTTGTTTTTCCTCTTTTAATGTATGTTTCTTCATATTTATCTACATTAATATCTAAATCAAATTTTGATTTAAACGAAGTTTAGTTAAGACCAGGATTGACATCAGAACACTCGAAATATTTTCATACGCGCCCCGTCCCCATCTTCAACTGTCGGCGAAGAGTCGCAATATCAATTGTACCAGATGTAGTCTGGTAATGTGAACGTCTGATCATGGCTCGGAGTACCGAGTGTCTGCCAGATCCTGCTGGTCACTCCATGTCGCCCTATTCTCTCCACGGTCTTGATGACGTATCTGTTCTTCTAAACTGTACACATGCTCCCTCACTGCCCTGACCACATGTGCCATATCGTGCAGCAATACCCCACCATAGCCACACAGACCCAGCCAATATGCCCACCTGCTCGTTTCCCAACACACCAGCATACTCTGGGGTAAAGATCCAATGGATGCTCTCTATCTTTGACAGTGTAATTATAGCATGCCACTCTGCACGAAGCGTGCCTGTATGAAATGAAGCTTCAGCAAGTAACATCAGTGTATCATTTTATTCTCGCTATCTTTGTGTTTTAATGCCTTGCGCTTAGACGTCCTGTGTGCTGTCTACGGTGTAGCAGCTTCATCCTCTACACGGGTCTGTTGAGCCTCACCTTGGACTTGTGGCTCAGAAAACAAATCTCAAACTGATGAACGTTATAATGCCTGGAAATTCAACCTGGGTATGGGGTTGACCGCAGGGTCCAGAAAAGAACATAGAACATTCCAAAAAAGAAATTTATCGATGTCTGTGCTGTATTATTGGACCTAATTGTTGCATCGCCTCGTCAAGTGTGTGTGGATGTCGCAGCAGCAACAGAATCAACAATAGACAGGATATACCATTCAATGTTTGTATTCATGTGCCGTGATAATGTTAATCGGGAAGATCCACGGACATGTTGTGACTTGCCTCGACTTATCGGGAAAGCCAGCAATGATTTTAACTGAATGAATACATAGAGTTTTGACATAAGAAGGTTATTAAGCAACTATTGTTTTCTAATAAAGAAAGGACACCTTATAATTTGTACCGCAGGTATGTATACTGATTACGGCGTTATTAAAGCTTCTTAGTTTTTTTTTTTTTTTAATCAATAGAATAGGAGAGAGAATTAAAAGTTTGTTTAGCTTTTGTTTGCTTCCGTCTTAAACCCCGTTTCCTTGTTCAGTTCACGCTCCCCACTGTCTTGTGAAGTAGATACAAAGATGTTAAAGCGATTTCTGAGGCTATCGATGCAGCAAAATTGTAAGGGGGGGGGGGGGGGTTGTGATTGTTGATAATAGTAATGTCTTAGTCATCGACGTCGTCATCGTCGTAGTAGTAGTAGTAGTATTAGCAAAAGCGGCAGCAGCAGCAGCAGTAGTAGTAGTAGTAGTAGTAGTAGTAGTAGTAGTAGTAGTAGTAGTAGTAGTAGTAGTAGTAGTAGTAGTAGCAGCAGCAGCAGCAGCAGCATCAGCAGCAGCAACAGCAGCAGTTGTATCCGTAGTAATAGTAGTAGTAGTAGTAGTAGTAGTAGTAGTAGTAGTAGTAGTAGTAGTAGTAGTAGTAGTAGTAGTAGTAGTAGTAGTAGTAGTAGTAGTAGTAGTAGTAGTAGTAGTAGTAGTAGCAGCAGCAGCAGCAGCAGCAACAGTTGCAAAAGCAGCAGCAGCAGTAGTAGTAGTAGTAGTAGTAGTAGTAGTAGTAGTAGTAGTAGTAGTAGTAGTAGTAGTAGCAGTAGTAGTAGTAGTAGTAGTAGTAGTAGTAGTAGTAGTAGTAGTAGTAGTAGTAGTAGCAGCAGCAGCAACAGCGGCAAAAGCAGCAGCAGCAGTAGTAGTAGTAGTAGTAGTAGTAGTAGTAGTAGTAGTAGTAGTAGTAGTAGTAGTTGTAGTAGTAGAGTAGTAGTAGTAGTAGTAGTAGTAGTAGTAGTAGTAGTAGTAGTAGTAGTAGTAGTAGAGTAGTAGTAGTAGTAGTAGTAGTAGTAGTAGTAGTAGTAGTAGTAGTAGTAGTAGTAGTAGTAGTAGTAGTAGTAGTAGTAGTAGTAGTAGTAGTAGTAGCAGCAGCAGCATCAGCATCAGCAAAAGCAGCAGTTGTATGAGTAGTAGTAGTAGTAGTAGTAGTAGTAGTAGTAGTAGTAGTAGTAGTAGTAGTAGTAGTAGTAGCAGCAGCAGCAGTAACAGCGGCAAAAGCAGCAGCAATAGTAGTAGTAGTAGTAGTAGTAGTAGTAGTAGTAGTAGTAGTAGTAGTTGTAGTAGTAGTAATAGTAGTAGTAGTAGTTGTAGTAGTAGAGTAGTAGTAGTAGTAGTAGTAGTAGTAGTAGTAGTAGTAGTAGTAGTAGTAGTAGTCGTAGTCGTAGTTGTAGTAGTAGTGTAGTAGTAGTAGTAGTAGTAGTAGTAGTAGTAGTAGTAGTAGTAGTAGTAGTAGTAGTAGTAGTAGTAGTAGTAGTAGTAGCAGCAGCATCAGCATCAGCAAAAGCAGCAGTTGTATGAGTAGTAGTAGTAGTAGTAGTAGTAGTAGTAGTAGTAGTAGTAGTAGTAGTAGTAGTAGTAGAGTAGTAGTAGTAGTAGTAGTAGTAGTAGTAGTAGTAGTAGTAGTAGTAGTAGTAGTAGTAGTAGTAGTAGTAGTTGTAGTAGTAGCAGCAGCATCAGCATCAGCAAAAGCAGCAGTTGTATGAGTAGTAGTAGTTGTAGTAGTAGTAGTAGTAGTAGTAGTAGTAGTAGTAGTAGTAGTAGTAGTAGTAGTAGTAGTAGTAGTAGTAGTAGTAGTAGTAGTAGTAGTAGTAGTAGTAGTAGTAGTAGTAGTAGTAGTAGTAGTGGTAGTAGAATCAGCAGCAGCAAAAGCAACAGTTGTATCAGTAGTAGTATTAGTTGTTGTTGTTGTTGTTGTTGTTGTTGTTGTTGTTGTAGCAGTAGTAGTAGCAACAGTAGACGTCGTGTGGCGTTGGTGACTATGTCTGTCCACACCCTTCTGTGCCTTGTGCTGCCAGTTATTTCTGATACAAATGTTTCTCCATGCAATAATGTCAAACTCAAAAAAGAGCATCTTCTCTCTTAGTCTTCGACTGCTTCTCCTCCCCACCAACTTTCCCGATGTGACGATATGCTCCAGCTTTCACCTTCTCGTGACATGCCCAAAGAAAGTGAACTGCAATGTTGCTGCACGTAGCCAGGTGTCTGTCCTCTTTTTTCATGCAAATTGTTCTCATTATTCTTCTATAACACCATATCTCCACAGCCTTCACATAGTCCCTCACTTGTGCGCTAATTGTCCGTGACAGCCTTCCGTACATTAGGATTGGCTCATTATAACTCTTAAGAACTATTTTCCTCACCTCAGTTGACAAATATACATTGAAGATTATTTGTTTCACCTTGTGAAATACTGTCTTTACTTGAGCTATTCAACACTTAACTTCCATCTGCTGTTATTAAAGTACCCATATACTTACATGCATAGGCTTATTTCATATTAGTTCCACTCAATTTGATGGTGTACTTGGGTATACAATTTTTGTTTCTTATAAGACCCACTACATCCGTTTTTCTATTATTCAGACGAAGTCCTTTATTTTGACTGTCCGTTGCAAATCTATCTATTATTTCTTGTAACTGCGTTTCATTTTCCGCGACCAATACCATGCCATCAACATAACGCAGGTTGTTTCCCTTATGCCTGCCAACTGATATTTATGTCATGTCTTTATGGATCTCACTATTATTTCGCTGTACAAATTAAACAGATCAGGTCAGCCATAGTACACAACTCTAACACCGTGTGTTGTCAATACATGTTCTTTATTATTCTGAGATCGACTTGTTGTTGACTCGTTACAATAAATGACCGCGCTAAATAACTACTGTTATAATTAATTTACGGTCGACAGTTTTTGACTGTTATTCTAAATATCGTCTGTGTCCCTGACCAGCGATATTCTTGCTGTTCTTCATGTTGAGCCTTGTACTCATCATACATTTGGCACCTTGCCGTCTTGACAGACGATAGTTTGTGCTTTAAAAAGGCATAATAACTTTTATCTATGGCGGTAGCGAATGTGACTGATAAGGTCAATTTGCGCTGTAAATGTCCGTTCACAGTGGGTGCATGTGAACACGTGGTCATTTCCACCATCATGCCCCATCTTACGTCTCTCACGCTCTGTGTGTGCTTTATCTGCAATAATTTTCTCCTTTGTCTTTATTCCATTTCTGATGTTTGCCCTCCATGCAACACGTTCAGCGGCGACTTGCTCCCAATGTGCATTATCAATGCCTGTATCAATCATGTCCCGCTTACACACATCTTTGTATCGTAGTAGAGGCCGACCCTGAGATCTCTTACCCAACTGTAATTCACCAAAAAAGATGTCCTTTGGTATTCTACCATCATCCATCCTCCTAAGATGTCCTATCCGTCTAAGTCTACGAAGACTGAGCATGGAATAAACTGTCACACAACCTGATCTTTCCAATACTTCAGTATTTGTGATTTTGTCTTGCCACTTAATACCAAGAATTCTTCGCAGACACCGCATATGAAAGCTGTTTAAATGTTTCTCTTGGTGTGAGTAAGTTGTCCAGGTTTCACTGCCATAAAGAAGAGTACTAAGGACACAGGCTTGATAGACAAGGACTTTTGTTTTGGCAGTAAGCTTCCTGTTCTCCCAGACTCTTTTTCTTAACCTGTTCATTGTTGTTGCTGCCTTACCAATCCGGATGTTGATTTCCTGATCTAGGGATAATTTGCTATTTACCACTGATCCTAGATATGTAAAATGGTCTACCATCTCTAGTTCGGCGTCGTCAATAAAGATTGATGGTACCCCATGTGCACCTTGTGACATAATCTGTGTCTTCTTTTTGCTAATTGTTAAACCAAATTCAGAACAAGCATTGGAGAATGCAGATAGTAGACATTGCAATTCTTCCTCAGAGTGGGTCGTAACTGCAGAATCATCTGCAAAAAGCAACTCTCTGATCAGTACCCTCCTAATTTTGGTCTTGGCCTTCAATCTCTGAGCATTGTAAAGGCCGCCACCTGAGCGTGAGTGAATGTATATACCACCATCCTGATCACGAAAGGCATATTTCAGTAGAAGTGAAAAGTATATTCCAAAGAGGGTGGGAGCTAGTACACAACCTTGCTTAACTCCACTCTTGATTTCAAATTCTTCAGAAGTTGCACCATCAAACTTGATTATACCCTTCATGCCTGTGTGGAACGATTCCACAATGGACAGAAGAGTTGGTGGGCAGCCAATCTTCTTTAGTGCCTTGAACAGACCCTCACGACTGACCAAATCAAATGCCTTTGTGAGGTCGATGAAGGCAATAAACAGTGGTTGATTCTGTTCACGGCATTTTTCTTGCATTTGTCGCAATGAGAATATCATATCAGTGGTAGACCGGTTCTGTCGAAAGCCACACTGTGATTCGGGGTAGACTTGATCTCCTAGGACTTGAAGTCTGCGCAGAACAATTCTGGCAAATACTTTTCCAACAATACACAGAAGTGAGATACCCCTATAGTTGTTGCAGTCGCTCCGATCGCCCTTGTTCTTGTACAGTGTTATGATGCTTGAATCTTTGAAATCCTGTGGGACTTGTCCTTCTCGCCAGCATAGCTCTATTAGCTGGTGGATCTGTATAGTGAGTGTGTCATGCCCACTTCTGATAACCTCTATTGGAATCCCATCCTTACCTGGAGTCCTTGCCAGATGCAAGTTCATTTATAGCACACTTAACTTCTGTTATGGTGGGAAGTGTGTCCAGGTGGTCAAGAGTTGGTAGAGCCTCTATGGCGTTGAGGGCATCATCCGCTAGTTTGGTCTCACTTGAGTAAAGCTCCAAATAGTGCTCTACCCATCTGTCCATCTGCTGTTTCTTATCAGTGATGATTTTTCCAGTCAAGGTTTTCAGTGGTGTACTTCTTTTGATCACTGGACCACAGGCTTTCTTTATTCCTTCATGCATGCTTCTTATGTTTCCCTTATCACCTGCGATTTGAATGGACTTACATAACTTGATCTAATAATCATTTGCACACTGCCTGGCAGCCTTTTGTACATCCTTCCTAGCTTGCCTTAGCTCACTCAGAGTGTTACGCGTTGGTCTTTCCTTGTTTCTTAAGAGAGCTTTCTTCTTCTTATCAATCAAGGGCTGCAGAGTCTCGCTGTTTGCCGCAAACCAGTCCTGTCTCTTATGATCCACAGTGCCGTAAACCCCTACGGCAGTTTTATAAAGAGTTTCCTTAACTTGACCCCACTTTTCATTTACTGTAAAATTTTCTGGTGTATCCGTGAAAGCGTCTTCAAGATGCTGTTGAAACTGCAAGCACTTTTCAGGATCGTGAGTGTTAATAATATTAATCCTGGGGCTAGATTTGTGTTTAGTTGTGTAGTTTCTCTTTGGTCTCAGTCTAACCCTTGCAACAACCAAAGAATGATCCGTATCACAGTCAGCACTGTGGTAACTTCGAGTCAATGATATATGGTTCAGATGGTGTCTCCGTGTGATAATGAAGTCCAGCTGATGCCAATGGCTGTATCTTGGATGTTTCCATGTGACCTTATGCATCTCTTTTGTTTTAAAAAAGCAGTTTGTAATACATAGGTCATTTCTAGTGCAATGCTCCAGCAGCCTTTGCCCATTTTCATTCATGCGACCGATGTTGTATTTTCCAAGGCACACTGGCCATGAACTCGAGTCCTTGCCCACACGAGCATTGAAATCACCGAGCATATAAATGTAGTCAGATTTTGCAACTGCCTTGATCAAGGAGTCTAACTCCTCATAGAACGAATCCTTCACATAACAGTTGCCTCTCGCTTTGATTTCGAGACCAGTTAAGACCAGGGATGGAGTTATTGCCTCTCCATAGCACAAAGCCTGGGCTAAAATATAGATATCGTGTTGCTCATGCAACATGATCCCTCTCTCGGCCTGCCTAGTTCACTCCAGAGGAAAGGTAACACCCCTACATCTGGAACAAGACAAGCTGCAGAAGCTGCCGGATCAGCAAAGCAATGCTCTAACTGTCCGCCTGTCGGAGCTTCGATCCTAGACCAGCCGCCAACCAAGGCTTAGGGCCTGGTCTGCCCTGCCATGACATTTTGTCTTTAGCTTGCATTTCCTCGCACCAGGGTAAGGCTTGTACCCTCCCAATTGCGCTCTTCCGCCCGAAGCCGTTGGTACAATGTGGGGTGTCGGGTTTGGTAAGCGCCGCCCAACGTTCGGCGCTAATAGAAAGCAGGTAGTACCGTCTGCTGTTATACGGTAGCTCAGTCATATCTGACTAAGACCTGACACAGGAGCCTTGTACTATACATGTAGTAAAACTGTGATTGAAGATCCTGTTTCTCTAAACACGTCGGCAGTGACTAGATTGCGGTAAAAATAGAATGACAGTGTGTCGCCGTATCGAAGAAAAACGACGTCATTCGTCTTCCATCAAGACGTACGTGTTCATTATAGATATAAACATGTGTGTACTAAACTAAACTAAACTAAACTAAACATGTATGTGTGTCACCTCATTAACTGGTCAATTCACCTCATAAGGAATCGCATTTTAACACTTATCAACATGTAAGGTAAGGCCAATATAGTTTAATAATTTAACAAATGTAAAAATGAAAGATATAAACCAGTGTTTCCCAACGTGGGGCCCACGCCCCACAGATGGACAATTCGATTGTTAAGGGGGGCAATTCGAAAATGGAAGAAATCGGCTGGATATAACAAAACGGGGAGACTTGAGACTGAAGTTACTAAATTGGAACCTGACATAAAATCTCTTTGCAGCAAGCATCAAGCGTAAGGATCTCACTAAAATTAAATAATTACTAATAATTAAAATAATATAGAAAAATCTTTCATTAAAATTATTTTGTACTTGAATTTCAGTTCTCCATTATATGTTTTGAAAATTTACTTACTGTGTTTGCTCAATAATTTCCTAGTGATTTCTCCTAAAACCTAATGGTCCTTTGGCTAGGATCGGGTGCATTTGTCGCTAATCCCCCCCCCCCCCCCCAGTAGTGCGCCTGGTCTGATCGGGGGCCGGGATGATCGAATAAAAACCCATCACATATCTTCACATTAGATGTGGGCCTGGTGGACCACTGTGGGCAATAGCTCACAGTGAGACTAAGGGTCCACACAAAACAAGGGGAGGCGGGGGAATAAGCTTGTCTGGAGTAACCGCCAAATCAAAAAAAAATAAAAAATTCACCCCACACACAGGGATGCGGGACCTGGGAGGGGTGGGGGAGGGGGTGGCTCTGGCCCCTCTGGGAACCGTGAGCCCTTCTAATAAAAAAAATTCAAGTTTCTTTAGTGAGCATTTCAATTTTTGAATATTAAAAATGATGCATATGTTGGGGGGGGGGGGGGGGGTTAAGAATTTTAGAAAGGCTTAGTTGGGGCATAGCACAAAAAGGGTTGGAAAAACTGATAAAAATGTTGCTTTTGTATAGTTTATTTTATATGTTTTATTGATTATTATTTATATAAGTCATGATCAAAGTAAGCAAACTAATCTAATTTAACTATCAATAAAATAAATCAATGTATCACGATCAGGTTTCTTTACCACACAGTCACATCTTTCAGTTTTAAACAAACCATCCCGTTCAACCCTTCTGGCTTATATTCAGTATCATGTGTGTGCGTGTGCTCGCCTGTGTGTGTGTGTGTGTGTGTGAGAGAGAGAGAGAGAGAGAGAGAGAGAGAGAGAGAGAGAGAGAGACGTCAACGGACAAAACTACATACATGCCAGCCAAGAATCAACAATGAAGAAATTGAAACTATCACAAACTTTTAATATATAAATAGTGTCCATTTCATTATGGAAATTGTTGATCTGATATCAGAGCATTGTCGGAGAGTGTTACAAGAATCAAGAACCTAGTCCTGTGGCATAACATAACACCATCACACAAGTTACAGTAACATATCTAAGAATTGCATCTTTCCAAAACTATGGAAACATATACACGTGAGTCCTGGATCATTTTGCAATTACTAAATAAGAAAATCTTTGAGCTCATATGTTACAGACAAGTTGTTAGAATATTAAGAATGAATAGGAAACAAATACCAACAATCTACAAGATTTGAATATAGAAGAAAACTAGCTCACAAGCAGTATCTTGCCTCTTAATTGAAATATCTTGGCTAAATTAAATGTCACAGTGGCTTGGCAAAATAGGTGACGGGTAGATTGGGTCCCGGAAGAAGAGCCAGGGGTCAGCCAGCACAAAGAAGGACACAGGACATCACAGACACCGTAGGAATGAGGGAGTATGAGGCGGGAGAAATGACCAGAGACTGAGACCAGGGCACATCGTGATGAGAGCGACATTCTGCAAAGAACCTGCTGCATGTTGATGATGGTTTTATTTATGTTATAATATTTGTTAAAGTATTGATTTTGAAATATGCTATAAAAAGTATTGATTTTAAAATATATTAAAATATTTGTTAAAGTATTGATTTTAAAATATGTTATACAAAAGTATTGATTTTAAAATAAGTTATAATATTTGTTAAAGTATTGATTTTAACATATGTTATAATATTTGTTAAAGTATTGATTTCAAAAATATGTTATAATATTTGTTAAAGTATTGATTTTAAAATATATTATAATAAAGTATTGATTTTAAAATATGTTATAATATTTGTTAAATTATTGATTTTAACATATGTTATAATATTTGTTAAATTATGGATTTTAACATATGTTATAATATTTGTTAAAGTATTAACTATGGAGGTTTGTCTATCATACAGTTGTAGAATGTGTTTGTGTGTGTGTGTGTTTTTTTTTTTTTTGCACTTGCTTGCTTTGAATTCAACTGAGTCTCCGTGGCGAAGTGTTCAAGCCATCTGCCTCGGTCTCCGAGAGTTGTTGGTTCTATTCCGGGCCGCGTCCTTCGGTTCACGAGTGCATTTTTTTCGGCGACTCCTTCTGGTTGTCACTGGGGCTACGGAGTTCGTACTTTGTGCAACGCTTTTCACGCTGTGGAAAGAGGCTGGGCCATATGGGATAAAAACCCGATGCAATGAGGTCGACCCTGTCGACTTTTAAATGTGAGCCTCCTTGGCGAAGTGGTCAAGATGTCTGCCTCACGCTTCGAAGGTTGTGGGTCTGATTCCGGCAATGTCTTTCGGTTCACGAGTGTATTTTTTTCGGGGACTCTGATGGGTCATCGCCAGAGCTACGGAGGACGTGCTTTGTGCGACGCTTTCAGCGGGCTGCCCTGCCGAAAGAGACCGAGCCAGCCATATGGGATAAAATCCGTGCAATGAAGTTAATTCTCTCGCCTTTTAGGACTTTTTTTTTTGAGAATTCAAGTGTAGTATATACACATGCTACTACTTCTAGTGCAGTGGTCAAATTTGTTTGCATTTGGATCAACTTTCCCTCTTTCCAGTGTCCCTCGCCAACAGGTAAACCCTGGTGTGGGTTGAAACCACTACTTTGACATCCGCACAACGGATAGTTAAAAACAAGCGCTCAAGTCCATTGAGCCATGTTGAACTCAGAATGGTTTAATTATGTTACTCATCAATAAAATGAATATAATCTTAGTTGTTAATTGCTCTAGAAATTTAATATTTAACATCTTTTATATTCTTCCCATGTACATATTTTAGCTCCAGTTATATATTGCTCAGTCTTTCCCCACCTCTCTCTAGAGCCATCCTTAACAGATTTCCCATTGTCATAGGTAAATTGCAATGGGTCATATATAATTGATTTCCTTTGCAGTTACTGAGCATATGAAGGTGGGCCCATGTTTATGTAGACCAACTGGCATTCCAGGTGTGATTCTGAAAGTGTGCGTGTCATAAACTTAATGAGGCTGGGTCACCTTCAGAACCACACTGATAGGAATCATTCTGCTACTTCTGGAGCCTTACCAAGACAGTTGTGTTGGTAAGACAGTTGTGTTGGTAAAACAGTTGTCTTGGTAAGACAGTTGTGTTGGTAAGACAGTTGTGTTGATATGACAGTTGTGTTGGTAAGACTGTTGGTAAGACATTTGTGTTGGTAAGACATTTGTGTTGGTAAGACAGTTGTGTTGGTAAGACATTTGTGTTGGTAAGACATTTGTGTTGGTAAGACAGTTGTGTTTGTAAGACTGTTGGTAAGACAGTTGTGTTGGTAAGACAGTTGTGTTAGTAAGACAGTTGTGTTGGTAAGACAGTTGCGTTTGTAAGGCAGTGTTGTTGGTAAGACTGTTAGTAAGACAGTTGTGTTGGTAAGACAGTTGTGTTGGTAAGACAGTTGCGTTAGTAAGACAGTTGTGTTGGTAAGACAGTTGTGTTGGTAAGGCATTTGTGTTGGTAAGACATTTGTGTTGGTAAGACATTTGTGTTGGTAAGACAGTTGTGTTGGTAAGGCATTTGTGTTGGTAAGACATTTGTGTTGGTAAGACAGTTGTGTTGGTAAGACAGTTGTGTTGGTAAGACATTTGTGTTGGTAAGACATTTGTGTTGGTAAGAGAAGTTGTGTTTGTAAGACAATTGGTAAGACAGATGTGTTGGTAAGACAGTTGTGTTAGTAAGACATTTGTATTGGTAAGACAGTTGTGTTGGAAAGACAGTTGTGTTTGTAAGACTGTTGGTAGGACAAGTGTGGTGGTAAGACAGTTGTGTTGGTAAAACAGTTGTGTTGGTAAGATTGTTGGCAAGACAGATGTGTTGGTAAAA
>JACEFZ010013889.1:0-37500 GCA_014155875.1 Cepaea nemoralis | reverse complement strand
TTAGTTAGTTAGTTAGTTAGTTAGTTTTATTAAGCCTTTTTAAAGCACAATGTACCAAACTACCGTCTGTCAAGACGGAAAGGTGCCAATGTAGATAGTTAGTTAGTTAGTTAGTTAGTTAGTTAGTTAGTTAGTTAGTTAGTTACTTAGTTAGTTAGTTGGTTAGCTAGATAGTTAGTTAGTTAATTAGTTAATTAGTTAGTTAGATAGTTAGTTAGTTAGATAGTTAGTTAGTTAGTTAGTTAGGTAGTGCATTGGTTGGTTAGTTGGTTGGTTGATTGACTTGTTGTGTGATTGGGCATTTGGCTAGTTAGTTTAGTTAGTCGACGGGTTATCCTCGCTGCACATGGAACCATTCAGTCCATAAGTGTTTGGATCCCCTCCTCAGTCTCTCTCTCTCTCTCTCTCTCTCTCTCTCTCTCTCTCTCTCTCTCTCTCTCTCTCTCTCTCTCTCTCTCTCTCTCTCTCTCTCTCTCAACATGTAATGGTGGAGACAGGTTCTGTGAAGGCTGACTATTTTTTTTTTAATATTTCCTTGAAGTTGACTGAATTACATACAGTAAAGCTGTAAAACTAACTTTGTTATTTTACCACCTTACTTGTGATACAAATACAAAAAAAAAGAAATATAATAATCTTATGTTTCCACCTTACATGAGATACAAATGCAACAGATTAGAAATATCATCTTCTGTTTCCACCTTACTTGTGATACAAATACAAAAGATTAGAAATATAATCAGCTTCTGTTTCCACTTACTTGAGATACAAATGCAACAGATTGCAGATATAACATCCTCTTATTTTCCACCTGTGTTGAGCACAAACACAGCAGATTGCACATATAATCATCGCATTCTTCCACTTTACTTGTCAGACAAACACATTACACATATAATCATCGCATTCTTCCACTTTACTTGTGAGACAAACACATTTCACATAAAATTATCGTATTCTTCCACTTTACTTGTCAGACAAACACATTACACATATAATCATCGCATTCTTCCACTTTACTTGTGAGACAAACACATTTCACATAAAATTATCGTATTCTTCCACTTTACTTGTGAGACAAACACATTACACATATAATTATCGTATTCTTCCACTTTACTTATGAGACAAACACATTTCACATAAAATTATCGTATTCTTCCACTTTACTTATGAGACAAACACACTACACATAAAATCATCTTATTATTTCAGGATTTCTCGGGAGCCGAACTGACTTCTAACAATTCAGACAATCATACAACGATTTAAAAGCACCAAGAGATTGTTATTTGAATGATTATCCGTGAGCTGGTTGACGTTATCAGACCTGAAGATGAACAATCAAGGCATCTTATTGCTTCAGTTGCTTGTGGTGTCATGGCACTGTGGGTTGGGCCAAGACATCCGGTGCTGGGATGGAGACAGGCTCCACACACCAGCTGATTCACAGGGCGGGGATGTCTGTCTTCCATGTGAGAACGGGACCTTTATGGCAGAGACAAATCACAGGAACAGGAAATGCAATAACTGTTCTGAAAAAATAAGCCATCTAGAGATCATTATAACGGCGTGTACCAAAACACACGATACCGAGATGCAGTGTGTCTCTGGGTACTACAGGAGGAAAGCTCAGACCGCATTGGAAACTAATACATGTGTGGAGTGTCGGGTATGTGAATCCGGGTTCCCAGCACGTCCTTGCCTGTGGTACAACGACACAGTGTGTTGCCCACTGCAGCACGACGCTGTCTGGACTTGTGAAGGCAAGTATGAATGCCTGGAGAGGCTAACTTGTGGCGCTGGGATGTATTACAATACATCTTTCTATACATGCTTGCCTTTCCCTAAAGGTACCTACATGCAAATACATAATCACACAGCCAGGGAGTGCGACAAGTGTAAAGCGTTATCTGGAAACAGTTCAAACCACGCAGTCATCCTGCAGAGTTGCACTAGAATTTCACCAACTGTCTTTGGCTGTGAAGATTTCCATTTTCGATCCAGTGACTCTGGGTCCTTGTTGGAAGAGGTGCCCTGCAGGCCCTGTCAGAAATGTTCGCGTTATCTCAGACAATGCCAGACCCTCCAAGACGCCGTCTGCGCTGAAGATTCACATGATAATGGTAACTCTACAGAAGACACAGGTGGGTTCCACGATATGTGAAGTGGCACAGCAGCTAGTACTATCGTTTATCTGTCTGTCTGTCTGTCTGTCTGTCTGTCTGTCTGTCTGTCTATAACGGAGAGATGGAGAAAGAGTGTGCACAGAGAGATGGACAGGGACTGAGAGAAAGAGAGATAGAGATGGGACAGAGAGACAGAAACAGAGAGAAATAAAGACAGAAAGAGAGATATAGAGAGACAGAGAGAGAGAGACAGAGGACAGAAAGAGAGACATAGAGTCAGAGAGAGAGTCAGAGAGAGAGTCAGAGAGAGAGTTATAAAGTGAGAGAGTCACAGAGAGATAGAGTCAGAGAGAGAGAGAGAGTCAGAGAGAGGATCAGAAAGAGAGAGAGTCAGAGTGAGAGAGAGTCAGAGAGAGAGAGTCAGAGAGAGAGAGAGTCAGAAAGAGAGAGAGAGAGTCAGAGAGAGAGAGAGAGAGTCAGAGAGAGAGAGTCAGAGAGAGGGTCAGAAAAAGAGAGAGAGAGAGAGTTATAAAGTGAGAGAGTCACAGAGAGATAGAGTCAGGGAGAGAGAGAGAGTCAGAAAGAGAGAGAGTCAGAGAGAGAGAGAGTCAGAGAGAGGGTCAGAAAGAGAGAGAGAGAGTCAGAAACACAGAGAGAGTTAGAGAGAGAGTCAGAAAAAAAGAGAGTTAGAGAGAGAGTCAGAAAGAGAGAGAGTCAGAGAGAGAGAGTCAGAGAGAGAGAGTCAGAGAAAGAGAGAGAGAGAGTCAGAAACACAGAGAGAGTTAGAGAGAGAGTCAGAAAGAGAGAGAGTCAGAAACACAGAGAGAGTTAGAGAGAGAGTCAGAAAGAGAGAGAGTCAGAGAGAGAGAGTCAGAGAGAGAGAGAGAGTCAGAGAGAGAGTCAGAGAGAGAGAGAGTCAGAGAGAGAGAGAGTCAGAGAGAGAGTCAGATAGAGATTCAGAGAGAGAGAGAGTCAGAGAGAGAGAGTCAGAGAGAGAGAGTCAGAGAGAGAGTCAGAAACACAGAGAGAGTTAGAGAGAGAGAGTCAGAAAGAGAGAGAGTCAGAGAGAGAGAGAGAGTCAGAGAGAGAGAGAGAGTTAGAGAGAGAGTCAGAGAGAGAGAGAGTCAGAGAGAGAGAGAGTCAGAGAGAGAGTCAAAGAGAGTCAGAAAGAGAGTTATAAAGTGAGAGAGTCACAGAGAGATAGTCAGAGAGATAGAGTCAGAGGGAGAGTCAGAGAGAGAGAGTCACAGAGAGAGAGTCAGAGAGAGAGAGTTATAAAGTGAGAGAGTCACAGAGAGATAGATTCAGAGAGAGAGAGAGTCAGAAAGAGAGAGAGTCAGAGAGAGAGAGAGTCAGAGAGAGGGTAAGAAAGAGAGAGAGAGTCAGAGTGAGAGAGAGTCAGAGAGAGAGAGAGAGAGTCAGAGAGAGAGAGTCAGAAAGAGAGAGAGAGGCAGAGAGAGAGAGAGAGTCAGAGAGAGAGAGTCAGAGAGAGGGTCAGAAAAAGAGAGAGAGAGTCAGAGAGAGAGTTATAAAGTGAGAGAGTCACAGAGAGATAGAGTCAGAGAGAGAGGGAGTCAGAAAGAGAGAGAGTCAGAGAGAGAGAGAGAGAGAGTCAGAGAGAGGGTCAGAAAGAGAGAGAGAGTCAGAAACACAGAGAGCGTTAGAGAGAGAGAGTCAGAAACACAGAGAGAGTTAGAGAGAGAGTCAGAAAGAGAGAGAGTCAGAAAGAGAGAGTCAGAGAGAGAGTCAGAGGAAGAGAGAGAGTCAGAAACACAGAGAGAGTTAGAGAGAGAGTCAGAAAAAGAGAGAGTCAGAGAGAGAGAGTCAGAGAGAGAGAGAGTCAGAGAGAGAGTCAGAGTGAGAGAGAGTCAGAAACACAGAGAGAGTTATAGAGAGAGTCAGAAAGAGAGAGAGTCAGAGAGAGAGAGAGAGTCAGAGAGAGAGTCAGAGAAAGAGAGAGACAGTCAGAGAGATAGAGTCAGAGAGAGAGTCAGAGAGAGAGAGAGAGTCAGAAAGAGAGAGAGTCAGAGAGAGAGAGAGTCAGAGAGAGGGTCAGAAAGAGAGAGAGAGTCAGAGTGAGAGAGAGAGTCAGAAACACAGAGAGAGTCAGAGAGAGAGAGTCAGAGAGAGAGAGAGTCAGAGAGAGAGTCAGAGAGAGAGAGTGTCACAGAGAGAGTCAGAGAGAGGATCAGAAAGAGAGAGAGAGTCAGAGTGAGAGAGAGTCAGAGAGAGAGAGAGAGAGAGTCAGAGATAGAGAGGGTCAGAAAGAGAGAGAGTCAGAGAGAGAGTTATAAAGTGAGAGAGTCACAGAGAGATAGAGTCAGAGAGAGAGGGAGTCAGAAAGAGAGAGAGTCAGAGAGAGAGAGAGAGAGAGAGTCAGAGAGAGGGTCAGAAAGAGAGAGAGAGTCAGAAACACAGAGGGAGTTAGAGAGAGAGTCAGAAACACAGAGAGAGTTAGAGAGAGAGAGTCAGAAAGAGAGAGAGTCAGAGAGAGAGAGTCAGAGAGAGAGTCAGAGAAAGAGAGAGAGAGTCAGAAACACAGAGAGAGTTAGAGAGAGAGTCAGAAAAAGAGAGAGTCAGAGAGAGAGAGTCAGAGAGAGAGAGAGTCAGAGAGAGAGTCAGAGTGAGAGAGAGTCAGAAACACAGAGAGAGTTATAGAGAGAGTCAGAAAGAGAGAGAGTCAGAGAGATAGAGTCAGAGAGAGAGTCAGAGAGAGAGAGTCAGAAAGAGAGAGAGTCAGAGAGAGTGAGAGAGTCAGAGAGAGGGTCAGAAAGAGTGAGAGTCAGAGTTAGAGAGAGTCAGAAACACAGAGAGAGTTAGAGAGAGAGTCAGAAAGAGAGAGAGTCAGAGAGAGAGAGAGAGAGAGAGTCACAGAGAGAGAGTCAGAGAGAGAGAGTGTCAGAGAGAGAGTCAGAGAGAGGATCAGAAAGAGAGAGAGAGTCAGAGTGAGAGAGAGTCAGAAACACAGAGAGAGTTAGAGAGAGAGTCAGAAAGAGAGAGAGTCAGAGAGAGAGAGTCAGAAAGAGATAGAGTCATAGAGAGAGAGAGAGTCAGAAAGAGAGAGATTCACAGAGAGAGAGAGTCAGAAAGAGAGAGAGTCAGAGAGAGAGAGTCAGAGAGAGAGAGAGAGTCAGAGAGACAGTCAGAGAGAGGGTCAGAAAGAGAGAGAGAGTCAGAGTGAGAGAGGGTCAGAAACACAGAGAGAGTTAGAGAGAGAGTCAGAAAGAGAGAGAGTCAGAGAGAGAGAGAGAGTCAGAGAGAGAGTCAGAGAAAGAGAGAGAGAGAGTCAGAAAGAGAGAGATAGAGTCAGAAAGAGGGAGAGAGTCACAGAGAGAGACTCAGAAACACAGAGAGAGTTAGATAGAGAGTCAGAAAGAGAGAGAGTCAGAGAGAGAGAGAGAGTCACAGAGAGATAGAGAGTCAGAGAAAGAGAGAGAGTCAGAAAGAGAGAGATAGAGTCAGAAAGAGAGAGAGAGAGAAAGTCAGAAAAAGAGAGAGAGAGAGTCGTATTCTTCCACTTTACTTGTGAGACAAACACATTACACATATAATTATCGTATTCTTCCACTTTACTTATGAGACAAACACATTTCACATAAAATTATCGTATTCTTCCACTTTACTTATGAGACAAACACACTACACATAAAATCATCTTATTATTTCAGGATTTCTCGGGAGCCGAACTGACTTCTAACAATTCAGACAATCATACAACGATTTAAAAGCACCAAGAGATTGTTATTTGAATGATTATCCGTGAGCTGGTTGACGTTATCAGACCTGAAGATGAACAATCAAGGCATCTTATTGCTTCAGTTGCTTGTGGTGTCATGGCACTGTGGGTTGGGCCAAGACATCCGGTGCTGGGATGGAGACAGGCTCCACACACCAGCTGATTCACAGGGCGGGGATGTCTGTCTTCCATGTGAGAACGGGACCTTTATGGCAGAGACAAATCACAGGAACAGGAAATGCAATAACTGTTCTGAAAAAATAAGCCATCTAGAGATCATTATAACGGCGTGTACCAAAACACACGATACCGAGATGCAGTGTGTCTCTGGGTACTACAGGAGGAAAGCTCAGACCGCATTGGAAACTAATACATGTGTGGAGTGTCGGGTATGTGAATCCGGGTTCCCAGCACGTCCTTGCCTGTGGTACAACGACACAGTGTGTTGCCCACTGCAGCACGACGCTGTCTGGACTTGTGAAGGCAAGTATGAATGCCTGGAGAGGCTAACTTGTGGCGCTGGGATGTATTACAATACATCTTTCTATACATGCTTGCCTTTCCCTAAAGGTACCTACATGCAAATACATAATCACACAGCCAGGGAGTGCGACAAGTGTAAAGCGTTATCTGGAAACAGTTCAAACCACGCAGTCATCCTGCAGAGTTGCACTAGAATTTCACCAACTGTCTTTGGCTGTGAAGATTTCCATTTTCGATCCAGTGACTCTGGGTCCTTGTTGGAAGAGGTGCCCTGCAGGCCCTGTCAGAAATGTTCGCGTTATCTCAGACAATGCCAGACCCTCCAAGACGCCGTCTGCGCTGAAGATTCACATGATAATGGTAACTCTACAGAAGACACAGGTGGGTTCCACGATATGTGAAGTGGCACAGCAGCTAGTACTATCGTTTATCTGTCTGTCTGTCTGTCTGTCTGTCTGTCTGTCTGTCTGTCTGTCTGTCTATAACGGAGAGATGGAGAAAGAGTGTGCACAGAGAGATGGACAGGGACTGAGAGAAAGAGAGATAGAGATGGGACAGAGAGACAGAAACAGAGAGAAATAAAGACAGAAAGAGAGATATAGAGAGACAGAGAGAGAGAGACAGAGGACAGAAAGAGAGACATAGAGTCAGAGAGAGAGTCAGAGAGAGAGTCAGAGAGAGAGTTATAAAGTGAGAGAGTCACAGAGAGATAGAGTCAGAGAGAGAGAGAGAGTCAGAGAGAGGATCAGAAAGAGAGAGAGAGTCAGAGTGAGAGAGAGTCAGAGAGAGAGAGAGTCAGAGAGAGAGAGAGTCAGAAAGAGAGAGAGAGAGTCAGAGAGAGAGAGAGAGTCAGAGAGAGAGAGAGTCAGAGAGAGGGTCAGAAAAAGAGAGAGAGAGAGAGTTATAAAGTGAGAGAGTCACAGAGAGATAGAGTCAGGGAGAGAGAGAGAGTCAGAAAGAGAGAGAGTCAGAGAGAGAGAGAGAGAGTCAGAGAGAGGGTCAGAAAGAGAGAGAGAGAGTCAGAAACACAGAGAGAGTTAGAGAGAGAGTCAGAAAAAAAGAGAGTTAGAGAGAGAGTCAGAAAGAGAGAGAGTCAGAGAGAGAGAGTCAGAGAGAGAGAGTCAGAGAAAGAGAGAGAGAGTCAGAAACACAGAGAGAGTTAGAGAGAGAGTCAGAAAGAGAGAGAGTCAGAAACACAGAGAGAGTTAGAGAGAGAGTCAGAAAGAGAGAGAGTCAGAGAGAGAGAGTCAGAGAGAGAGAGAGAGTCAGAGAGAGAGTCAGAGAGATAGAGAGAGAGTCAGAGAGAGAGAGAGTCAGAGAGAGAGTCAGATAGAGATTCAGAGAGAGAGAGAGAGTCAGAGAGAGAGAGTCAGAGAGAGAGAGTCAGAGAGAGAGTCAGAAACACAGAGAGAGTTAGAGAGAGAGAGTCAGAAAGAGAGAGAGTCAGAGAGAGAGAGAGAGTCAGAGAGAGAGAGAGAGTTAGAGAGAGAGTCAGAGAGAGAGAGAGTCAGAGAGAGAGAGTCAGAGAGAGAGTCAAAGAGAGTCAGAAAGAGAGTTATAAAGTGAGAGAGTCACAGAGAGATAGTCAGAGAGATAGAGTCAGAGGGAGAGTCAGAGAGAGAGAGTCACAGAGAGAGAGTCAGAGAGAGAGAGAGAGAGTCACAGAGAGATAGATTCAGAGAGAGAGAGAGTCAGAAAGAGAGAGAGTCAGAGAGAGAGAGAGTCAGAGAGAGGGTAAGAATGAGAGAGAGAGTCAGAGTGAGAGAGAGTCAGAGAGAGAGAGAGAGAGTCAGAGAGAGAGAGTCAGAAAGAGAGAGAGAGGCAGAGAGAGAGAGAGAGAGAGTCAGAGAGAGAGAGTCAGAGAGAGGGTCAGAAAAAGAGAGAGAGAGTCAGAGAGAGAGTTATAAAGTGAGAGAGTCACAGAGAGATAGAGTCAGAGAGAGAGGGAGTCAGAAAGAGAGAGAGTCAGAGAGAGAGAGAGAGAGTCAGAGAGAGGGTCAGAAAGAGAGAGAGAGTCAGAAACACAGAGAGCGTTAGAGAGAGAGAGTCAGAAACACAGAGAGAGTTAGAGAGAGAGTCAGAAAGAGAGAGAGTCAGAAAGAGAGAGTCAGAGAGAGAGTCAGAGGAAGAGAGAGAGTCAGAAACACAGAGAGAGTTAGAGAGAGAGTCAGAAAAAGAGAGAGTCAGAGAGAGAGAGTCAGAGAGAGAGAGAGAGTCAGAGAGAGAGTCAGAGTGAGAGAGAGTCAGAAACACAGAGAGAGTTATAGAGAGAGTCAGAAAGAGAGAGAGTCAGAGAGAGAGAGAGAGTCAGAGAGAGAGTCAGAGAAAGAGAGAGACAGTCAGAGAGATAGAGTCAGAGAGAGAGTCAGAGAGAGAGAGAGAGTCAGAAAGAGAGAGAGTCAGAGAGAGAGAGGGTCAGAAAGAGAGAGAGAGTCAGAGTGAGAGAGAGAGTCAGAAACACAGAGAGAGTCAGAGAGAGAGAGTCAGAGAGAGAGAGAGTCAGAGAGAGAGAGTCAGAGAGAGAGAGTGTCACAGAGAGAGTCAGAGAGAGGATCAGAAAGAGAGAGAGAGTCAGAGTGAGAGAGAGTCAGAGAGAGAGAGAGAGAGTCAGAGATAGAGAGGGTCAGAAAGAGAGAGAGTCAGAGAGAGAGTTATAAAGTGAGAGAGTCACAGAGAGATAGAGTCAGAGAGAGAGGGAGTCAGAAAGAGAGAGAGTCAGAGAGAGAGAGAGAGAGAGAGAGAGTCAGAGAGAGGGTCAGAAAGAGAGAGAGAGTCAGAAACACAGAGGGAGTTAGAGAGAGAGTCAGAAACACAGAGAGAGTTAGAGAGAGAGAGTCAGAAAGAGAGAGAGTCAGAGAGAGAGAGTCAGAGAGAGAGTCAGAGAAAGAGAGAGAGAGTCAGAAACACAGAGAGAGTTAGAGAGAGAGAGTCAGAAAAAGAGAGAGTCAGAGAGAGAGAGTCAGAGAGAGAGAGAGTCAGAGAGAGAGTCAGAGTGAGAGAGAGTCAGAAACACAGAGAGAGTTATAGAGAGAGTCAGAAAGAGAGAGAGTCAGAGAGAGAGAGTCAGAGAGAGAGTCAGAGAAATAGAGAGAGAGTCAGAGAGATAGAGTCAGAGAGAGAGTCAGAGAGAGAGAGTCAGAAAGAGAGAGAGTCAGAGAGAGTGAGAGAGTCAGAGAGAGGGTCAGAAAGAGAGAGAGTCAGAGTTAGAGAGAGTCAGAAACACAGAGAGAGTTAGAGAGAGAGTCAGAAAGAGAGAGAGTCAGAGAGAGAGAGAGAGAGAGGATCAGAAAGAGAGAGAGAGTCAGAGTGAGAGAGAGTCAGAAACACAGAGAGAGTTAGAGAGAGAGTCAGAAAGAGAGAGAGAGTCAGAGAGAGAGAGTCAGAAAGAGATAGAGTCATAGAGAGAGAGAGAGTCAGAAAGAGAGAGATTCACAGAGAGAGAGAGTCAGAAAGAGAGAGAGTCAGAGAGAGAGAGAGTCAGAGAGAGAGAGAGAGTCAGAGAGACAGTCAGAGAGAGGGTCAGAAAGAGAGAGAGAGTCAGAGTGAGAGAGGGTCAGAAACACAGAGAGAGTTAGAGAGAGAGTCAGAAAGAGAGAGAGTCAGAGAGAGAGAGAGAGTCAGAGAGAGAGAGTCAGAGAAAGAGAGAGAGAGAGTCAGAAAGAGAGAGATAGAGTCAGAAAGAGGGAGAGAGTCACAGAGAGAGACTCAGAAACACAGAGAGAGTTAGATAGAGAGTCAGAAAGAGAGAGAGTCAGAGAGAGAGAGAGAGTCACAGAGAGATAGAGAGTCAGAGAAAGAGAGAGAGTCAGAAAGAGAGAGATAGAGTCAGAAAGAGAGAGAGAGAGAAAGTCAGAAAAAGAGAGAGAGAGAGTCAGAAAGAGTGAGAGAGAGAGAAAGTGAGAGAGAGAGAGAGAGAGAGTCAGAAAGAGAGAGAGAGTCAGAAAGAGAGAGAGAAAGTCAGAAATAGAGAGAGAAAGTCATAGAGACAGAGTCAGAAAGAGTGAGAGAGAGTCAGAAAGAGAGAGAGTAATAGAGAGCGAGTCAGAAAGAGAGAGAGTCAGAGAGAGAGTGTCAGAAAGAGAGAGAGAGAGTCAGAAAGAGAGAGAGTCAGAAAGAGAGAGTCAGAAAGAGAGTGTCAGAAAGAGAGAGAGAGTCAGAAAGAGAGGGAGAGAGTCAGAGAGAGGGAGTCAGAGAGAGGGAGAAAGAGAGAGATTCAGAAAGAGAGAGAATCAGAAAAAAGAGAGAGAGATCAGAAAGAGAGAGAGAGAGTCAGAAAGAGAGAGAGTCAGAAAGAGAGATAGAGAGTCAGAGAGAGATTCAGAAAGAGAGAGATTCAGAAAGAGAGAGAGTCAGAAAGAGAGATAGAGAGTCAGAGAGATTCAGAAAGAGAGAGATTCAGAAAGAGAGATAGTCAGAAAGAAAGAGAGAGTCAGAAAGAGAGATAGAGAGTCAGAGAGAGATTCAGAAAGAGAGAGAGAGTCAGAAAGAGAGAGTCAGAAAGAGAGAGAGAGATTCAGAGAGACAGAAAGAGAGAGAGGGAGAGTCAGAAAGGGAGAGAGAGGGAGAGTCAGAAAGAGGGAGAGAGTCAGAGTGAGAGAGAGTCAGAAACACAGAGAGAGTTAGAGAAAGAGTCAGAAAGAGAGAGAGTCAGAGAGAGAGAGTCAGAGAGAGAGTCATAGAAAGAGAGAGAGTCAGAAAGAGAGAGATAGAGTCAGAAAGAGAGAGAGAGTCAGAGAGAGAGAGAGAGTCAGAAACACAGAGAGAGTTAGATAGAGAGTCAGAAAGAGAGAGAGTCAGAGAGAGAGAGAGTCACAGAGAGATAGAGAGTCAGAGAAAGAGTCAGAGTGAGAGAGAGTCAGAAAGAGAGAGATAGAGTCAGAGAGAGATAAAGTCAGAAAAATAGAGAGAGAGTCAGAAAGAGTGAGAGAGAGTCAGAGAAAGTGAGAGAGAGAGAGTCAGAAAGAGAGAGAGAGTCAGAAAGAGAGAGAGAAAGTCAGAAATAGAGAGAGAAAGTCATAGAGAGAGAGTCAGAAAGAGAGAGAGAGACAGAAAAAGAGAGAGAGTAATAGAGAGCGAGTCAGAAAGAGAGAGAGTCAGAGAGAGAGAGTCAGAAAGAGAGAGAGAGTCAGAAAGAGAGAGAGTCAGAAAGAGAGAGTCAGAAAGAGAGTGTCAGAAAGAGAGAGAGTCAGAAAGAGAGGGAGAGAGTCAGAGAGAGGGAGTCAGAGAGAGGGAGTCAGAAAGAGAGAGATTCAGAAAGAGAGAGAATCAGAAAAAAGAGAGAGAGATCAGAAAGAGAGAGAGAGAGTCAGAAAGAGAGAGAGTCAGAAAGAGAGATAGAGAGTCAGAGAGAGATTCAGAAAGAGAGAGATTCAGAAAGAGAGAGAGTCAGAAAGAGAGATAGAGAGTCAGGGAGAGATTCTGAAAGAGAGAGATTCAGAAAGAGAGAGAGTCAGAAAGAGAGAGATAGTCAGAAAGAGAGATAGAGATTCAGAGAGAGATTCAGAAAGAGAGAGAGAGTCAGAAAGAGAGAGTCAGAAAGAGAGAGTCAGAAATAGAGAGAGAGAGATTTAGAGAGACAGAAAGAGAGAGAGGGAGAGTCAGAAAGGGAGAGAGAGGGAGAGTCAGAAAGAGGGAGAGAGTCAGAGTGAGAGAGAGTCAGAAACACAGAGAGAGTTAGAGAGAGAGTCAGAGAGAGAGAGTTAGATAGAGAGTCAGAGAAAGAGAGAGAGAGTCAGAAAGAGAGAGATAGAGTCAGAAAGAGAGAGAGAGTCAGAGAGAGAGAGAGTCAGAAACTCAGAGAGAGTTAGATAGAGAGTCAGAAAGAGAGAGAGTCAGAGAGAGAGAGAGTCACAGAGAGATAGAGAGTCAGAGAAAGAGAGAGAGAGTCAGAAAGAGAGAGATAGAGTCAGAAAGAGAGAGAGAGAAAGTCAGAAAAAGAGAGAGAAAGTCAGAAAGAGTGAGAGAGAGTCAGAGAAAGTGAGAGAGAGAGAGTCAGAAAGAGAGAGAGTCAGAAAGAGAGAGAGAAAGTCAGAAATAGAGAGAGAATGTCATAGAGAGAGAGTCAGAAAGAGAGAGAGAGAGTAATAGTGAGCGAGTCAGAAAGAGAGAGAGAGAGTCAGAGAGAGAGAGAGAGTCAGAAAGAGAGAGAGAGAGAGTCAGAAAGAGAGAGAGTCAGAAAGAGAGAGTCAGAAAGATAGTGTCAGAAAGAGAGAGAGTCAGAAAGAGAGGGAGAGAGTCAGAGAGAGGGAGTCAGAGAGAGGGAGTCAGAAAGAGAGAGAGTCAGAAAGAGAGAGAGTCAGAAAGAGAGAGAATCAGAAAAAAAGAGAGAGATCAGAAAGAGAGAGAGAGAGAGTCAGAAAGAGAGAGAGAGTCAGAATTAGAGATAGAGAGTCAGAGAGAGATTCAGAAAGAGAGAGATTCAGAAAGAGAGAGAGTCAGAAAGAGAGATATAGAGTCAGAGAGAGATTCAGAAAGAGAGAGATTCAGAAAGAGAGAGAGTCAGAAAGAGAGAGAGTCAGAAAGAGAGATAGAGAGTCAGAGAGAGATTCAGAAAGAGAGAGAGAGAGTCAGAAAGAGAGAGTCAGAAAGAGAGAGGGAGATTCAGAGAGACAGAATGAGAGAGAGGGAGAGTCAGAAAGGGAGAGAGAGGGAGAGTCAGAAAGAGGGAGAGAGTCGTAGAGAGAGAGAGAGTAAGAAAGAGAGAGAGAGAGTCAGAAAAAGAGAGAGAGTTATAAAGATAGAGAGAGAGTCAGAAAGAGAGAGAGACAGAAAGAGAGAGAGAGTCAGAAAGAGAGAGAGAGTCAGAAAGAGAGAGAGAGTCAGAAAGAGAGAGAGAGAGAGAGAGAGAGAGTGAGAGAGAGAGAGAGAGTTAGCAGAAAGAAAATAAAACAATATACCTTGAGTATGCCGGTTTCCTGGCGAAGGAGTTACGGACGCTGTTCGTGATTCCGCCTACCCGAGTCCGAAACACAGTTTCGCGCGATTTGGCAGCAGAATGCGTTCGTTGTTTTTTTACCAATTGGTATGAGTGTCGGTCGTTCAGAAAGATATTTCAAACTACTGAACGTAAACTTGCCAAGAGATGACAACAGCAAAAAATGCTGGTGTTGACTGCAACGTCCTGTAAAGGATATGCAACTAACGTTTAAAAAAAAGAATAACTGTGAATATAAATCGCATACTTTCTTGATGTCTTCACAGGCGTTAGTCAGACAACAAGCGTCCCAGAATCGTGTCCATTAACTCCTCCTACACAGACGTCGAGTTACCAGACAAACTTCGTCTTGCTTAGCGAAACGCTGCTGTATGTATTACTTAGCCCCGTTATCCTTCTCAAGCACATTTACACTCCCGGAGAAGGCTATCCGCTCGGAAGAATACTTCGAGAGGTTCCCAAACTATATGGTGATTATTACCTATCTCTGATTATAGTGTCAATAATATTTCAGATGCTCATCTTCATTTGTGAATATTTCGGTGTGTTTGCTCGATATCATATATTTTCAACTTTGTCAAAGACTGAAACAGGAGGCAGGAAGCCTGCCTCATGAGAGAACACCACCGGGACGTGGGGTCAACCTCAGATAGATAGAGGGAACACAGTGCCCGGGATCAGGGCAGGATAGATGATAGAAAAGGGGGACTATTAACTAGTCCTCACACGAAGGCGTTGACCAGATAGTTAGCACTACTGGTCACGACGGAATCACGCCTGCGTGATAGCCACGATTGTCACTCAACCAAAGGCAGCTAATAGAAGCGTGCTAACTGACCTAGCACGCAAAGAGCCGAAGGACGCATGAAGGTCCTTCCGCGGGGCGTGTAGCGACGCGAGTGAAGGAAGTCAGACTGGGGACTGACTTTGTAGTGTTCACATCGTATAGAATAGATATGTGTTTTCGTATAGCCTATTAGATAGAGATTAGCTATTGGGTTTAGGAAAACTAGTGATAGAGAATATTGTGACTTTATGTGTGATTAGATAGCGACTGTTTTGCAATTGTAAAGAGCCAACGGCAATAAAATGTACCATTTCATTCCTCGCACACGACTTGCAAGTTTCTTGTATGGTGTGGGAGAAGTAATCCGATGATGCCTGAAACAAGAGTTGTTGACAGGCAATAGGATTAAATGTGGTGTCAGAAGTGCGGCTTGAACCTGAGTTCAAGCTATAACACTTACCGACGGCTCTAGACTAGGTTTACGGATAGGATATTACAAGGATTAAATGTTCAATTTGTGTCAGTGACGATGACGTATGCAGACTAGATCGAGTTGCCAGCAGAATTGTGCCTATCGTGATGAAATAATGTTTATTTGTGCTTATTAGAATGTTATATATTTAAATAATGTGTTCTTCAAAGTTGTAAGTATTCATATTATGTTCTTCTTTCATTTATTTATGTAATTATTTATTTGTTTTTGAATAATTGTCAAAAATGATTCATGGCGGAGCAATACAGAGGTCAGCGACAGTATTGATTTTTGCAAGCTAAAAATAGCGCTGCGCCTGTGACGTGGCACGATTGACAAGCAGTTGGGCCTCGCCACTTGGAATCAGCATTTCAGTGTTTACAAACTACCAAGCTGCTGCCTGCCTGAATCTTTACGATATATTAAGTATTATTAGTTTATTTAAGTTAGAGAATGAATATATTTAATTATTTACACATTATTATTATATTTATATTTATTTAAAAGCAGTTATTGAATTTTTTTCGTACTTTTCTATTTGTTTACCGTCACGAGGGCACTACTTTCGGCTATGCAAATTAGATTTGGTCTGCACCATACTTCCATAGATTAAACTAGGTTAGTAACGAAAGACATATTACTGTAGAACGAAGACAAGACATTGACATTAAATATTAATTAATCGATATTCTGTTTGTTCGTGGGCATGTCAGTGTCATTGTACCAATTTGTCAAAAATCTATTTTTCGTTTACGAGTTGTTAATTGTTGCTGCTCTGTAAACCAGGGTAAACAACGGCTGATAGATAACGTGAGTGTATGCCGATGTGCCAAACAAGGTGACCTGAGTAGAAAACTCGTGTGTATTCCGGGGTGCCAAACAACGGGACCGGTGTTGCTGACATGTTGTTCCTTGTTCTCGGGAACATTAAGATGAGTAAAACCTACGTTTTTGGCATGCATTGTGATTAATAATGCATCTCTTTTTCAGCGTGTATGGTATGAACAGACTTTGTGCTCTAAATTTTTGGAGAATACAATTTTCCAGATTGTAAACAAAGAGTACAATTTGTAGTGCTCAGATATTAAATAACATAGCATATTAAAGAAAAATAACTGAGTGAAGCAGTCAGTTAAGGTCAACGCGAGCCAATTACCCAACAACATGGCTACTCTAGCTGACTTCATTAAAGCAGGCAAAGAATTGCAATACACAGGTAAAGAGCTAGAACAATATGCGGATCAAAAATTTAAAGAAGCAAAAGAGGCTGAGAGAAATGAACGGGCACTAGAAAGACAACACCAAAAGGAGATTGCAGAACTAGCTGAAATAACAAAACAAAAACAGCTAGAAGATGACAAACAGATTAAGCAACAACAATTAGAACATGATAAGAATGTTAAGCAACAACAATTAGAACAAGATAAGGAAATTAAACATAAGGAATTAGAATTAAAACAAAGACAATTAGATCAGGAGAAAGAATTAAAGCAAAAAGAGATAGATGAAATGGCAAGAGTTAAGGAAAAACAAATACAAGTAGAATCAGAGACACAGTTAAAGATGAAAGAGATGGATGTAGACTCACACGCAGAGATCTCTGCCACTAAACTTAAAAGTCAACAAGAAGAAAATAAGTTCAACAAATACAAAAATATTATCAAACCATATTGTAAAGACGATTCAATATCTGCCTGGACAGAAAATGTCGAGTATCAGTTTAAATATCACCAAGTTCCTTTAGAGATGTGGGCTATGATTTATATGAAGAACCTAAGTGGTGAGCCCCTTAAAGTGATAGAATCTATACCAACCGATCTTAGGTCTGACTACCAATACATCCGTGATAGAATTATGCAACACTTTTTACTTGATGCCCCTGGGTATCAGGTTCAGTTCTCAACTTTAAAACCTAAACCTACTGAGACTTTCATTGACTACGTCTCAAATGTTCAAAGTGTACTAAATAGGTGGCTTAAAGATTGAAAAATTTAATAACTATGGATAAAGTAATATCCACGATACCATCCTCTTTTGCTAAATATTTGCAGCAGTCAGACATTGAAACCATAGAACAGTTTGAAAAGAAAGGGTCTGCATATTTTTCTTCAAACAGAAATATTTTTAAGACTTCAAATGACTCTGAAATAGTTTCATTTGTAAAAGATCAATCTAAAAACTATCAGAGCAATAGAAAACCATTTAATAAATTTGACAAGAAAGATAGAAAAATTTACAAATGTATCCACTGTCAACTTTTACATGACACTTATTCAATGTGTGACAAATCGCCGAGTTATCCGGCACATCTTGAAAATGTTATTAAGAAGCAACAGAACAAAAGATCTGCATACCGGCGTGCCATTAAATGTTTTTTTTTTGTTCCAGCTACGGCCATTATTCAAATAAGTGCCTAGGCCGCCAACGTATGAAAGCCAACAATGCTATTTTACTTGATACATCTTCTGATAGTGGTAGTGAGACTGAGTGTGAGGTTGAAAATGAATTACCTGTTAACCAAACGGAAGAGGTGTGTTGTGTAAACGTTATGTTGAGTTTTGACAGTTGTGAGCGATGTCACCAATTTCATGCTGACGGAAAATTAGAATGTGGACATACAGTTCCATTCTCATCTGAGAGTGTGAATGCAGCCTTAGCCTCCAGAGGCAATTTAGAGTTCCACAATGCAATGGTCAATGATAGACCATGCCAATGTTTGCTGGACAGCGGTAGTACCCTTATTGGTCTCAGAAAGGAACTGGTTGGTCAAGAGGATTATACAGGTGACTCTGTCAAATGCCGAACCTTTTCGGGTAACATTGAAATTTACCCTTTGGCCAAAGCCCGTATTAACACTCCGTTCCTTTCGGGTACATTTACTTGTGCTGTACTTGACAACCCTTGTACTGATTTAATTCTGGGTTGCTAACCCCAACTAAAACAATGTACTAGCGATGAAATAACTGCATGGAACCAACTGAATGCAGTTAATGCAACAACCAGAGCAGACACTATAAAACATCAAGACACGCTACAAGATGAGAGACTACTGGTGCTTTCTCCATCTAGCACTGAGGATACCAACAGACAAAGATTCATAGAACAGCAGAAAGCTGATCCTAGTTTGTCTCCTTATTTAAAAGTACTGAAAGAACGAGCAAAAGTGACAAAGAACGCATCATGGTTCTTCAGATTAAATAATGGCATTCTTACTAGATATTATACTACTGGTAACCATGAGATTCAGCAAACGGTGTTACCTGTACAACATCGCATAACTGTGCTAAAGATTGCACATGAGTCACCGTTTGCTGGCCATCTTGCATATGACAAAACCAGGGCCAGAATTCAGGCTCATTTTTATTGGCCAGGTTTTTGCAATGATATTAAATTATTTTGTCGTTCGTGTAATGTCTGTCAACAGTTAGTACGAAAGGGTAAACATGCTACAGCTGAAGTACAACCTTCTACACTGGCGTCTAGGCCATTTGAGAGTGTGGCGGTAGATATTGTTGGGCCCCTGAATCAGGTGTCCAGCAAAGGAAATCGCTTCATATTAACGATGGTCGACCTATGTACAAGGTGGGTTGAGGCAGTAGCTTTGAAGTACATCACCTCCAAAGATGTTGCCAATGTATTTCTACACCTGTTCTCACGATTCGGATTTCCACGGACCATTTTATCCGATCGTGGAACTCAATTCATATCGGCTGCAACGCAAGCCCTTACAAAAATGTTAGGGATTAAACAACATTTCACGACAGCGTACCATCCAGCCAGCAATGGGATAGTAGAAAAAATTAATGGAGATCTTAAGCATATGCTGGCTAAGGTAACAGCAGAAAACCCAGCTGATTGGGATACACTGTTACCAACAGTGCTGTTCGCCTATCGGGAGATTCCCCATTCAAGCACGGGTTTCTCACCGTTTGAATTAGTGTACGGGGCTAACCCACGTGGACCCCTAACCATTTATCATCAGGCAATAACGAATTCTATTCAAATTCCCGAACCAAAAACACCTTATGAAATGGTGACTGAAGCACGAGATAAAATCATGAAATCGTGTATTATAGCTAAGGCAGCTTTGGAGAGGAAGGGTCAAATCTACCGCCAGTATGCCAACAAAGGGGCGAGAACAATTGAACTTGAACCAGATCAAGACATACTTCTCTTGCTTCCTGACAAACGAAATTTATTATTGACTTCATGGCAAGGGCCATTCAAGGTGGTACGTAAAATTTCAGATGTTGACTATGAAATATCAATAAACGGACACTTAAAGATATTCCATGTCAACATGTTGAAACCTTACTATTCACGACAAGAGACAGAAATAGAGACAGACGAACACAGTGCACCCACACCTAGTGATCAGACGACAGACATACATAACGCAACTACACTAGTTAGCGAGACTGGCATATCCGACGAGCATACACGTAGCGAGAATACAGAATACACACTTAGCACCACCACCGTACTGAGTCAGGTAGACGACGACGGAATGGAACTACCAGTTCCTATTGTAGACAAGACTGCTACATTAGATAGCATACATATAGAACAGGGACTAACAGACAGTCAACGACGACAATTAGTAGAATTAGTGACGGAATACAAAGACATATTCTCTGACATTCCAGGTAGGACGGACAGAATCGAACACTCCATTCTTCTTTCGGACTCTAAGCCTATTAAATGCAGGCCGTACTCAATCCCACTAAGCTATAGGGAAAATCTAAATAAGGAAATTCTGAATTTAGAGGCTAGTGGGATCATCCAGAAATCCACCTCTGAGTACTTTTTTCCAATTGTTCTAGTTAAGAAGAAAGATTCTACAATTCGTCTGTGCGTGGACTATCGAAAGCTCAACAACGTCACCAAGATCGACGCAGAGCCAATTCCTTCCTGCGAAGATCTTATTCTTGACATGTCCACCTCCAAAATCTTTTCTAAATTAGATCTCACTAAGGGATATTGGCAGGTCCCTATGCAGTCTCAATCCATCCATCTTACTGCTTTTTCAACTCCTTTAGGACTTTACGAGTGGCGTTTTCTTCCTTTCGGACTTCGAAACGCTCCTGCCACTTTCGTACGCTTAACTAGAGATCTACTTCATGGAGTGACGAATACAGTGACCTATATAGATGATATATGTGTCCATACTGATGACTGGACAACACACCTACTGAAACTGAGACATGTCTTTAATAGGTTGCGACTCTTCGGGCTCACTGTCAAACCGAGCAAAGTCGAATTGGGCCTAAAAGAAATTGATTTTTTGGGTCATGTCATTTCTCAAGGTCAACTAAAGACTGACCAGAAAATTATTACCAAAATTATGAATCTGACCATGCCTACCATCAAGAAACAGGTCAGAAGCCTTTTGGGGTTAGTGAATTACTATAGTAAATTTATTCCAAATTTAGCGGAGATTACAAGTGTATTTTCCAATGTTTTAAAAGCTTCTGTAAAATTGGATGTTAAAGATGCATTATTAATTTCTGCATTGTCAAAATTGAAAATCTTGTTTAGTAATGTTCCAATCCTCCGCTTGCCTAATCCGAGGCTCGTTTATTATCTTAGGACAGATGCCAGCAGGATCTCCATCGCTGCAGTACTAGGCCAATTTTATGAGGGCATCTTCCATCCGATTTGCTACGTGAGCCGTAAGATCACACCCACCGAGTCCAGATATTCCATATCCGAGTTGGAAGCCTTAAGCGTCATCTATGCGGTGAGAAAGCTGCATCGATTTCTGGCGGGTGTGCACTTAATTGTCCAGACTGACAACTCCCCAATAACGGTCATACAGAGTGGTGTACATCGAAATGACCGAATATACAGGTGGTCGCTAATACTACAAAATTACACCTTTAGTATAGAGCATATTAAGGGGAAAGATAACATCTTGGCTGATACCCTTAGTCGACCATCTGATGTAGCAATACCAGAAATTTCCACATAAGAGTGTAGAGTAATAGATGTTAATTTAGTACAGTCAAATATTCTATGTGAAATATGTTAGAAATACATGGATATTGTGTGCTGAACTAAGTACCAAAAACATTGACCTGCTATGTGTCTGTAGACACCAAAAGTAAGAACTTTACTCTGGGAACAAATATATCACCTTGTGAACTAGGACAGCTTATTACTTGCTAAGCTCCATATATGTTCCAGTGAATTAGTTGTGTTAAACAGAGAAAAACAGTGTCAGATGATTATATACATACAGACACGACAACAGTGGTCTACTTTACAAACGAACTCTACAGGTGCAATACCCATAGAACAAATATGACTGTGTAATGGATTTCAAATACCCAGAACAATTGTATAGATATTATGCCAATGAAAGTATGTTTCTGAACATTAATGGCAACGACTAATCTGAGGTATTTAAAGACCATGTATATATAAACTTAATGTGATATGTATCATAATGTTTTAATATAGTGATAAAATATAGATAGATTATGTCATTTTAATTTATAGTTAGATTTAGATAATATAGTACTTTTTCATTTTAGTTTAGATAGATTATTAATTTGCCCATTTATTTAGCTTTAAAAGTAGATTAGGATAGTAATTTAAACATGACAACTAATTATAAGAAGTTTAGATATGAATAGTATCATTCCGTTTATTATATTTCACTTTGTTTCATTCCATTTGATTTCATTCCATCTTAACCAATCCATTTAACAAACGTTATCATTTAGTAGCATGATTAGGTTACACCATAATAGAATAGAAATATTATACACTTAAAGATACATCATTTACACCATATAGAATAAGAATATCAATCATATAGTTTGTTTCATTTAAAAACATTAGTTAGAATATGTTATATTTCACATCACCCATTTTAGAAATGGACGTAACTTATTACATTTCACATTACCCATTTCACAAAGGGACATAACTCATCTCACATCAATTTCATTTTCACATAGGTAAATTACATCCCTTAAATTAGATAAATATTAGGAGTAATGTAAGCTTATTTTAGGATTAATGTGACAGATAGATTAAAATAGGCAACGCATTAAATGTATATTTATAGAACTAGTATTAGTATGTCAGTATTTAGAGTAATATTTCTGTAGAATACAGTGGTTAAGAATACCAGGGTACAAACCATCAACCCTTTTTTCTTACATGTAAATATGTTGTAAATACTTGACGTGTGCAACGGTTGATGCACAGTCATTAGGCTCAACTCTGTCAAACTGAGCCAAACTTGTACAGTGTCACTCCAAGGTTTTTAAATAACTATGAGGGTAAAAGATGCGTGACAAAAATGAGAGTGAAAGTTATGTGACAGAAATGAAGGTAAAAGATGTGTGACAAAGGTGAGGGTGAAAGATGTGTGACAGAAATGAGGATGAAAGAAGTGTGACAGAAATGAGGATGAAAGATGTGTGACAGAAATGAGGATGAAAGAAGTGTAACAGAAATGAGGATGAAAGATGTGTGTCAGAAATGAAGGTAAAAGAGGTGTGCCAATAGTGAGGGTAAAAGAAGTGTGACATAAGGGAAGGTGAAAGATGTGTGACAGAAGTGTGAAAGTTAGAACAAATGTAAAATATACAAGAGAGAGTGAGAACAGTCAGCGGATTTTTTCTGCCGCTCAACAAGACTTTTTATTTTTGTTGCCGTCAAATGTTGGTTTCAATGTTGGAAATGTGTTGTAATGAATGTATTTTGTGTAGTTTAGTTTAGGATCTTAGTGAAAGTATTTTGAGTCTCATAAGACAGAAACGTAGTCACAGATTTGTATTATACACATGTTTGTGACCACAGTTAAATGAATTATGGCACTTGAAAAACTAACTTACATACACATGATAGTTAGATACACATGTTAGAGGGTAGATTATACTTGTAATTACATCCAAACACACAAACAACCAGAAAAACAAACATGTAAATTGCATACACTTTTATTAGATCAAAGTGAGATAACTCCGGTTCAGGGGACATAATAGACAACGAAACACTAACTTAACAGTGAAATATGACTTTACACGCGGAAGCGAGATAGGTAAAGCCTGTCGCTCACAGCTTGTGTAATGGTTGTTTAATATTATATGGGGGACATGAAGCAATTCATGTGTTGACCTTCAGAAAGTCAACTTTGTATGGGTAGTGAGTTAATTTACTATTTGAGGGCAGGTCTTATAAGACAACGGTCCGGTTCAGACATACCTCTAATTAATATAATATTGCGATTGAGAAGAGGGCTCACGCCAACCAGACAAGTTTGTGGCGATTGCCAGTAGCCAAGTAAAGTGATGCTACATTGTGACATAAGTCAGTAGGTCTATTGAGTAGCCCAAAGCCACACTAATTTTTTAGAAACCTCTTGCGTCACAACCAATGAGTCAAAGTTGATGACGCAACACAGGAGGGGAGGGTGTGTGTCAAAGACTGAAACAGGAGGCAGGAAGCCTGCTCATTAGAGAACACCACCGAGGACGTGGGGTCAACCTCAGATAGATTAGAGGGAACACAGTGCCCGGGATCAGGGCAGGATAGATGATAGAAAAGGGGGACTATTAACTAGTCCTCACACGAAGGCGTTTGACCAGATAGTTAGCACTACTGGTCACGACGGAATCACGCCTGCGTGATAGCCTACGATTGTCACTCAACCAAAGGCAGCTAATAGAAGCGTGCTAACTGACCTAGCACGCAAAGAGCCGAAGGACGCATGAAGGTCCTTCCGCGGGGCGTGTAGCGACGCGAGTGAAGGAAGTCAGACTGGGGACTGACTTTGTAGTGTTCACATCGTATAGAATAAATATGTGTTTTCGTATAGCCTATTAGATAGAGATTAGCTATAGGGTTTAGGAAAACTAGTGATAGAGAATATTGTGACTTTATGTGTGATTAGATAGCGACTGTTTTGCAATTGTAAAGAGCCAACGGCAATAAAATGTACCATTTCATTCCTCGCACACGACTTGCAAGTTTCTTGTATGGTGTGGGAGAAGTAATCCGATGATGCCTGAAACATGAGTTGTTGACAAACTTTAGCCACAGTTTTAGCGTCCATTGCAGTTATATTTATCTTGTGTACGCTTCTGTCTAGCTACATTAAAGACTGTTTAAAACCATGGTTGGGGCATTGTCTGTTCAGGGATACGTCGGATTCAACAATCTGTCAACGGGTAGGTTGATTTGCGAGGAAAGACAGAGCGGTTGCCATCCCTGAACCTCAGGCTGAGGGCTTTATTAATGATCCAAAAGATACCAAAGTACGACAGCAAAGTGAAATAAAAAGCGTAGTAGAGTACATAAATGGTCTGTTCATGCACGCACGCACGCACGCACAAACACACGACACGCACGCACGCACACACACACACACACACACACACCACTTAGCGTAGAGATGTGAAATGAGAGGTCTTGAACAGACATTGCAAGAAAGCAGATATGGTCGTCACTGGGAAGGAAAGAAATATCCCAATGTAATATACGGGTGAATGAGAATATTCTTAAACTAGTGAACCGGTACAACTATCTCGGAACAGTCATAAAGTGTGATTGGAGGTTTTTTCAAGAGATTGGAACAATAATCACTATGGTGAAAGCAGCCTTTTGCGAGAAGGAAAGTATACTGTCCAATAAAATGATGTCAATTACAACGAAATAAAGAGTGTTGAAGTGCTACATAGAACCTGTACTTTTGTATGGGTGCGAGTCGCGGACAATGCGCAGACAAGCTGAAAAGCTGAAAAACATCAGATGGCAGTGGAAACGTGGTTTCTGATACACAGAATACCTTGGACAGACAGAAATACCTGTGAACAAGTCCTAGAAGAAGCAAATGAACACCGTAAATTCACGGAGAAATTAGACGTAGATAGTCAATTTTTTGGACACCTTAAGAGAAGAAATAAACTTGAGAACTTGGTGACAACTGGCAAGATTGAGGGGACAATAACAAGGGGAAATCAGAGAAGTAAATATCTGGATGATTTGGCCACTTGGCATTGTCAAGACAAGAACATGGAGCTGATCCACGACTCCGGTGATCGTGCGAGATAGCGAAACATGACCGCCCACGCTTATCATCATGCACATGATGATGAAACATTACACATATAACATAATATAGGTTTGTGATTTGCTGGGTCTTCCAATATTATATGCATCACTTAATGTACGAATGTGAATTGACGGGTCTACAATCATTACACATATGTAGAGGTGTGAATTGCTGGTACTTAAAACACTATATACGGAAGTGGAAATTCAGCAACTAATTCAGGATAATGCTCGCTGGGTGATGTGATTGTCTACACAAAGGGGTCGGTGTTGAGAGGTAGGAGAAGTGCCTGGGGGTTCTTAGCAAAAGCTAATGGTCGACGTTTGGTGCAGGAGAGCCTGGCATATGATACCACAACATATAGCTTAAGAATGGGGGTGTAGGCTGTCAGCGCAGCTTTCCGCTGGATAAAGAATACGATACACACACACATTGTGATTGTAACTTACTCAGAAAGCATGTTGAAGAAGGTGAGGACAGGCAAGCTTCGAGCAGAGTGGCTTGTTCCGCTTCGGAGGTCATGGGTGGCAAGCATTGTTTCTATATACAAATGAGGCATAAATCTCTGCATTTTAAACTTCTGGTGTGTGTAAATGTGTGCATGTGCAATGTCTTGTTTGTCTTAAGCTTGTGTGAGTGTGTGTGTATGTGTGTATGTGTGTGAGTGGGTATGTGTGTTTACACAACATTGTCGTTATTGTGTTATTGAGGAATTTGTGTATCTGACATATATTTGCTATTACTGTTCATAACAAGCAAGTAACTTATCTCCTTGCACAATATTGCATTACAACTTTAACTGCGGCATTTTATTTTGCCTGCTTTATACAGTCAGTATATTAATGCAATGTTTTCTTCCTGTAATATACAACACAAAATGTACTGCTAACAAGGGAAAGGGAATGACCATTTCTCGCGCCATGAGACGAAGTGGTAATGTTGAAAATTAAAAAAGAAGAAGCCATTTCTACGCCCACACCTGCACTTGTATATGGTACTAGAACCACATTTATAAAGACCAGCCGACGCTTGGTTAGTCACGTGGTCGGTACACACCTGCCGCCTTTACTTCCACAGACATTATTTGGTTCGAGTTTTGGACTGGATCGATCTGGGAGCCTTGCTACTCATAACGTGCCCAAATACCTGGTCATACTCCCGTGTATTCATTATCGCTAATAGAATTAGAAGACGGAAGTAGAGATTAGACGACCCATTGGTTTGCCATGCATGAAAGTAGAGATTAGAGGACACACTGGTTGGCCATGCATGGAAGTAGAGATTAGAAGACACACTGGTTGGCCATGCATGGAAGTAGAGATTAGAGGACACACTGGTTGGCCATGCATGGAAGTAGAGATTAGAGGACACATTGGTTGGCCATGCATGGAAGTAGAGATTAGAGGACACATGGTTGGCCATGCATGGAATGTAGAGATTAGAGGACACACTGGTTGGCCATGCATGAAGTAGAGATTAGAGGACACACTGGTTGGCCATGCATGGAAGTAGAGATTAGAGGACACACTGGTTGGCCATGCATGGAAGTAGAGATTAGAGGACACACTGGTTGGCCATGCATGGAAGTAGAGATTAGAGGACACACTGGTTGGCCATGCATGGAAGTAGAGATTAGAAGGACACACTGGTTGGCCATGTATGGAAGTAGAGATTAGAGGACACACTGGTTGGCCATGCATGGAAGTAGAGATTAGAAGACACTGGTTGGCCATGCATGGAAGTAGAGATTAGAGGACACACTGGTTGGCCATGCATGGAAGTAGAGATTAGAGGACACACTGGTTGGCCATGCATGGAAGTAGAGATTAGAGGACACACTGGTTGGCCATGCATGGAAGTAGAGATTAGAGGACACACTGGTTGGCCATGCATGGAAGTAGAGATTAGAGGACACACTGGTTGGCCATGCATGGAAGTAGAGATTAGAGGACACACTGGTTGGCCATGCATGGAAGTAGAGATTAGAGGACACACTGGTTGGCCATGCATGGAAGTAGAGATTAGAGGACACACTGGTTGGCCATGCATGGAAGTAGAGATTAGAGGACACACTGGTTGGCCATGCATGGAAGTAGAGATTAGAGGACACACTGGTTGGCCATGTATGGAAGTAGAGATTAGAGGACACACTGGTTGGCCATGCATGGAAGTAGAGATTAGAGGACACACTGGTTGGCCATGCATGGAAGTAGAGATTAGAGGACACACTGGTTGGCCATGCATGGAAGTAGAGATTAGAAGGACACACTGGTTGGCCATGCATGGAAGTAGAGATTAGAGGACACACTGGTTGGCCATGCATGGAAGTAGAGATTAGAGGACACACTGGTTGGCCATGCATGGAAGTAGAGATTAGAGGACACACTGGTTGGCCATGCATGGAAGTAGAGATTAGAGGACACACTGGTTGGCCATGCATGGAAGTAGAGATTAGAGGACACACTGGTTGGCCATGCATGGAAGTAGAGATTAGAGGACACACTGGTTGGCCATGCATGGAAGTAGAGATTAGAGGACACACTGGTTGGCCATGCATGGAAGTAGAGATTAGAGGACACACTGGTTGGCCATGCTATGGAAGTAGAGATTAGAGGACACACTGGTTGGCCATGCATGGAAGTAGAGATTAGAGGACACACTGGTTGGCCATGCATGGAAGTAGAGATTAGAGGACACACTGGTTGGCCATGCATGGAAGTAGAGATTAGAGGACACACTGGTTGGCCATGCATGGAAGTAGAGATTAGAGGACACACTGGTTGGCCATGCATGGAAGTAGAGATTAGAGGACACACTGGTTGGCCATGCATGGAAGTAGAGATTAGAGGACACACTGGTTGGCCATGCATGGAAGTAGAGATTAGAGGACACACTGGTTGGCCATGCATGGAAGTAGAGATTAGAGGACACACTGGTTGGCCATGCATGGAAGTAGAGATTAGAGGACACACTGGTTGGCCATGCATGGAAGTAGAGATTAGAGGACACACTGGTTGGCCATGCATGGAAGTAGAGATTAGAGGACACACTGGTTGGCCATGCATGGAAGTAGAGATTAGAGGACACACTGGTTGGCCATGCATGGAAGTAGAGATTAGAGGACACACTGGTTGGCCATGCATGGAAGTAGAGATTAGAGGACACACTGGTTGGCCATGCATGGAAGTAGAGATTAGAGGACACACTGGTTGGCCATGCATGGAAGTAGAGATTAGAGGACACACTGGTTGGCCATGCATGGAAGTAGAGATTAGAGGACACACTGGTTGGCCATGCATGGAAGTAGAGATTAGAGGACACACTGGTTGGCCATGCATGGAAGTAGAGATTAGAGGACACACTGGTTGGCCATGCATGGAAGTAGAGATTAGAGGACACACTGGTTGGCCATGCATGGAAGTAGAGATTAGAGGACACACTGGTTGGCCATGCATGGAAGTAGAGATTAGAGGACACACTGGTTGGCCATGCATGGAAGTAGAGATTAGAGGACACACTGGTTGGCCATGCATGGAAGTAGAGATTAGAGGACACACTGGTTGGCCATGCATGGAAGTAGAGATTAGAGGACACACTGGTTGGCCATGCATGGAAGTAGAGATTAGAGGACACACTGGTTGGCCATGCATGGAAGTAGAGATTAGAGGACACTGGTTGGCCATGCATGGAAGTAGAGATTAGAGGACACACTGGTTGGCCATGCATGGAAGTAGAGATTAGAGGACACACTGGTTGGCCATGCATGGAAGTAGAGATTAGAGGACACACTGGTTGGCCATGCATGGAAGTAGAGATTAGAGGACACACTGGTTGGCCATGCATGGAAGTAGAGATTAGAGGACACACTGGTTGGCCATGCATGGAAGTAGAGATTAGAGGACACACTGGTTGGCCATGCATGGAAGTAGAGATTAGAGGACACACTGGTTGGCCATGCATGGAAGTAGAGATTAGAGGACACACTGGTTGGCCATGCATGGAAGTAGAGATTAGAGGACACACTGGTTGGCCATGCATGGAAGTAGAGATTAGAGGACACACTGGTTGGCCATGCATGGAAGTAGAGATTAGAGGACACACTGGTTGGCCATGCATGGAAGTAGAGATTAGAGGACACACTGGTTGGCCATGCATGGAAGTAGAGATTAGAGGACACACTGGTTGGCCATGCATGGAAGTAGAGATTAGAGGACACACTGGTTGGCCATGCATGGAAGTAGAGATTAGAGGACACACTGGTTGGCCATGCATGGAAGTAGAGATTAGAGGACACACTGGTTGGCCATGCATGGAAGTAGAGATTAGAGGACACACTGGTTGGCCATGCATGGAAGTAGAGATTAGAGGACACACTGGTTGGCCATGCATGGAAGTAGAGATTAGAGGACACACTGGTTGGCCATGCATGGAAGTAGAGATTAGAGGACACACTGGTTGGCCATGCATGGAAGTAGAGATTAGAGGACACACTGGTTGGCCATGCATGGAAGTAGAGATTAGAGGACACACTGGTTGGCCATGCATGGAAGTAGAGATTAGAGGACACACTGGTTGGCCATGCATGGAAGTAGAGATTAGAGGACACACTGGTTGGCCATGCATGGAAGTAGAGATTAGAGGACACACTGGTTGGCCATGCATGGAAGTAGAGATTAGAGGACACACTGGTTGGCCATGCATGGAAGTAGAGATTAGAGGACACACTGGTTGGCCATGCATGGAAGTAGAGATTAGAGGACACACTGGTTGGCCATGCATGGAAGTAGAGATTAGAGGACACACTGGTTGGCCATGCATGGAAGTAGAGATTAGAGGACACACTGGTTGGCCATGCATGGAAGTAGAGATTAGAGGACACACTGGTTGGCCATGCATGGAAGTAGAGATTAGAGGACACACTGGTTGGCCATGCATGGAAGTAGAGATTAGAGGACACACTGGTTGGCCATGCATGGAAGTAGAGATTAGAGGACACACTGGTTGGCCATGCATGGAAGTAGAGATTAGAGGACACACTGGTTGGCCATGCATGGAAGTAGAGATTAGAGGACACACTGGTTGGCCATGCATGGAAGTAGAGATTAGAGGACACACTGGTTGGCCATGCATGGAAGTAGAGATTAGAGGACACACTGGTTGGCCATGCATGGAAGTAGAGATTAGAGGACACACTGGTTGGCCATGCATGGAAGTAGAGATTAGAGGACACACTGGTTGGCCATGCATGGAAGTAGAGATTAGAGGACACACTGGTTGGCCATGCATGGAAGTAGAGATTAGAGGACACACTGGTTGGCCATGCATGGAAGTAGAGATTAGAGGACACACTGGTTGGCCATGCATGGAAGTAGAGATTAGAGGACACACTGGTTGGCCATGCATGGAAGTAGAGATTAGAGGACACACTGGTTGGCCATGCATGGAAGTAGAGATTAGAGGACACACTGGTTGGCCATGCATGGAAGTAGAGATTAGAGGACACACTGGTTGGCCATGCATGGAAGTAGAGATTAGAGGACACACTGGTTGGCCATGCATGGAAGTAGAGATTAGAGGACACACTGGTTGGCCATGCATGGAAGTAGAGATTAGAGGACACACTGGTTGGCCATGCATGGAAGTAGAGATTAGAGGACACACTGGTTGGCCATGCATGGAAGTAGAGATTAGAGGACACACTGGTTGGCCATGCATGGAAGTAGAGATTAGAGGACACACTGGTTGGCCATGCATGGAAGTAGAGATTAGAGGACACACTGGTTGGCCATGCATGGAAGTAGAGATTAGAGGACACACTGGTTGGCCATGCATGGAAGTAGAGATTAGAGGACACACTGGTTGGCCATGCATGGAAGTAGAGATTAGAGGACACACTGGTTGGCCATGCATGGAAGTAGAGATTAGAGGACACACTGGTTGGCCATGCATGGAAGTAGAGATTAGAGGACACACTGGTTGGCCATGCATGGAAGTAGAGATTAGAGGACACACTGGTTGGCCATGCATGGAAGTAGAGATTAGAGGACACACTGGTTGGCCATGCATGGAAGTAGAGATTAGAGGACACACTGGTTGGCCATGCATGGAAGTAGAGATTAGAGGACACACTGGTTGGCCATGCATGGAAGTAGAGATTAGAGGACACACTGGTTGGCCATGCATGGAAGTAGAGATTAGAGGACACACTGGTTGGCCATGCATGGAAGTAGAGATTAGAGGACACACTGGTTGGCCATGCATGGAAGTAGAGATTAGAGGACACACTGGTTGGCCATGCATGGAAGTAGAGATTAGAGGACACACTGGTTGGCCATGCATGGAAGTAGAGATTAGAGGACACACTGGTTGGCCATGCATGGAAGTAGAGATTAGAGGACACACTGGTTGGCCATGCATGGAAGTAGAGATTAGAGGACACACTGGTTGGCCATGCATGGAAGTAGAGATTAGAGGACACACTGGTTGGCCATGCATGGAAGTAGAGATTAGAGGACACACTGGTTGGCCATGCATGGAAGTAGAGATTAGAGGACACACTGGTTGGCCATGCATGGAAGTAGAGATTAGAGGACACACTGGTTGGCCATGCATGGAAGTAGAGATTAGAGGACACACTGGTTGGCCATGCATGGAAGTAGAGATTAGAGGACACACTGGTTGGCCATGCATGGAAGTAGAGATTAGAGGACACACTGGTTGGCCATGCATGGAAGTAGAGATTAGAGGACACACTGGTTGGCCATGCATGGAAGTAGAGATTAGAGGACACACTGGTTGGCCATGCATGGAAGTAGAGATTAGAGGACACACTGGTTGGCCATGCATGGAAGTAGAGATTAGAGGACACACTGGTTGGCCATGCATGGAAGTAGAGATTAGAGGACACACTGGTTGGCCATGCATGGAAGTAGAGATTAGAGGACACACTGGTTGGCCATGCTATGGAAGTAGAGATTAGAGGACACACTGGTTGGCCATGCATGGAAGTAGAGATTAGAGGACACACTGGTTGGCCATGCTATGGAAGTAGAGATTAGAGGACACACTGGTTGGCCATGCATGGAAGTAGAGATTAGAGGACATACTGTTTGGCCATGCTTTGAAGTAGAGATTAGAGGACACACTGGTTGGCCATGCATGGAAGTAGAGATTAGAGACACACTGGTTGGCCATGTATGGAAGTAGAGATTAGAGGACACACTGGTTGGCCATGCATGGAAGTAGAGATTAGAGGACACACTGGTTGGCCATGTATGGAAGTAGAGATTAGAGGACACACTGGTTGGCCATGCATGGAAGTAGAGATTAGAGGACACTGGTTGGCCATGCATGGAAGTAGAGATTAGAGGACACACTGGTTGGCCATGCATGGAAGTAGAGATTAGAGGACACACTGGTTGGCCATGCATGGAAGTAGAGATTAGAGGACACACTGGTTGGCCATGCATGGAAGTAGAGATTAGAGGACACACTGGTTGGCCATGCATGGAAGTAGAGATTAGAGGACACACTGGTTGGCCATGCATGGAAGTAGAGATTAGAGGACACACTGGTTGGCCATGCATGGAAGTAGAGATTAGAGGACACACTGGTTGGCCATGCATGGAAGTAGAGATTAGAGGACACACTGGTTGGCCATGCATGGAAGTAGAGATTAGAGGACACACTGGTTGGCCATGCATGGAAGTAGAGATTAGAGGACACACTGGTTGGCCATGCATGGAAGTAGAGATTAGAGGACACACTGGTTGGCCATGCATGGAAGTAGAGATTAGAGGACACACTGGTTGGCCATGCATGGAAGTAGAGATTAGAGGACACACTGGTTGGCCATGCATGGAAGTAGAGATTAGAGGACACACTGGTTGGCCATGCATGGAAGTAGAGATTAGAGGACACACTGGTTGGCCATGCATGGAAGTAGAGATTAGAGGACACACTGGTTGGCCATGCATGGAAGTAGAGATTAGAGGACACACTGGTTGGCCATGCATGGAAGTAGAGATTAGAGGACACACTGGTTGGCCATGCATGGAAGTAGAGATTAGAGGACACACTGGTTGGCCATGCATGGAAGTAGAGATTAGAGGACACACTGGTTGGCCATGCATGGAAGTAGAGATTAGAGGACACACTGGTTGGCCATGCATGGAAGTAGAGATTAGAGGACACACTGGTTGGCCATGCATGGAAGTAGAGATTAGAGGACACACTGGTTGGCCATGCATGGAAGTAGAGATTAGAGGACACACTGGTTGGCCATGCATGGAAGTAGAGATTAGAGGACACACTGGTTGGCCATGCATGGAAGTAGAGATTAGAGGACACACTGGTTGGCCATGCATGGAAGTAGAGATTAGAGGACACACTGGTTGGCCATGCATGGAAGTAGAGATTAGAGGACACACTGGTTGGCCATGCATGGAAGTAGAGATTAGAGGACACACTGGTTGGCCATGCATGGAAGTAGAGATTAGAGGACACACTGGTTGGCCATGCATGGAAGTAGAGATTAGAGGACACACTGGTTGGCCATGCATGGAAGTAGAGATTAGAGGACACACTGGTTGGCCATGCATGGAAGTAGAGATTAGAGGACACACTGGTTGGCCATGCATGGAAGTAGAGATTAGAGGACACACTGGTTGGCCATGCATGGAAGTAGAGATTAGAGGACACACTGGTTGGCCATGCATGGAAGTAGAGATTAGAGGACACACTGGTTGGCCATGCATGGAAGTAGAGATTAGAGGACACACTGGTTGGCCATGCATGGAAGTAGAGATTAGAGGACACACTGGTTGGCCATGCATGGAAGTAGAGATTAGAGGACACACTGGTTGGCCATGCATGGAAGTAGAGATTAGAGGACACACTGGTTGGCCATGCATGGAAGTAGAGATTAGAGGACACACTGGTTGGCCATGCATGGAAGTAGAGATTAGAGGACACACTGGTTGGCCATGCATGGAAGTAGAGATTAGAGGACACACTGGTTGGCCATGCATGGAAGTAGAGATTAGAGGACACACTGGTTGGCCATGCATGGAAGTAGAGATTAGAGGACACACTGGTTGGCCATGCATGGAAGTAGAGATTAGAGGACACACTGGTTGGCCATGCATGGAAGTAGAGATTAGAGGACACACTGGTTGGCCATGCATGGAAGTAGAGATTAGAGGACACACTGGTTGGCCATGCATGGAAGTAGAGATTAGAGGACACACTGGTTGGCCATGCATGGAAGTAGAGATTAGAGGACACACTGGTTGGCCATGCATGGAAGTAGAGATTAGAGGACACACTGGTTGGCCATGCATGGAAGTAGAGATTAGAGGACACACTGGTTGGCCATGCATGGAAGTAGAGATTAGAGGACACACTGGTTGGCCATGCATGGAAGTAGAGATTAGAGGACACACTGGTTGGCCATGCATGGAAGTAGAGATTAGAGGACACACTGGTTGGCCATGCATGGAAGTAGAGATTAGAGGACACACTGGTTGGCCATGCATGGAAGTAGAGATTAGAGGACACACTGGTTGGCCATGCATGGAAGTAGAGATTAGAGGACACACTGGTTGGCCATGCATGGAAGTAGAGATTAGAGGACACACTGGTTGGCCATGCATGGAAGTAGAGATTAGAGGACACACTGGTTGGCCATGCATGGAAGTAGAGATTAGAGGACACACTGGTTGGCCATGCATGGAAGTAGAGATTAGAGGACACACTGGTTGGCCATGCATGGAAGTAGAGATTAGAGGACACACTGGTTGGCCATGCATGGAAGTAGAGATTAGAGGACACACTGGTTGGCCATGCATGGAAGTAGAGATTAGAGGACACACTGGTTGGCCATGCATGGAAGTAGAGATTAGAGGACACACTGGTTGGCCATGCATGGAAGTAGAGATTAGAGGACACACTGGTTGGCCATGCATGGAAGTAGAGATTAGAGGACACACTGGTTGGCCATGCATGGAAGTAGAGATTAGAGGACACACTGGTTGGCCATGCATGGAAGTAGAGATTAGAGGACACACTGGTTGGCCATGCATGGAAGTAGAGATTAGAGGACACACTGGTTGGCCATGCATGGAAGTAGAGATTAGAGGACACACTGGTTGGCCATGCATGGAAGTAGAGATTAGAGGACACACTGGTTGGCCATGCATGGAAGTAGAGATTAGAGGACACACTGGTTGGCCATGCATGGAAGTAGAGATTAGAGGACACACTGGTTGGCCATGCATGGAAGTAGAGATTAGAGGACACACTGGTTGGCCATGCATGGAAGTAGAGATTAGAGGACACACTGGTTGGCCATGCATGGAAGTAGAGATTAGAGGACACACTGGTTGGCCATGCATGGAAGTAGAGATTAGAGGACACACTGGTTGGCCATGCATGGAAGTAGAGATTAGAGGACACACTGGTTGGCCATGCATGGAAGTAGAGATTAGAGGACACACTGGTTGGCCATGCATGGAAGTAGAGATTAGAGGACACACTGGTTGGCCATGCATGGAAGTAGAGATTAGAGGACACACTGGTTGGCCATGCATGGAAGTAGAGATTAGAGGACACACTGGTTGGCCATGCATGGAAGTAGAGATTAGAGGACACACTGGTTGGCCATGCATGGAAGTAGAGATTAGAGGACACACTGGTTGGCCATGCATGGAAGTAGAGATTAGAGGACACACTGGTTGGCCATGCATGGAAGTAGAGATTAGAGGACACACTGGTTGGCCATGCATGGAAGTAGAGATTAGAGGACACACTGGTTGGCCATGCATGGAAGTAGAGATTAGAGGACACACTGGTTGGCCATGCATGGAAGTAGAGATTAGAGGACACACTGGTTGGCCATGCATGGAAGTAGAGATTAGAGGACACACTGGTTGGCCATGCATGGAAGTAGAGATTAGAGGACACACTGGTTGGCCATGCATGGAAGTAGAGATTAGAGGACACACTGGTTGGCCATGCATGGAAGTAGAGATTAGAGGACACACTGGTTGGCCATGCATGGAAGTAGAGATTAGAGGACACACTGGTTGGCCATGCATGGAAGTAGAGATTAGAGGACACACTGGTTGGCCATGCATGGAAGTAGAGATTAGAGGACACACTGGTTGGCCATGCATGGAAGTAGAGATTAGAGGACACACTGGTTGGCCATGCATGGAAGTAGAGATTAGAGGACACACTGGTTGGCCATGCATGGAAGTAGAGATTAGAGGACACACTGGTTGGCCATGCTATGAAGTAGAGATTAGAGGACACACTGGTTGGCCATGCATGGAAGTAGAGATTAGAGGACACACTGGTTGGCCATGCATGGAAGTAGAGATTAGAGGACACACTGGTTGGCCATGCATGGAAGTAGAGATTAGAGGACACACTGGTTGGCCATGCTATGAAGTAGAGATTAGAGGACACACTGGTTGGCCATGCATGGAAGTAGAGATTAGAGGACACACTGGTTGGCCATGCATGGAAGTAGAGATTAGAGGACACACTGGTTGGCCATGCATGGAAGTAGAGATTAGAGGACACACTGGTTGGCCATGCATGGAAGTAGAGATTAGAGGACACACTGGTTGGCCATGCATGGAAGTAGAGATTAGAGGACACACTGGTTGGCCATGCATGGAAGTAGAGATTAGAGGACACACTGGTTGGCCATGCTTTGAAGTAGAGATTAGAGGACACACTGGTTGGCCATGCATGGAAGTAGAGATTAGAGGACACACTGGTTGGCCATGCATGGAAGTAGAGATTAGAGGACACACTGGTTGGCCATGCATGGAAGTAGAGATTAGAGGACACACTGGTTGGCCATGCATGGAAGTAGAGATTAGAGGACACACTGGTTGGCCATGCATGGAAGTAGAGATTAGAGGACACACTGGTTGGCCATGCATGGAAGTAGAGATTAGAGGACACACTGGTTGGCCATGCATGGAAGTAGAGATTAGAGGACACACTGGTTGGCCATGCATGGAAGTAGAGATTAGAGGACACACTGGTTGGCCATGGATGGAAGTAGAGATTAGAGGACACACTGGTTGGCCATGCATGGAAGTAGAGATTAGAGGACACACTGGTTGGCCATGCATGGAAGTAGAGATTAGAGGACACACTGGTTGGCCATGCTTTGAAGTAGAGATTAGAGGACTCACTGGTTGGCCATGCATGGAAGTAGAGATTAGAGGACACACTGGTTGGCCATGCATGGAAGTAGAGATTAGAGGACACACTGGTTGGCCATGCATGGAAGTAGAGATTAGAGGACACACTGGTTGGCCATGCATGGAAGTAGAGATTAGAGGACACACTGGTTGGCCATGCATGGAAGTAGGGATTAGAGGACTCACACTGGTTGACCATGCATGGAAGTAGAGATTAGAGTACATACTGGTTGGCCATGCATGGAAGTAGAGATTAGAGGACACGCTGGTTGGCCATGCATGGAAGTAGAGATTAGAGGACACGCTGGTTGACCATGGATGGAAGTAAAGATTAGAGGACACGCTGGTTGGCCATGCATGGAAGTAGAGATTAGAGGACACGCTGATTGGCCATGCATGGAAGTAGAGATTAGAGGACACGCTGGTTGACCATGGATGGAAGTAGAGATTAGAGGACACGCTGGTTGACCATGCATGGAAGTAGAGATTAGAGGACACGCTGGTTGGCCATGCATGGAAGTAGAGATTAGAGGACACGCTGGTTGACCATGGATGGAAGTAGAGATTAGAGGACACGCTGGTTGGCCATGCATGGAAGTAGAGATTAGAGGACACGCTGGTTGGCCATGGATGGAAGTAGAGATTAGAGGACACATTGGTTGACCATGG
>JACEFZ010013888.1:420000-427398 GCA_014155875.1 Cepaea nemoralis | reverse complement strand
AAATTTTTTTTTTTTTCTTAAATTTTCGCTCCGAGAGTTTCTGGAAAACAACCCCAAGATCAAAGCAGCCAAGTCCAGCAACGCAACCCTGAAGAGTAGCTATATCTTTACGGCACAGCTCTTCGAGCCAAAGAAGGATGAAGTCCTCAAGTATCTAGACGAAAACGGTAAGTAAATGAGGTTTTTTTTTTTTTTTGGTGAAGTGAGCTTGCATGCATAGTGATGTAGGGAAGGTTTCACTACCTCGTAGAAAAATTCAGCAACAAAATCCTACAACCCTGAACAAGTGACGTATAGAACGGATTAGCATGGTTAGGCTTCTTCCCACACTTTGCTTTCAATTATTCCCCCATTAAATTATTTATTGCCGAAGGATAATATATCGTCAAATGTGACCTTCCAATTGGACTAAAGGACGATTTATCGCCATACTATCGTGTTATTTGTTTTGTTTCGTGGTCATCATCATCAAGTGCTATGTCGGCCAGCGTAGGTTTTCATGACTTCCCTCAGATCTCTGCCTTAGGTTTTAAGGATCAACTCTGCTGATGATATTCCTCCATGCCACCGTCACAATCCATCCAGCATAATTTCTCTTTGTCTTCCTCTGTCACTCTCTGTCTGAAATGTCTGAGAAGTGGCAACACTGGCTCAATAAGTCAGGAATACGCATTGGACACTTAAACATTTGCAGCTTATTTAACAAGCTACCAGAGTTATCTTCTATTCTTAATCAAAATTTTCATTTATTCGGCCTTAGTGAAAGTAGGCTTAATGATAAAATTTCAGATGAGGACATCTCTATTAAAGGGTACAACGTTTTTAGAAGGGATCCCTGTAGGAAACAAGAGACAGGCATAGTAACCTATGTTTCTAATTTACTAAATGCTCACCGTAGGCTAGACTTTGAAACTTGCGAAAAAGAATGTATTTGGTTAGAGCTAAAACTTCAAAACCGCACACCCCTGATAATTGGCTACCTCTATCGAAATCACAGTGTGGACACGTCTGGTACGAAAAATTCACTACCATGATGGATGTGGTTTTCGCTTCTGGGAAGGAAATTATACTACTCGGAGACTTTAACATTGACACCAACAAATCCAACATAATATGGGGAAATATAATTGCATCATATAATTTGCATTTGGTGAATTACAGATGGGTAAGAGATCTCAGGGTCGGCCTCTACTACGATACAAAGATGTAGGTAAGCGGGACATGATTGATACAGGCATTGATAATGCACATTGGGAGCAAGTCGCCGTTGAACGTGTTGCATGGAGGGCAAATATCAGAAATGGAATAAAGTCAAAGGAGAAAATTATTGCAGAAAAGTCACACACCAAGCGTTTGAGACGTAAGATGGTGCATGATGGTGGAAATGACCACGTGTTCACATGCACCCACTGTGAACGTACATTTACAGCGCAAATTGGCCTTATCAGTCACACTCGCTACCGCCATAGTTAAAAGTTATTATGTCTTTTTAAAGCACAAACTATCGTCTGTCAAGACGGCAAGGTGCCAATGATATAATTTCCAACAAATAGTACAACAAGCTACTAGAGTAAACAAAGTCATCTTCAACAGTCATAGATCACATTTATGTAACTTGCTCAGACAACATCATAGAATGCACCGTACCCAATTGTGCAATGAGCGATCACTACCCAATATGCTGCACGTGGTCTAAAAAAGGAATTAAAACTCCTAAACATAAACACATAAGTGTAAAATATAGAAATTACAAAAATTTCAATCAAAACGCATTTTTACAAGACTTGCTCAGTTCATCTCTAGACAATGTTTATCAGCTTCCTGACCCGGATGATGCTCTGGAATTCTGGATGAAAACCTTTATTGATGTTTTTGATAGACATGTGCCAGTCAAGGAAGTTCGAGTAAAACACCACGTCAAGCCACCCTGGATCACTCAGGAAATACTTGAAATTATGAGAGACAGAGATAAAGCACATAAAAAGCGGGATCTCAGTGCATACTGTACTCTTAGAAACAAAGTTCAATATAACATACGACGGGAAAAGAAAAATTACTTTAAGAACTTAGTAATGGATAAAACAAATAGTAAGGATATATGGAAGGCAATTAACACCTTGACAAACAAGTATAACTTCCGAAATTCTTTACCATGAAATCATATTTCATGTGACCAATTCAGTAATTTTTTTCAAACTGACATAGACCAGTTGAAGGCTTCAATATCTAATTCTCCTTGCAATTTATCTTTACTGTCATCGTTTTGCGAGAATAGATGCTCCGGCGATATTCTTTCCGACATACCGCTAATGACAATCACTGAAGTATTCATTTACTTCAGTAACCTAAAAAAAACACAACCTCATCTGGGTTAGATGGAATCAGCAACCGGATTCTCCGTTGTGCTGCGCCAGTGATCTGTACATCACTAACCTATGCATATAATCAGTGTCTCACCAAAGGCCACTTTCCATCAGCTCTCAAAATCGCTAAAGTGTACCCTCTTCTTAAATTTGGTTCATTGGACAATGGTCTCCTGAACAATTACAGACCCATTTCCTTACTATCATCACTATCTAAGCCACTAGAAAAACACATCCATAAAGTAACATTACAGTATTTAGTTCGCAACAAGCTTATTGTTGACAGCCAATCAGGATTTCGACCAAAATATTCTTGCCATACGGCCCTAACAAACATGATAGAAAATTGGCACCAGAATATAACCAACAACAGTCTATGTGGAACTATGTTTATTGATTTCAAGAAAGCATTTGATATGATAGACCATGTTATTCTAATTAAAAAACTTGAGACAATGAAAATTGGCCCTAATGTAGTCACTCTAATATCATATTTTCTATCAAACAGAAAGCAAGTAGTATCACATAATAAATCTCTGTCTCAAACCACTACCTTCAATATTGGAGTACCGCAAGGCTCTATTCTTGGCCATCTATTATTTTGCCATATATATTAACGATCTAACTTTGCATCTTTCGTCATCCTGCGATCTATTTGCAGATGACTGTACAGTGTACACAAACGCTGAAAACTGTATTTTACTGGAGTCGTCTTTACAACAAGAATTAAATAATGTAGTTAGGTGAAGCTATTAAAACCTTATGCAAATTAACATCACTAAAACAAAAGCAATGTTATTAACAACCAGACAGAGACTTCAAACTCTAAGCTCACACACATCACTTCAATTTCACATCGATAACATGCCAGTAGAAAGTGTAATTGAGCACAAAACATTAGGCCTAATCATTGATAGAAACCTAACTTTTAATTTCCACGTTCACGCGCTCATTAAACAAACAGCGAAAAAAGTCTACCAACTCGCCAAAATTAAAAACTTCCTTGATGAGGACACAAGGAAACTATTCTATACTTCTCATATACAGACGCACTTTGACTACTGCTCTACAATCTGGGACGGTTGTTCTAATTCAAACACCAAGCGACTTTACTCACTCCAGAAACGGGCCATGAGTCTAATTTATAGCAAACATTTATCTGACAATCCTAGCCTGTATAAACGCCTTCAGTTACTACCATTCCGCAAACGCCTGCTTTTCAAAAAAGCTAAACTAATTCACAAAATCCTGCATCGGAATGCCCCAAATTACCTTTGGCCATTGTTTAAATATAATGCTAGACACAGTAAACGTTTAAATATACTACACATTCCGAAGCCTAGGATTGACTTATACAAAACAAGCTTAACGTACTCTGCAGCTCAGCTGTGGAACAATCTTCCACAAGAAATCAAAGACATCACCAATCCCTATTCATATAATTGCAAATTGTTCGAACACTATCTCAATACGGATTACCTTCCCCCTTAATAATAGAGATAATAATAATAATAACAAAACTCTAGTATAACAGCCAGTCCCCTTTTTGTAGGCCAGTATATTCCACATGGCTAATAACAAGTGTCAGACCATTATCTAATATTACTGAGTCGTGTAGTTTTGATGTTCGCATTTTGCCCATGCCTTTATAATGCATATCTTTTATATTGTTGCTGTACTTTGTTAGCCTTGAATGATGTGTGAATGAAATAATGTATGAAAGAGAGTGATAGAAGGGCAGAATGTTAGATGGGCCTGCGTGCCCAATTCTTAACCCTTTGAAAATAAAGTTTGTTCGTTCGTTCGTTCGTTCGTTCTCTTTCCTTCGATCTTTAAAGTTGTCACGATGTTCTCCAGTGCCTCTCTTCTCATCACATGACCAAAAAATGCTGTTTGTCTCTTTCTTATTGTTATATATAATGTTCTAGTTTTATTAGCCTCTTTCGGGCAGTTGTTGTTAGTTAATTTTGCAGTGCAAGGAATTCGCAACTTTCGTCTCAGAAATCACATCTCTGTTGCTTCCAAGCTCTTCATAATTTGTTCATTTACATTCCAAGATTCGCTGCCATACATCAAAACACGTTCTATATAGTATTTCAGCACTCTCTTTCTTACATTCAATGATAGTTGTTTCGTGGTATCTTCCGCAATTTTAATGTTCACTGAATGAAAATTTACATTATGATACTTGTTCAGTTTATTGTGCACCACATTTGGCCTAAACATCCTATCATGGACACTGAATCAGTTAACTATGAAATGTCTGGTCAACCCAACACATTGCATCTTCTTCTTCTTTGCGTTCATCTGGAGTGTTTTTTTTTTTTTCTGATGTGAATGCAGTGTTTCCAGTTAGGCACCTTTGGGTCGAAACCCTAAGGCCAACACATCTGACTTTTAGCGTGCAATTTTGACCAGGTTAGCATTCCTGGGAGACTCTCACTTTTGTGGTACCGTCCACATCCCAGCTGGTCAAGCTGGAACAGTCGAAGACTTCACGGTCATCCCTCAAAGGAAGGCAGGGACAGTCCATGGCATTTTCCGCCATCCAGGGTGGCTTCCATAATTGCAGAGCCGACACATAGCGCCCTGGTGCTGGGCTCACCGAGGGAATCGTCACGTCCTGCTCATGGTTGCTTTAATTCCTCACTTCAATATATTGGGCATTTCGTTCGCCCCAGGCCGTTCCGCAAAAACCAGAAAGGTCTGCAGACGGTATCCACTCAGCGAGTTTTTTATTCGGACATGTGCTTGTCGTTGTGCCTGTTCCAGGCACGACGGACATTCGGAAAACTACCTAGTCAGAGCTGCTCCGAACAAGAGCGGCATTCGGAAACTAGGTAGTCAGAGCTGTTCCTAGCACGAGAGACATTCGGACGAGACATTTCACTCGGACGTAAATGCGTAGTGCCAATTTTTATTTTGCCACCCGTAGGACGGCACTTCCGACTTCGGCGGGCATTTTTAATGAGGTTAGCCTTCCTCGGGTTTCGAGGCACGTTAGACTTATTGTTGTGATGTCGCCCACATCTCAGCTGGTCAAGATAGAACGGTCAAAGACATCACGGTCAACCCTCAAGGGAAGGCAGGGGCAGACCATGGGCGTTCCCTGCTATCCAAGGAGGCTTCCATTATTGCAGAGCCGGCACATACTGCTCTGAGACTGGGCTCACCAGAGGAATTTCCACGTCCTGCTCGTTGCTGCTTTGATTCCTCACTTCCATGTATTGGGCATTTCGCTTGCCACTGGTCGCTCAAGCACAAACCAGGAACGGACAGTCTGCGGACGACATCCACTAGGTAAGCTTTCGCTTCGGACTTCGGACCACGCAATGGATTCGCTAGCCAAGCGTTCCATTTCGTGTTATTGAGACGTTTTCCACCTTTGACTACACTCTATGTGAGCATAGATACATAATTTTTCGTAACCATTTCGTGCGACTGGGGCGCTTTTCTACCTTTAGTACTCGCTCACGAGGTAGGCTACATGTGCTGCTGGCCCAGCACCTTACCTCCGTGCATCCGTGAGTGAAAAACGGCCTGGCCCTCTCATCCGGGGATCCCTCATATCCCCCAGCTGAGAACCTTCGAAACAAGTATCTGAACTAAGCATGTAGCGTGCTCAGCATCTCACCTCCATTTTTCGGTAGGTTTGCATCGGCCCTGCTCTCAGGTCCGAGGATTAAAGGCTTAGTGGCGTTCAGCTATATACCTCAGCTGAGAGTCTTAGTGCTTGTGTCCGGACCAAGAACCTCTGCCTTCGTGCGCCTGATTTAACCTTTTGACTGCTATCCTCAGTCTATCTGCAGAGCAGCAGGTTGTGTCTCGCTTAGTCTGGCCCCTATCCCATAAGCTGTCCGATATGTAGTTGTTCATCCATCGACATAGCACATGGGGTTACTAGGACACGCAAGCTCCCCCCCCCCCCCCCCCCGCGACAAGGTGGAGACACATCCGGCCGGGGGGGGGGGGAGGACACATTGCGTTGCGGTAAAGAATACGGTGTTGAATGCATAGCACGTAGGTCAGCATGGCTAAATGGATAAGAACGCGTGTTCTTAAACATCCGGTGTGTTGATGCTGAAGTAAGGGGTTCAACCCCTACACCGGACAGTTGGACTAAAATGTTGACCTATCGTTCTTGACTTGGGTTTGTTAATTACAAGTACTCTTGAATAACGAAGATACAAACAATGTGATTGACAGAGACAGTACCTTTCGCGTGTTGTTTAAAACACAAAATAATCGCTTGTTAAAGTTTGCAGAAGCCATAATAGTTAATCTACATAGGCCAGTTTTGTGCAAACAGAAAGACATGTTAGTTAGCTTAAAATTACCGTGGTAGACAATTGACATTACTGTGCGAACATGTGTATATTTCAGCTTGAAGGATTTATTTAGTTATTTCACTTTACGTTGTGTGATTTCTGCAGTATGTACACGACGAGATGCAGCTAAATATGCCAGGCAATAAATCGTGCAATCTATTGTTTATGTCTTCGTTATTCAAATTACAAGTACTCCAGAAGTCGGGGTGGTTTCGCCTGATGGCGAAGGACACTGTTAATAGATAAAGCTAATCCACATGCAAAATTCAGTCCATACCCACCACTAGATGTAGTGGGTATGGACGACGACTGAATTCAAAGCGAGCGAGCGCCAAAAAAAAAAAAAAAATACACAACACTTCACACCATAACAGGAATAACTGCCATGAGACTGCCTGACCTATTTTTACTTGGTGAAATGATTCAGAGACGTGGACAATAAACTAACAATGGAAGGGAAGCACTGATGGCAATGGAATACAGATATAGAGAGGCAGCATTATCATAACAGTGGCTTTTCCCCTTTCTACTGTCCTTCATCCCATATTGAGGCGAAGGCGTACAACCACACCATGCCAACCCGTTCTATACGTCACTTGATCAGGGTTGTTTGGATTCTGTTGCTGGATTTTTCTACGTGATGGTGAAGCCTGCCCTACGCACATTCCTTCCTCAGCCCGCCTCTTGACGTCATGCCTGGTAGGGTG
>JACEFZ010013888.1:322500-415000 GCA_014155875.1 Cepaea nemoralis | reverse complement strand
CTGATGTGGCCAATATAACGAAAAGTATCGGGTGGCTGATGTGGCCAATATAACGAAAAGTCGTATCGGAGGCTGATGTGGCCAATATAACGAAAAGTATCGGTGGCTGATGTGGCCAATATAACGAAAAGTCGTATCGGTGGCTTATGTGGCCAATATAACGAAAAGTATCGGTGGCTGATGTGGCCAATATAACGAAATGTATCGGTGGCTGATGTGGCCAATATAAGGAAAAGTCATATCGGTGGCTGATGTGGCCAATATAACGAAAAGTATCGGTGGCTGATGTGGCCAATATAAGGAAAAGTATCGGTGGCTGATGTGGCCAATATAAGGAAAAGTCATATCGGTGGCTGATGTGGCCAATATAAGGAAAAGTATCGGTGGCTGATGTTGCCAATATAACGAAAAGTATCGGTGGCTGATGTGGCCAATAAAACGAAAAGTCGTATCGGTGGCTGATGTGGCCAGTATAACGAAAAGTCGTATCTGCTGCAACCCACTTTAGGCTGGGTCGACCCGGGATCCAACGTTACTTTTATATATTCGAATCCTCCCTGATGCGATCGAACCCTTGACTATCTGGCCGATGGTTGTGCCCATCGGGTCTCCGAGGACTTGGCTTTTGTTGGAGAGAGCAAGCAAGCCCGTTCTCGCGGCTTCCAGGGAACCTCCTTCAGTTGTAATAAATGTTTCATTCGTTCAGTAGCAGTTTCTCGCCACGGCTCTGTGCTGTGATAGCGTCCCGCCACATTTTGTAGATCTGTATGTACGGAGAAATGGGTGGCTAGTGCTTCCCTCACTCTCGCAGGCGACGAGCCCATGCCTTGAACCAGTGTCTGACCGTGCTAATGATATTATCAGAGCAGTTCACTATCAACTACTGTAGAGCTCCCGTGTAATGATGTTTTTTACTGACTAAATGGGACGCAGAGGTGTTTCCAAGGCACCAGTGCCAGGTATATACTGGCCAAGACCTACTAACACGTCCTAGTCGTGCGTCCTGGGCAACAGGTCCCCTTCGGGGTTCTGGGTAACGTAGAAGGATCGCTGATTCTTCCGAAGTCGGAGAGTATGTGCCTGCACGGCGAGGTGCCACCAGTCTGCACACCAATAAACCAGACATGGGACAACGGATACTCACGCAAACTTCAGTCCGGTATGACATCACACTGATGTTGGACAACAGGATGTCTTCATCCGACATACAGGACTTCACGCTGGAGTTCACAGCCAGCGAACGCAAGCAAGCACTGACTAAATGTAGCATCGTCATCATGAGCTATGCTGATAAGCGTGGGTAGTCTTGTTTCGCCATCTCACTTGATCACCAGAGCCTTCGATCAGTTCTTGTCTCGCCATGCCACGTGGCCAAGCCATCCAGGTATTTACCTCTCTGCCTTCCCCTTGTTCCTTTCTCCTCAATCCTGTCAGTTGTCACCAAGTTCTCTAATTTATTTTTTCTTATAACGTGTTTAAAACATGTTGTCTATCTACGTCCAATTTCTCTAATCAATTTCAATCTCAAATCTGATTTGCTTCTTGTAAGACTTGATCATTGTTTTTTTTTCTGTCCGTCCATGGTAGTCTTTGCATTTTACTCAGAAACCACATCTCCACTGCCATTAGATGTTTTCAGCTTGACTGCTCATTGTCCACGTTTCATATTCCTACAAAGGTATAGGTTTAATGTAGCACTTCAACACTCTTTTTCTTGTTACAATTGACATCTTTTTTATTGGTCAGTATCTTTTCAGTCTGTCAAAAGGCTACCTTCTTCATGGCGATTCTTGTTCTAATCTCTTCAAGGCACCTTTATCAAATGTTGTGACTGTTCCGATATAATTGTACCAATTCACTTGTTAAAGAATATGCTCACTTACCCGGACATTACATTGTAGTATTTCCTTCTTCCTAGTGACGACCATAATCTGTCTTTTTACAATTTAATTCTAACCGTAATTGTTCACTGTGCACAACAACTGCGTTTACTAAATGTTGCAGATCCTGTTGATTGTCTGCACATGTAGCTTATGGTTTCTTTGGCAGTTTTGTTAGGTAATCCAATAGATTAACGAAGGAGAATCTAAACACAGTGCCAACTCCGTAGCACCAGCGAGGATTTAAATGTGCGTATATCACACCTCATATGCCTTAAATCTCCCCCTCTCTCTCTCTCTCTCTCTCTCTCTCTCTCTCTCTCTCTCTCTCTCTCTCTCTCTCTCTCTCTCTCTCTCTCTCTCTCAGTGGCGCGGGATTACAAACGCGATACACAATCCCGCATACTGCGTTTGAAACGCAGCTGCAGGAGATTCGAAAGCAGATTGCCTGCGTTGGTTTTAGTACAGAGGTATGAGGGTTGGTCGTTCAGAAAGCAATGACAAACTACTGAACGTAAACTTGCCAGAAAATCAAACACAGCAAAAAATGCCGGGTCTGACTGCGACGTCCTGTAACGATATGCAATTAACATAACATTTCTGAATCCTAACGATGAAATCAATGTGAAAATCAACGCAAAACGATCTACTCATAAATAGCCTTCGACAGGTATGACGGGATTGTGAAACAGCGTTCATTACCCCTGTCTGTCCGTCCGTCCGTCCGTCAGCCCGTCCGTCCGCCCGCCCGCCCGCCCGTCCTTGCCTGCCTGCCGTCCGTCCGTCCGTCCGTCTGTCTGTCTGTCTGTCTGTCTGTCTGTCTGTCTGTCTGTCTGTCTGTCTGTCTGTCTGTCTGTCTGTCTGTCTGTCTGCGTTGACGTTACTGAAAAACATTATCATGTTACCGAAAAAAGACTGATTCTGAACCGCACTAACGTCCATTGCAGGTTGGCGACATCCTGGTGGAAAGCTACGAGGCAAAATTCACCGACTGCGAGCAAGAGGAGGATTGTTTGGCTTCGTCGACTGCGCCTGTCGGTACAGGTATCCATGGAGACATGAGCAAAAGGTGTGAATGTCTGTCTGTCTAGCTGGCTGTCTGTCTGTATGACTTGTCTATATCTGTCAGTCTCTCTGTCTGTCTTGTCTATGTCTCTCTGTCTGCATGTTTGTCTACAACATACATAACTACCTACCAATCTGTCTGTCTGTCTGTCTGTCTGTCTGTCTGTCTGTCTGTCTGTCTGTCTGTCTGTCTGTCTGTCTGTCTGTCTGTCTGTCTATCTGTCTGTCTGTCTGTCTGTCTGTCTGTCTGTCTGTCTGTCTGTCTGTCTCTGTCTGTCTGTCTGTCTGTCTGTCTGTCTGTCTGTCTGTCTGTCTGTCTGTCTGTGACTACAAACCTTAACAAACGAAAGACGTATACAGATACATGCGAACGTATTTTTTGTTTTTGTTTGGTCAGCTAAAAGCAAGCAGGGATGTGTATTGTGTCCAGATCTGTTTTCCCTATACAGTGAAAATATGTTTAGAAATGTAGAAGATATAAATGGAATCATTATTGGAGGACGAAACATCAATAACATTAGATATGCAGATGATACAGTATTGATTGCAGACAATGTGCAGGATCTGCAACAATTAGTAGATGCTGTTGTTACATACAGTGAACAACTAGGGTTAGAATTAAATTGTAAAAAGACACAGATTATCATCGTCACTAGGAAGAAAGAATTACCACTATGTAATATACAAGTAAATGGGAATATTCTTCAACGAATGAATCGATACAATTATCTCGGAACAGTCATAACATCTGATGGGAGATGGCTTGAAGAGATTAGAACAAGAATCGCCATGAGAAAAGTAGCCTTTAGCAAGATGAAAAACATACTGACCAATAAAAAGATGTCAATTGAAACAAGAAAAAGAGTGTTGAGGTACTACATAGAGCCTGTTAATTTTGTATGGATGTGAAACTTGAACAATAAGCAATCAAGCTGAAAAACATCTGATGGCTGTAGAAATGTGGTTTCTGAGGATAATGCAAAGAATACCATGGACAGACAGAAAAACCAATGACCAAGTACTACAGGAAACAAATGAAAATCGTAAATTGATTAGAGAAATTAGACGTAGACAGTCAACATTTTTTTGGGGACATGTCATGAGAAGAAATGAATTGGAGAACTTGGTGACAACTGGCAAGATCGAAGGGAACAGACCAAGAGGAAGACCGAGAAGTAAATACCTGGATGGTTTGGCCACATGGCATGATCGAGACAGGAACACTGAGCTGATCCACGACTCTGGTGATCGTGTGAAATAGCGAGTCATGACCTGCCACGCTTTCCGGTATGGCACATGATGGATGGAAAAGCAAATAAAAATAAAAACCCAACATTTGGAAATCGAACGGGGTTTTCCGTTTTTTTATTTTTGGTTTTGTTCGGTGACAAAGACCGTTCGCGACCTTCGTTTGTCATTTTTCTTAATCATATGTTGCTTGCTTGCTTGTGTCCGTTGGCTTGAGCTCCAACGCGAAGTTCTGTATGTCGGATGAAGGCATCCTGTTGTCCAACATCAGTGTGATGTCATACAGGACCTGAGATTTGTGTGAGTATCCGTTGTCCCATGTCTGGCTTATTGGTGTGCAGACTGGTGGTTCCTCTCCGTACAAGCAGATTCTCTCCGACTTCGGAGGAATCGGCGATCCTACTGACTTTAGCCAGGACCCCGAAGCGACATGTTGCCCAGGACGCTCGACGAGGACGCGTCAGTAGGTCTTGGCCAGTATATAACCCGGCCCTGGTGCCTTGGAAGGGGGTCAGGTCTTAGTCAGATATGACTGAGCTACCGTATAACAGTAGACGGTACTACCTGGTTTCTGTTAGCGCTGAACGTTGGGCGGCGCTTACCAAACCCGACACCCCACATTGTGCCAATGGCTTCGGGCGGAAGAGCGCAATTGGGAGGGTACAAGCCTTACCCTGGTGCGAGGAAATGCAAGCTAAAGACAAAATGTCATGGCAGGGCAGACCAGGCCCTAAGCCTTGGTTGGCGACTGGTCTAGGATCGAAGCTCCGACAGGCGGACAGTTAGAGCATTGCTTTGCTGATCCGGCAGCTTCTGCAGCTTGTCTTGTTCCAGATGTAGGGGTGTTACCTTTCCTCTGGAGTAAACTAGGCAGGCCGAGAGAGGGATCATGCTGCATGGGCAACACATGATCTCTATATTTTAGCCCAGGCTTTGTGCTATGGAGAGGCAATAACTCCATCCCTGGTCTTAACTGGTCTCGGAATCAAAGCGAGAGGCAACTGTTACGGGTTATAAGTCCTTGTCAGTTGGCGTAGACATGGGGCGCCACGCGTTGCCTCTGACGGTGGGAGACACCTATAGGTGTCACTGATCAGCTACCGCCCGCCTCAAGCTGGGCAGCCCCCAGCCAATTGGGTGCTGATCCGCCACAGCCTGCCTGCTTCAATGGGTGCTTGGGGCTAGGACAAAATCTGAATCGCAGGCTGTAAAACCAATGCACCAGGTACAAACAAAAATAAAAATAGAAACCTCAAGCTACGGCTTGCAACCTGGAACGTGAGAACCATGTGTCCAGGATTTTCCACTGACTTGACCAATATTGACGATGTGAGAAAAACGGCTGTGATTGATGCCGAACTCAATCGTCTAAACATTGATATTGCTGGCCTGCAGGAGACTCGCCTCGCTGAGGAAGGGTCACTCAGGGAAAACAACTACACCTTTTTCTGGAAGGGTAGAGGGCAGGCAGAAAAAAGGCAACACGGTGTGGGCTTTGCAGTGAAGAATTCGCTACTGGGAATGATTGAAATTCCAGCAGGAGGAAATGAAAGACTATTATCCCTGCGCTTGGCAACCTCTTGTGGGTTTGCCACCATTATTACTGCATATGCACCGACACTCGATTCCTCTGATGATGTGAAGGATTCGTTCTATGAGGAGTTAGACTCCGTGATCAAGGCAGTTCCAAAATCTGACTACATTTATATGCTCGGTGATTTCAATGCTCGTGTGGGCAAGGACTCGAGTTCATGGCCAGTGTGCCTTGGAAAATACAACATCGGTCGCATGAATGAAAATGGGCAAAGGCTGCTGGAGCATTGCACCAGTAATGACCTATGTATTACAAACTCCTTTTTTAAAACAAAAGAGATGCATAAGGTCACATGGAAACATCCAAGATCCGGCCATTGGCACCAGCTGGACTTCATCATCACACGGAGACAACATCTGAACCATATATCATTGACTCGTAGTTACCACAGTGCTGACTGTGATACGGATCATTCTTTGGTTGTTGCAAGGGTTAGACTGAGACCAAAGAGAATCTACACAGCTAAACACAAATCTAGCCTCAGGATTAATATTATTAACACTCATGATCCTGAAAAGTGCTTTCAGTTTCAACAGCAACTTGAAGACGCTTTCACTGATACACCAGAAAATTGTACAGTAAATGAAAAGTGGGGTCAAATTAAGGAAACTCTTTATAAAACTGCCGTAGGGGTTTACGGCACTGTGGATCATAAGAGGCAGGACTGGTTTGCGGCCAACAGCGAGACTCTGCAGCCCTTGATTGATAAGAAGAAGAAAGCTCTCTTAAGAAACAAGGAAAGACCAACGCGTAACACTCTGAGTGAGCTTAGGCAAGCTAGGAAGGATGTGCAAAAGGCTGCCAGGCAGTGTGCAAATGATTATTGGATCAAGTTATGTGAGTCCATTCAAATCGCAAGTGATAAGGGAGACATAAGAAGCATGTATGAAGGAATAAAGAAAACCTGTGGTCCAGTGATCAAAAGAAGTGCACCATTGAAAACCTTGACTGGAGAAATCATCACTGATAAGAAACAGCAGATGGACAGATGGGTAGAGCACTATTTGGAGCTTTACTCAAGTGAGACCAAACTAGCGGATGATGCCCTCAACGCCATAGAGGCTCTACCAACTCTTGACCACCTGGACACACTTCCCACCATAACAGAAGTTAAGTGTGCTATAAATGAACTTGCATCTGGCAAGGCTCCAGGTAAGGATGGGATTCCAATAGAGGTTATCAGGAGTGGGCAAGACACACTCACTATACAGATCCACCAGCTAATAGAGCTATGCTGGCGTGAAGGACAAGTCCCACAGGATTTCAAAGATTCAAGCATCATAACACTGTACAAGAACAAGGGCGATCGGAGCGACTGCAACAACTATAGGGGTATCTCACTTCTGTGTATTGTTGGAAAAGTATTTGCCAGAATTGTTCTGCGCAGACTTCAAGTCCTAGGAGATCAAGTCTACCCCGAATCACAGTGTGGCTTTCGACAGAACCGGTCTACCACTGATATGATATTCTCATTGCGACAAATGCAAGAAAAATGCCGTGAACAGAATCAACCACTGTTTATTGCCTTCATCGACCTCACAAAGGCATTTGATTTGGTCAGTCGTGAGGGTCTGTTCAAGGCACTAAAGAAGATTGGCTGCCCACCAACTCTTCTGTCCATTGTGGAATCGTTCCACACAGGCATGAAGGGTATAATCAAGTTTGATGGTGCAACTTCTGAAGAATTTGAAATCAAGAGTGGAGTTAAGCAAGGTTGTGTACTAGCTCCCACCCTCTTTGGAATATACTTTTCACTTCTACTGAAATATGCATTTCAGTGATCAGGATGGTGGTATATACATTCACTCACGCTCAGATGGCGGCCTCTACAATGCTCAGAGATTGAAGGCTAAGACCAAAATTAGGAGGGTACTGATCAGAGAGTTGCTTTTTGCAGATGATGCTGCAGTTACGACCCACTCTGAGGAAGAATTGCAATGTCTACTATCTGCATTCTCCAATGCTTGTTCTGAATTTGGTTTAACAATTAGCAAAAAGAAGACACAGATTATGTCACAAGGTGCACATGGGGTACCATCAATCTTTATTGACGACGCCGAACTAGAGATAGTAGACCATTTTACATATCTAGGATCAGTGGTAAATAGCAAATTATCCCTAGATCAGGAAATCAACATCCGGATTGGTAAGGCAGCAACAACAATGAACAGGTTAAGAAAAAGAGTCTGGGAGAACAGGAAGCTTACTGCCAAAACAAAAGTCCTTGTCTATCAAGCCTGTGTCCTTAGTACTCTTCTCTATGGCAGTGAAACCTGGACAACTTACTCACACCAAGAGAACAACTTAAACAGCTTTCATATGCGGTGTCTGCGAAGAATTCTTGGTATTAAGTGGCAAGACAAAATCACAAATACTGAAGTATTGGAAAGATCAGGTTGTGTGACAGTTTATTCCATGCTCAGTCTTCGTAGACTTAGATGGATAGGACATCTTAGGAGGATGGATGATGGTAGAATACCAAAGGATATCTTTTTTGGTGAATTACAGATGGGTAAGAGATCTCAGGGTCGGCCTCTACTACGATACAAAGATGTGTGTAAGCGGGACATGATTGATACAGGCATTGATAATGCACATTGGGAGCAAGTCGCCGCTGAACGTGTTGCATGGAGGGCAAATATCAGAAATGGAATAAAGTCAAAGGAGAAAATTATTGCAGAAAAGTCACACACCAAGCGTTTGAGACGTAAGATGGTGCATGATGGTGGAAATGACCACGTGTTCACATGCACCCACTGTGAACGGACATTTACAGCGCAAATTGGCCTTATCAGTCACACTCGCTACCACCATAGTTAAAAGTTATTATGCCCTTTTAAAGCACAAACTATCGTCTGTCAAGACGGCAAGGTGCCAATGATGAGGTGCCTTGGAAACACCTCTGCGTCCCTTAATCATATGTCATTTGTTTTCGGTTCAAATGGATAACTGTCAACTTGTAGTCTTGACAGACGATAGTTTGCTACACTGTGCCTCAAAAAGGCATAATGACTACAAACAATGACAAAGACCACGGATGGAGGTATACCTCTCTATAGCACAAAGTCTAGGCTGAATTGTAGAGACCATGTAACCTCCAGAGGAAGGTTAACACCAATAAATCTGGAAGAAGACAAGCTGTCTGACAAGGAAAGCAAGGCCGTAATTGTCAGCCTGTCGGATCTTTCGATCCCCCGGGAAGGTTAACCCGGTCAACAAATGCCCGCAGAACTCGGATGTGTCGGCCTAACGGCGCAAAAACGCAGCTCTGCTGTAAACAGGCACAACGCTATCACGTCCGAAAAAAACAAACTCCGGATGCACGCAGAAGAAGAGGAAGAAGGATCTTTCGATCCTAGTTAAATTGCCGACCAAGGCTTAGGGCCTGGTCTGCCCTGTCATGACATATATGGTGTATTTTTAATGACTGTGCAGTGTTTGAAAATATTGCCGGTCCAAATTTTGCATTCACCCTCAGTATAGTTCATGCAACATAATAGGTAGATACAAAACTTGAACCGCCAATATTTTCAAACAAAGGACAGTCATTAAAAATACACGTGTATATTTATTCTTTAGGTTGCAATTTCTCGCTCTAGATTAAGATTTGTACCCCTCCAATTGCTCTCCTCTGCCCGAAAGCGGTGGCACAATGTGGGATGTTGGGTTTGTTGAGTGCCCGCAAACATTCGGCGCTAACAGAAAGCAGGTACTACCATCTACTATTAAACGTAGATCAGTCATATGTGACTAAGAACTACACTAGGCTGGACAGCGGTCAGCTCTATTGTCAACAGTCTTTGCTTCACTGATTTAATATGCCAGAGGTCAGCATGGAAGAGTGGACAAGATCACTCGCTTTTAAACCTCGGTGTGCTGATGCCGAGGTAGCGGGTTCTAACCCTATACCGGTCAGTTGGACTAAAATATTGACTTCCCGTCCCTGACTTGTTAACGCAAATTACAAGTACCTCAGAATTAGCAGTGGGTTTACCCGATGGCGAGGGACACTGGTAATAGGGAAAGCTGGCAACAATCAGCTCTTTGCGCTGGACGTCGTAGCACATATATGGACTACGCTTGAGTTCAAAACGAGCGAACGAAAAAAAAATTAACATGCCCAAAGAATGGAGATTTGAACACGTTCCCACAAGCACACAGCTCTCTCACCAGACTGATGTGGTGTCATCTCTATTGTCAGCAGTCTTTGCTTCGCTTATTTAGCAAGCCCAGAAGAATAGAGATTTGAACACGTTCCCACAAGCACACAGCTCTCTCACCAGACTGATGTGGTGTCATCTCTATTGTCAGCAGTCTTTGCTTCGCTATTTAGCAAGCCCAAAGAATAGAGATTTGAACACGTTCCCACAAGCACACAGCTCTCTCACCAGACTGATGTGGTGTCATCTCTATTGTCAGCAGTCTTTGCTTCGCTTATTTAGCAAGCCCAAAGAATAGAGATTTGAACACGTTCCCACAAGCACACAGCTCTCTCACCAGACTGATGTGGTGTCATCTCTATTGTCAGCAGTCTTTACTTCGCTTATTTAGCAAGCCCAAAGAATAGAGATTTGAACACGTTCCCACAAGCACACAGCTCTCTCACCAGACTGATGTGGTGTCATCTCTATTGTCAGCAGTCTTTGCTTCGCTTATTTAGCAAGCCCAAAGAATAGAGATTTGAACACGTTCCCACAAGCACACAGCTCTCTCACCAGACTGATGTGGTGTCATCTCTATTGTCAGCAGTCTTTGCTTCGCTTATTAGCAAGCCCAAAGAATAGAGATTTGAACACGTTCCCACAAGCACACAGCTCTCTCACCAGACTGATGTGGTGTCATCTCTATTGTCAGCAGTCTTTTGCTTCGCTTATTTAGCAAGCCCAAAGAATAGAGATTTGAACACGTTCCCACAACCACACAGCTCTCTCACCAGACTGATGTGGTGTCATCTCTATTGTCAGCAGTCTTTGCTTCGCTTATTTAGCAAGCCCAAAGAATAGAGATTTGAACACGTTCCCACAAGCACACAGCTCTCTCACCAGACTGATGTGGTGTCATCTCTATTGTCAGCAGTCTTTGCTTCGCTTATTTAGCAAGCCCAAAGAATAGAGATTTGAACACGTTCCCACAACCACACAGCTCTCTCACCAGACTGATGTGGTGTCATCTCTATTGTCAGCAGTCTTTGCTTCGCTTATTTAGCAAGCCCAAAGAATCGTCAAGTGCATACACATCCACAACCCCACAACCACATTTTTCTCTCTCTCCCTCTCATCTGCAGGCTGATGTGGGTAACTGCCCTGCACAACCGACCCTACAAAGGTCTCCTCTCGCTGGACTTCGCTGTTCTAGCCAACCTCAACGACACGGACTCTTCAAGATGGGAGATTGAGAAGGTGTGGTACAGCGGCCAGCTGTTTGAGTCGCTGGAGGACCTGGCATCACGATACAAGAATGGCAGGTAATGTTTGTTAGTTTGTCCGCTAGTCTATCCTGTCAATAAATCGCTTATATACTACAGCTGGGGAGCCGCGGTAACGTAGTGACTAGATATTTGTCTGCTGGTGACCAAGAGTTCGAGTCCGCATCGTAACAGATTTAAAAATAATGCCAGTGTCAATGACAAAATAGGTCTAACACCGTATGCCAGATTCTTATATATCTATTTCTGGACTTACTCGGTTACCCCCATCTACTCATCTACGGATATATAGATAACATAGGGAGCAGCGGCAGTTGATAAATATACGTAGATTCCTACCCGCCGGACCAGTGGTTGTCATGACCGCCATGGGTTTAAACTCGTACACATGTAAAATTTGTATGGACTCATAGGTCTAACCAGTCTATTGTGAGCACTAAGAAATTACCTGGGACGCGAAGGCGGCAGGCGTAGTATTGACCATAACACCCCTAGAGTGCCGACTTGTCTTTGAAAACAGGGATCAAATCATTTAGCCCCACATGTTCACTGCGATGTAAGGTGTGTAATTGTAAATAGATCTTTTACTATCTCATCTCATCTCATCATGTTCCTCTTGTACCTTGCGGTGTCCAAGTGAAGTATAAACTTCGTGAGAGTGCCCGATTATGGGCTTCATATATCGATATTCCCATGGACTCGTCTATTCCCTCCGTCCAACGTTTACGTAGTCGGCCTCTTTCTCTGTTTCCATCTGGTCTGTACATCATTGCTTGTTGTGGTATGCTGTTAGTTGGTAACCTACTTGCATGGCCAAACCATTTGACTTGCTGCTCTCTAATAAAATCTAGTGCTGCTATAACCCCCCACCCTAGTCCTGATTTCTTCATTTCTGATCTTATCTCTTCTTGATACGTTGAGTATTCTTCTAAGGAATCTCATTTCTGTTGTGATTTTTCTTTTCTCTTTTTCTGTCATTGTCCAGATTTGGCATTTGTAGCATAGAGTTGGTAGGAAGATTGTGTTGTAAAGTGCTTTCTTAGTAGTTATTGATACATGTTTGTTCTTTAGTATGGGTGCCATTTGTCCAATGAGTTTGTTTGCCTTATTGCATCTATTTTCGATCTTTTAATATGTAGTCTAAAGCTGAGTTACCCCATCTGGAGTATTTTTTTGTTTGTGTTGTTTTTAAATGTATATCCTATTTACAGGACATCGCTGTCAACACCAGTATTTTACTGCTGTTGTTGATGTCTTGGCAAGGTTTACGTTAATTAGTTTGCCATTGCTTTCTGAAGGACCGGCTCCCATACCAACATGTTAAAACCACAGCGCGACACGGTCTGCTGCCAAATCGGTTGCCGCTGTGTTTCGAACTCGTGGTAAGCGGCTCACGAATCGTGTTCGCAATCTTTTAGATCACGGAGACCGGCTCTGGAATCTATTGTTGTAGATTAATTTCTCGACTTATTCAGTTACCCCTATCTATGTAGTCTATAGTATGAAATCTATCAATTTTCTTATTGGTTTATCTCACCTATGTAGTCTATAGTTGTAGATCTATTCCTTGTAGAATCGGTAGCGGTTCTTGCCGCATCGGTAACTTACGGGTATGTGAGCCGGCCGCTCAGAATGCAATGGCAAACTACTGAGCGTAATCTTGCCAAGAAATCAACACTCAGCTGAAAGATACTGATGTTGACAGCGATGTCCTGTAAAAGGATATGTGAAATAAAAATATTAAAAAAATGATGACACCTTTTTTACGAGTGTTGAGTTGGCCATGCCTCGAAGTACATTTGTTCATGCAAAGAGGCGCGGACATTATTTGGAAGTTGAAATCTCTGTATGGTAACATCATCTTTCAATATTTATGCTGTCTGTATTTTTATCAAATCTTTGTCTTTCGTCTACTACCTAGAACTCCATTCATTACTTATGCAAATATAATTTTCGTACCTTTCTTCTTCTACTGTCAGCTCCAATCAGTACTCATAAGTCTTTTGTTTATTTTCTGTTCAGTAACATCAATGGTTCTCCAACCATTTATATTCACATATAGTCTACTGTTGTACAGGGTGTTTGTAAAGTCTCACTATACTTTGTATGTAGAACAAATTTGAAAAATGAAGCATATGATGTTATTAAAAATATACTCCACAGTCTACCGTGAAGCAATATGCTTCGAATGGCTATCGTCTGCTGGAGTAATTCTTTGCAATACAAACAGAATGGTGTTATCAAAGAATGAAAGCATTTTTTTCATATTCGTTCTACATACAAATTGAAGTGAGACATTACAAACACTCTGTAGATGTGTTCCTTAACTTAATTTTTGTTTTTTGTTTTTGCGTTCGTTTGCTTTAAACTCAAGCGTAGTCCATACATGAGTTAGTACTCCAGGTAGTTGACACTACTAAGGAGTGTAGTCCTGTTTAGAACTAAGTCAAAAGAGAAGATCAAAACTCACTAAAACGTTTCTCAATTATAACCAACGCTGAAGAAGCAGGCTGAACGAGGCCGAATTTTTATTTTTTGGGCATGGGTATAAATACTGAACTGAACTGAACTAAGGAGTGCACTAGACTTGTGATTTGTGTTCTTCCATGTTAAGCATCTCCAAGACAAAAGTCAAGAAGCCGGCCAATGATGATGATCTGTTCTCAAACTTACGCCGTCGCGGTGAACCTCAGCCGCCCAAACCACAGCGACCACCAAGAATGGTTGAACCGGACGGGAATCGATATTCGGTCAAGGGCAAGAAGGTCGGTATCTTCATATTGTCAGTGAGTGTGTTTGGGATATGTATATATGTGGATTGATTGGTGGAACGGTGGATCTACTGACTGTCCTAACTCTGGATTGGTTGGTTGAATTATGGATCGACTTTCTGTCCTACACTAGGGGGCTGAGTGGTCTCGAGCTATGGTGTCTGCCTGGAGTGCTGGAGGTCCTGCGCCCAAGCCCCGGTGAGGGCCGGGATGTTTTTCACGTGGACTTCTAGTAACAAAAATTGCCCCTGGTCTCTGGGTAGTGAGATCGGATGCCCTTGTGTATTGTTGCGCACGTAAAACGTCCCTTGGCAGTTGGAAATCGAAGAAAAGTAGCAGCCTAATAGCGCTGCCCGGGCAACATTTCGAGTTAGAAACCTACCCAAAATATTTCAGGATCCTCACCCGTGCACTGAGCTGAGATTCTCCGGACTCAGGCTTGAGTTAGGAGTAGAATGGAGCACTTATAGGTTACACCCGCGTGTCGTGATGTTGATCCGTCGACTAAACTAAACTAAACTAAACTAAACTAAACTAAACTAAACTGGATCCACTGACAGACTGTCCTACATCTGGATTGATTGATTGAATGATGTATCCACTGAGAGACTGTCATAACTCTTGATTTATTCGTTGCTTCATGGATCCACGGACAAGCTGTCCTAACTATGGATTGATTGGTTTATTGATGGATCCATTGAGTACTGTCCTAACTCTGGATTGATTGATTGAATGATGGATACACTGAGAGACTGTCCTAACTCGTGATTTATTTATTGCTTGATGGATTCACAGACAAGCTGTCCTAACTATGGATTGATTGGTTGATTGGTGGATCTACCGACAGTCAGTTCTAACTCTGGATTGATTGGTTGATTGATGGATCCACCGACGGACTGTCCTAACTCTGGATTGATTGGTTGATTGATCGATCCACCGACAGACAGTTCTAACTCTGGATTGATTGGTTGATTGATGGATCCACCGACAGACTGTCCTAACTCTGGATTGATTGGTTGATTGATGGATCCACCGACAGACTGTCCTAACTCTGGATTGATTGGTTGATTGATGGATCCACCGACAGACTGTCCTAACTCTGGATTGATTGGTTGATTGATGGATCCACCGACAGACAGTTCTAACTCTGGATTGATTGGTTGATTGATGGATCCACCGACAGACTGTCCTAACTCTGGATTGATTGGTTGATTGATGGATCCACCGACAGACTGTCCTAACTCTGGATTGATTGGTTGATTGATGGATCCACCGACAGACTATCCTAACTCTGGATTGATTGGTTGAAGTATGGATCCAGTGAAAGACTGTCCTAACTCTGGATTGATTGTTTGATTGATGGATCCACCGACGGACTGTCCTAACTCTGGATTGATTGGTTGATTGATGGATCCACCGACAGACAGTTCTAACTCTGGATTGATTGGTTGATTGATCGATCCACCGACAGACAGTTCTAACTCTGGATTGATTGGTTGATTGATGGATCCACCGACGGACTGTCCTAACTCTGGATTGATTGGTTGAATTATGGATCCAGTGAAAGACTGTCCTAACTTTCAAGTTACATGCATTGGTATTCAAGTGGGCAGAAAGACTTGTTGGACTAAAATGTTGACTTCCCATCCTTGAATTAGGGACGTAAATTACAAGTACCTCATCTGTTGGAGTAGGTTCGCCTGATGGCGGAAGACACAAGTATTAGGGTCAGCTAACCCTCACGCAAAATCAGGACAATGCATTCATTAGTAGTACTAGTGAACAAAATAAAAATGCTTGCTTTTAGCGAAATCATGTTAAGGTAGAGACTTTGTTTCCCCGACCCAGTAATATAGTACCATCTCCGTGAGAACTGTGTTCTAGAGCATTCCTCCCCCTCTCCAAGCTAAGAGACCAACGGGACATGCTTGGTCAGTACTGATACTTCACATCTGCGGAGAGGCTATTAATTTGTAACCAGGTCATGATTCAGGACAGCACGAACAGACTGGGCTAGGATTTGGCATATTTTGAAATTGTTTCTTCCACGTATTTTAGGCACAACTACGTCAACAGACTCCAGCCCTGGGCCCCGAGGGAGTGCATGTGTGGATGAGAAATGCACCAGCCACTTCTACAATATTAAAAAAATAGAACTGCCACTGAGGCTAAACAGCAATATTAAACAAAAATCTCCCAGGAATGCTACCTGGTCAAAAAAAGCACGCTTGTCAGAGTCTCACATGGAGTCGGTAGGAACATAAAGATAGAAGGGAATTAGAGAGGGGACATAACCCCAATACAAGGGAGACACACTCGAATGCTCGAACAATCTAGAGCCTTCGAGACGGATAGGTCAGTTCGCCTACAGCTCCGTGGACACAGGGGAACCCGCTTACCGCGTGCCAGGACCTGTTCCACGGGAAGCTTGAGGAGAGTTACAGCCCGTGTCCGATCGAGACACGTTAGAGGGCAGACGCCGACTGGACATCGAACAAGCAACAGGGCTTAACTTAAGGGGGACTTGATAGATTGAACACAAGTGTATTTAGGAGTGTTACTCACTGGATAGATAGATGATAGAGTTTGTTGTAATGATTATGTATGATGGCTGTGTTATGAACTCCTATGATCATGTTCGCCCCGTAGCTGGCTGCGAAAACCATTCTTCGCCAGCTTACTGTAAATAAATTATGTCAGATAGTATCAGAACGGAGTTTGTTGCCTGTATGAACCCGAGTTTCATTCCCCTAGGTATCTAGGACGTTGACAACGCTGTAGTCGGATGTGTTGGCCTACGGGTTTGGGCCCAAGGGCGTATAACAGACACACCGCAATCACATCTGAAAAAACACTCCGGATGAACGAAAAGAAGAAGAAACAAAAATCTAGACAGAGTGAAAATGTAATAAAATAACTATATCCCCCGGGAAGGTTAACACTGTCAACAAATGTCCGCAGACGTCGGATGTGTCGGCATGCTGTAAACAGGCACAATACTATGACGTCCGAAAAAAGACTCCGGATGAACGAAGAAGAAAAAGAAATAACTATATCTAAATATAACAACGATAAGATGATAAGTAACATATCTCATTAACATACCTGAGTTACATACTTTAGTAACATACCTTGGTAACACACCCCAGTAGGACATCTCTGTATAAACCTCATTAACATATGTTAGTAACACATCTCAGTAACATAGTAAGGTAATCAGCAACATACCTTATTAACATGCCTCAGTAAGATAATCAGTAACATACCTTAGTAACATACCTCAACCATATACCTCAGCAACATACACCAGTAAGGTAATCAGTAACATATCTCAGTAACATCCTCAGCAACGTACCTCAGCAACATACCTCAGCAACATACCTCAGCAAGGTAATCAGTAACATACCATACTATTATACCAGATATTGTCCCTGGTTTGTGCGGGGGAGCGGCACGCAGCGGACGAAAGGCCCAATACATTGAAGTGAGGAAATAAAGCAGACATGAGCAGGACGTGACGATTCCCTCGGTGATCACAGCACCAGAGCGCTATGTGTTGGCTCTGCAACTATGGAAGCCACCCTGGATGGCGGATAATGCCCATGGACTGTCCCTTGAGGGCTGATCGTGAAGTATTCGACCGTTCTAACTTGACTAATTGGGCTGTTGACGGCACCACAAAAGTGAGAGTCCCCCAGGAATGCTAACCTGGCCAAAAACGCACGCAAAAGTCTAGGCTCAAGGGTGCGTAACAATTCACCAGTAACTACATCTGGAAAAAAAAAGAACAGTCCGGATGAACGCAGAAGAAGAAAATGATACCAGGTATTGCGCTGTCTTTTTGTTGCAGGTGGAGTATATGGGGTGGTCCTTCCAGTACAGGGTGTCCCCTATCACAGGTACTTCCATTCATGACGTCAGGTTCAAAGGGGAGAGAATCGCCTACGTGGTTAAGGTGGATGACATTGCCACTTTCTACTCCGGGCATGCTCCTTATGGGGTAAGTGAAAGGGGCTAGTATATGTCTGTCTGTCTGTCTGTCTGTCTGTCTGTCTGTCTGTCTGTCTGTCTGTCTGTCTGTCTGTCTGTCTGTCTGTCTGTCTGTCTGTCTGTCTGTCTGTCTGTCTGTCTGTCTGTCTGTCTGTCTGTCTGTCTGTCTGTCTGTCTGTCTGTCTGTCTGTCTGTCTGTCTGTCTGTCTGTCTGTCTGTCTGTCTGTCTGTCTGTCTGTCTGTCTGTCTGTCTGTCTGTCCGTCCGTCCGTCCGTCCGTCCGTCCGTCCGTCCGTCCGTCCGTCCGTCCGTCCGTCCGTCCGTCCGTCCGTCCGTCCGTCCGTCCGTCCGTCCGTCCGTCCGTCCGTCCGTCCGTCCGTCCGTCCGTCCGTCCGTCCGTCCGTCCGTCCGTCCGTCCGTCCGTCCGTCCGTCCGTCCGTCCGTCCGTCCGTCCGTCCGCCCGCTCGCCCCGCCCGCCCGCCCGCCCGCCCGCCCGTCTGTCTGTCTGTCTGTCTGTCTGTCTGTCTGTCTGTTACTGATACATTTTTGACCATCATGATGTAGCTCATCATTGACAGGACGTCGCTGGCATCACGACCTGTCTAGTATTTCTTCTTTCCAGGGTGTCTTTAATTTCTTGTATCCACCGTCGTGTTGATCGACCCCTGCCTCTTTTACTTGGGGACCATGTCTTTCATTGTTGTTCTGTCTAAATCACTGCCGTTTAATATGATCACATTATTTCAGTTTCCGAGATATGATGTTGTTTATGTGCTGTATTTCTTCCATGTTCAGATCTTGTAAAATGCCTGCCTTCTTCTTTTTGAACCTAGGTAATCATCATCATTACAATTATGTACCTTGCCAACTGGCGTAGGCGTTTATGCCTTTCTACAGATCTCGATCTGTACCACACTGGATCAACTCTGCTGACAATATTCCTCCATGTCACTGTCTCAGTCCATCCAGCATAATTTCTCTTGGTCTGCTTCTGCCTTTTTTCCCCACTGATCTTTCCAGTTGATCTTCTAATCACATGACCAAAGAATGCTGTTTGTCTCTTATAGTTGTAAATAATGTTCTACCTTCATTAGCCATTTTTCAGGCAATCGTTATTGGAACTTATTGGTTACTCTGGCAGTCCCAGGCATTTGCAATATTCGTCTCAGTAACCACATCTCTGTTGCTTGAAGCATTTCCTAATATGTTAATTAACATTCCATGATTAACCGCCATATAACAAATCAGGCTCTATATAACATTTCAGTATTCTCGTTCTGACATTCAGCGATACTGACTTATTGCATAAGATACTTTTCATTTTCTAGATTGCAGCTTTTTCTTGACGTATTCTGCAGTTTATCTCTGTCGTGAATCATAGGATTCTAAGAATTTTTCTGCTTCAATTCAAAAGTCTAAATTTTCTTCTTTAGTTGAGTTGACGTTAGTCATAAAATTGCCTGGAAAATCAAACTAGGGTTGATTGCCACGTCCTGTAAAGGACACGTAATATTCAGCTGAAAGGATATTAAAAGTATGTGACATTTTCATATTCATGGCTAGTAAATGTTGGGCTTTCCTGTTGTTAACTGCCAATAAATGTTGCCATTACTGTATGGCAACTGTAGAATATGTCATATTTCATGGAAACAAAAACTGCCAATAAATGTTGCCACTACTGCAAGGCAGCTGTCCCCGCGGTGAAGGGGTTACAGGCGCAGTTCGTAATCCCGCATACCCGCGTTCGAAACACAGCTGCGGGCGATTTGGCAGCAGACCACCTTGCGTTAGTTTTTTTTTCTCTCGAAAATGGTGCTGGTCGATCATAAAACAATGGCAAACTACTGAACGTAAACTTGCCAAGAAATCACAACAGCAAAAAATGCCAACAGGTGTTGATGGAAGGTCCTATAAAGGATATGCAATTAACTAACTAACTGCATCGTAACTGTATAATATGTCGTATTTCATGGAACCAAAAACTGTCAATAAATGTTGCTACTACTGTATGGTAACTGTAGAATATGTCGAATTTCATGGAAATAAACACAATCAAATACAGAGTTTCAAGAAAAAAAAGGGAAATGAAATGAGAGTTGATGAAAGAAATAAAAAAAGAGACAAGTGAAACATTTCAGCCACGTTAAAAGATATAACACTCTTATAAAAACCATTCTGGATATTAACGTTGAAGGTACGCGAGCAAGAGGTAGACAACGATACAAGTGGAAAGAAAACATCAAGAGATGGATGAACAGCCTGACCGAATGTACAATCAAGGCGAGAGACAGACGATGTTGGAGATCCATTGCAGCCATCCTTCATTGTATAGACGGCAGCTGATTGATTGAATGATTAGCTTACACCAGATAATGACACGCCTATGTATTTGTTTATAGCAAACCCTGAACAACATAGAGAACAGCCGCCTGATTGGCAGCAGGTCCAAAGCCCTGGTCCCTGGAGCCGACTGTCCAGACACTGCTACCTTTCTGAAAGCTGTGAGTGTAGCTGTACATACAGACCCTTTTACGTGAATCCATTTGGTTTCATTGCTTCCGTTGTTTTAATTGCTTCCATTGCTTTGTTTTTATTGCTTCTATTGTATTATTTTCATTGCTTCCATTGCTTTCATTACTTCCATTGTTTTCATTGCTTCCACTGGTTTCATTGCTTCCATTGTTTTCATTGATTCCATTATTTTGTTTTCAATGCTTCCATTGTATTCATTGCTTTCAGTGTTTTCATTGCTTCCATTGTTTTGTTATTCATTGCTTCCGATGTTTGCATTGCTTTCTACGTTTCCATTGCTTCCAGTGCTTTCATTGCTTCCGATGTTTTTATTGTTTCTGTTGTTTTCATTGTTTCGCATTCATTGCTTCCATTATTTTGTTTTCATTGCTTCCATTGTTTTGTTTTCATTGCTTCTATTGTTTTGTTATCCTTCCTTCCATTGTTTTGTTTTCATTGCTTCCATTGTTTTGTTATCCTTCCTTCCATTGTTTAGTTTTCATAGCTTCCATTGTTTTGTTTTCATTGCTTCCATTGTTTTGTTTTCATTGCTTCCATTGTTTTGTTTTCATTGCTTCCATTGTATTGTTATCCTTCCTTCCATTGTTTTGTTTTCATTGCTTCCATTGTTTTGTTATCCTTCCTTCCATTGTTTAGTTTTCATTGCTTCCATTGTTTTGTTTTCATTGCATCTATTGTTTTGTTTTCATTGCTTCCATTGTTTTGTTTTCATTGCTTCCATTGTATTGTTATCCTTCCTTCCATTGTTTTGTTTTCATTGCTTCCCATTGTTTTGTTATCCTTCCTTCCATTGTTTTGTTTCCATAGCTTCCATTGTTTTGTTTTCATTGCTTCCATTGTTTTGTTTTCATTGCTTCCATTGTATTGTTATCCTTCCTTCCATTGATTTGTTTTCATTGTTTCCATTGTTTTCATTACATGTTCTCGTTTTCATTGTTTTAATTGTTTCCAATGGTTTTCACCGTGTAATTGCTTTTATTATTTTATTGACTTAATTATTTACATTGTTTTCACAGTACTAGAACGGCAGATATGTTTCTTAGTCTATCCGTCAATTCCCACTGTAAATCAATCACTCCTGTACTACAACTGCCTCTATGGCAAAGCCGCAGAGAACGTGAGCAATCGGTTCAAAACCAGCTTCAGGCGATCTAGACGCAAACCGACTGATGTTGATGTTTCACAATGATATGAGTTTCCCGGTTTTTCAGAAAAAAAATGGCAAACTACAGAACATAAATTTGAAAGTAATTCACAAACACCCCCCCCCCCCCTTTCCCCCCCCCCCCAAAAAAAAAAAAGCTACTGGAGTTAATAGCAACGCCCTGTAAAGGACATGCCATTAACTTTTTAATATCACTGGGAGCCGGGATGGCATAATGGCTTGATGCTCACCTGCCGCATAACTTTTCATGAACCAGTACATATGAGACACTGTGTTTGTGGGATGTGGATTTTAATTCCTGAGAATGTTTCGTTAAAATGTCTAGGGGGTTTTATTGATTCTCTGTCACTGGTAAGAATGCAGGGTGATCAGGGATATTTACCACAAATCCCAGGAGGAAAGAGTTCCATCCTTGAAACAATGGCATCTGTGTGTAGGTTTCCCTTCCCACTTCATCACCCTTTAAATTAACTATAGATGCTAGAAGGATATTGATTGCTCACAACATATAAACAACCACTTGTTGGACACCACATTTACTTGATGTACACAACACTTTTGGACACACAGTTCAGGTATTAACTCAAGATCTGCAGTTACATATATATATAGGTGTAATAAACACTATGCATTTTCAGACAGGCATGGGAATGATATGCAGTGTTACAACATAGTACCCAGTGACCCCAGAAAAAAACCCAGGTTATTACAAACAACATAACAACCACAAATTGGGTCTACTTTCATTTTCCCTCATAATTAAGGCAAATAAAGATATTAAATAGAACCCAAAATAACATGTTTCTGACACCTTTTACCATTCTCTCATTGTTAAAAATAATGAGTTGGTGTCAAAATACTATACCATCTATATACCATTGGAAAAAAAACTACTGACCTGTTACCTTCAGAAAACAAAAACCAACATATAAACAGCAGTTTGTACTAATTAAATTAATTAATCGAGTCTATCTCCTGGTGTGCGGTTATGGGTCCACCTTTGCTGTCGATTAGATCCTTTTCCCCATTATCTGGGTACCGAATTAATGCACTCAGTTATGTTCTTACTATTTAGTCACTGGTAATTGGCTGGTGCAAATCATACTTTATAATAGAAATTACACACAATCACAAATCCCTCCGCGGGCTAGAATATTCGAGTACTCTGTTGCAGTAGGCTCGGTGTCTTTTTTTGAAATTTGGGGCCTCAGGTTGGTCTAACTTTCCGGAATTTCCACTTAAGCTCTGCAGAAGGTACTTTACCATCTCACCATACATGGTGCCAAGTAGACGTCCATTCAGCTTCTCTGCTTTTAATATCAGAATCCCAAGTAGTTCAACAAAGATTTTACACCCACCAAGTCGCGAGTCTATAACCCATGGCATTTAGGTTGACATTGGACCAGCAAAGAGTTAGTCGTTGTTATCTAGTCCAGTGTAGAACTTTATATGACTGAGAGGCATCTCATGGTAGTATCTGTGACTAGGGCCACAATTGATCTATACCTACATATATGCACAGATGAATGAATCCAGCACAGTAACAGGTTTGCAAACAATTGGATGATTCCTCTTGTTGCTGATGTAGAGACATTTAGCTGCTTTCATAGGTCTTTTATCTGATGGTGTTCAGGGTTTGGAACCTTGAGGTAATCTGGTTTCGTAGTTATGTTTCAGATGATATTAAGTTTGTACCTTGGTTGTATTGGCTTATGTGGTTCAGTGTCTTCTCCCATTTTGAGTTGGTGTTCATAGCTAGAACTTGGGGTTGCATGGCTGGAACCTTATATTTGACTGTTGCAGCTGTGAGATGTTCTTTCGAAGACTTATCCATTGTGGATATTAACTTGGTAATCCAACCAACAGTTGAAGGGCTTTCACTGTTGCTAGTTTTAGTAACTTGTAGGATTGTCCCATAGTTTCACTGATTTTGCTGAGTGATAAGGCTTATAGGTGATACTTCTCAGACGTAAAGCAGACGATACACTGTGGTCAGTTACTCTGTTGATCTTCATCTTTGTAGATTATTAGATCTTGAAGTCCATCCTGGATCTTCCTCCTAAAATAGGACTTAATCACTCACCCAATCAGTTATCTTCAACTTTTCTGTTGCTCGCTATGGAGCTATTGAGCGCCGCAGTAAACATTGAGGTATTGCTAGATCCAGACTATGGTTTGGACATTCACTTTATGGCTGTTTACCCAGGATCCAGTGTTAGTGATATAGTCCCACCAAATTCAACCACCACCTGCTTCTCTTCTATAGAAAAGGGATGACAAAGAATACAACACTAGCATTAACCTACTGTGTTATGATAAAAGGTTTACAACACAATTACAAACACAAATACAAAACAACAAGGGGAGAAGGGGAAAGGAGTGGGTGTCCATGTTCCACTGTCCCTCATTGCTGAGTAGAGCCATTCTGACTCTTCATAGTGAGTAAGGTATTTTCTCACTTATATTTTGTTCTGTTGTTACTGGGACTATTGGATGGGTGAAGTCATTCTGTCCATCCAACATGTTGATATTGTCTCTCTCATTACTTGAAGAGAATAGCCTATACAGAATCCCTGTGGTTTCTAATGCCGCGTCTTCATTTCGGCACTATAATCATCACTAGGTCAAGACTATTCACCATTGGCTCCTTAAGTACTGACATACATATGTATTCTTACATCAACATCCTCTAATCCCAAGGTGCAACATTAAAATGTATATTCCCACAGTAAAAAGTAACAATCAGCACAAAGAAAATTCTCATACCAGAAAAAAAACATACATGTACATTTCTCTGATATTAAGTACATGATAATCATACATAATAATCATAATGATGATGCAGGGAGCCTAGGTTTTTGAATTATCTTCATGAACTAAAACATCCATTGTTTTCCCCCACTGCGTACAGCACATGAGGATAGTAATCGCTGTGATATGTTTTGCCAATGACTGCTATTATTCGGAGGGTATTTATAAGAATAACTTATGCCGCATGGTCCAGTCTTCTGAATATTGCAAGCAATTTATTCACATCAATCTTCGCTTCTGTTTCTACTACGGTGAGGCGATGCGGAGTGAATCCTATCCGAACATACATTTACATCACGCGTTTAATTGTTCATGAATTTATATTCAAACATGGCCTGTCCCTAACACTATTTTATGAAATGATTATATGTTCACCCTCATATGGAGTGGTTACTAATCTGTTAACAAAAGAATGGTACTAAAATTTAGCACTATATTTCCTAAGTTACAGATTATAATGTGGCAAAATATTTTATCCCCTGACTAAGTACGAGTCAGGAATATGCGTAATCATTTGTATGTCCCCGCATGGATAAAACACCTTTCTATAGTACATAGATTATTTGCAGATTTCTAAGCATAAATAGTGAGATATTGTTCACAGTGCCTAGAAGTTTTAACATAGGAATATGAAATTGACAGACACTAGTTCTTTACTATGAAGCATGAATCAGGGGTCTGCTCCTACATTGAGAAAATCTCTAGAATGTGTTTCAGACATGAGAGTTGATACTTTACAGTACACATAATATTCATAGATTATAGCACTACTAGTGAGATATAAGTTCATAATGCCTATACAAGATATTAACATATGGATTTGAAATTGTAAGACATAGGAAAAATTACAGCGTGGCGCCCACCTGTGTTTCCTTAGTAAACATCATCCAGCCTGGTTTAAGAGAATTGTAACTAATTCTTAATTAAACATACTGGTCTAGGTAATACATAAATATATCTTAATCATGTAGATAACATACCAATAGCTTGAAGAGAATCATGGTTTTAAAAGGCAACATGCCTTCTCCCCGAAGGGAAAACTTTTACATGTCTGTTCTTTGTCGTCGTACTGACCAAAATGGCTACACTGGCCTTTGTTTTACAATCAGTCGACGACCTGTTGGCCAGGTATGTAGGCCAAAATAAGGCCAAATTAATTAAGCTGCCACGGTCAGTCTATCGCTGTTTTATTTTCTCCTACATTAAGTAAGTTACTTAAACAGTAATTGTAAGGGTTTGTGTATTTTTAAGGGAGTCCATAAATAGGAAAGGGTAGGGACGTTTTTATTATACCACACGCCTCCCCAATTTAAGCCATTTATTTCTTTCAGAAAATAAATGGTCAAATAGTACTCTACAATTTCCGTCTTTACATTGACTCACCTAGTATCCATCCCTTTGTAATTTCCTACATTACTTCCCTATGTTAGATAATCTATCAGGGCCACGTCCATTTTCTTATAGTCACGACAACTGGCATAACCTTAATGGCTTACTTCCCTTTTAGTGAGAAAGTGTAGCACCCTCTCCACTGTTGTCAGCTATTGTTTGAAATATGAGTGGTTATCTGATAATTTGTTACTTTCAAGTACTAGTTTGTCTGCATCAAACCGACTTTTTGAAGCAATTGAAATATCATCATTAAGCTTGATTTCTCTCTCATTAGATTATCAATCTTGAGATTATGTTAAAACCGACGGTTAATTCTGCGTCTACTGATAGCATATTAAACTCGCCCGTCTCCCTGTAAGTTAGACGTTTGTTTTAACTATAGATCTGATATTTAAAGGAAGCTAAAGATGGTTCCTGTTGAAATACATTTTCATCCAACACATCATGTGTTTGGGTTATAAGTCGAGTTATGGGATTTTCCGATCAGTTTTGATAACTACTGATTAGAGTGGTGTCCCTTTCTCTTGCGGGTTTACCCGGAGAATCTCGTCTAACATGTAAACAAGGTCCAACTTTTCTAGATTTCCGTTCTGAACCGAATATTACGGGGAACATGAATCTATCAGAAATGAAGTAATTCTTAGCTTACTTTCTCTCTCTGCTTTTCCTTCTAACCTAGATCTATTTTACGCTAGAATCCTTATTAGTAATTCTAACTGATGTGTTTGAGTTTCACTCTGTATTTGTTGCTTTGGTGTTGAATTACGAGCAATTTTGCGTCGCTTGGCGTACATTGATCGTCGTCTGCTTCCCTCCAGGTTTTTAGACTATTTTCAACTTAGCAACATACATTGTTATGTAGGTTCAGACGTATTGTCTCCTACTATATATAATCAGTTCAGTGAGAAGTTAAAAGCCCCTTTTATGTTTCCTGTGATAGTCTTCCAGACAATCAAGTGGCTGGTTCACTTCCAGTTATGGATGTGGATTACTTAGTCTTAGTAAATTTACTGTTACATCTGTATATCCCTCTAATACTGGCGTCTCCTGAGTTGTGTCCTCAAGATAACAGGTAAGGTACTCTTAATGTTTCTCTCCAGTTTTGTTTTCATCCGTTTAATACGTGGAAACTCTGGATTTATTTAGATTGACTAAGGTCTATCTTTGAACTGTTATATAATTTACTAGCTGGATTCCTGATTGAAATTCCTAATCTAGTACATATCAAGCAATTCTTCAGCTATATGCTCCAATTTGCTTGGTTTTTACACAGCTATATTCCATTTTTCTAGCATGGGTTCACTGTATAAGTTTTAGGCGTTTCCCCTGTCTTCACGTCAAGGAGTTCGTCCTATTTATAAACAGCATCTATTTCAAGAGTTGTTTATTTAATTGTTGCTTTTACTGATTCGTATCAGTTATTTAAGCTAATCTCTGTTAGTCTGGATCTGCTTTCACATATTTAAGGCTGGCATATAATCCTAGTCAGAACTGAGATGTAGAAATCTGTTTCGCCTTGCGATTGATTTCTGATTCATCTACCTATTAGTAGACTTTGAGCATTATCTAGAATTTAGTTACTCGGTTAGTTTTAAAGAAAATACAATTGAGTCGCGCGACTCTATTGTACCACTTATTTTTGCCCTTCTTAATTCTTCCCTTATGAGAATATTAATGTTAGTTAGGCAATTATTGAAATAACTTTACGTAAGCTAATCGCTAACTAAAAGCTGTTTCATTCCTCTTTTTGATGAGGATTTCTCATTGTGAACATTTCACTTAATGAGAATTAAACTGGAAATTCCAATTTATTAGTTAATTCTTTAATTATACCTCCTACATGCCTATATGGTCTGTTTCCGCTACCATTAATAATGGAATCGGGGTGGATAATTTAAAGAAATACCTTATATTCTGTTGGGTCAGTAAGTGAGTTGATCAGTTTCACTTACATCACCAGGTGAATATTTTGGTTGACCCTATTTATTAACATATGGGCCATCTGAGTTAGTTAATAATACTACTCATATCACCGGTGGAGTAGAATAAGTGTCGGTATGGCTTTTCTTCCTAAGTATCCATCATTTATTCACTTTACTTTACTACCGGTGTTGTAGAACATGTTATGTCCTATGAAAAAAAAAGGATTAAATTAGGGTGCCCCTAAATACTGCAAATTCTTACAATATTCCTTCCCTTCCATTAACTATGTCTACATTTTTGCAAGTGGTGGTTTAGGCCTTAACCTTAGTTCATTTACTTTAGTTACTGCTATTTTCCCCTGGTTTAATTCATCTCTCAGGTATTATTTACTTTCCTACTGAATCATCATTTGTTGATTAAATTTTTCCCTTAAAAAAAAATTTATTGGATTTTTAACTTATCTGTCCTAATTATCTATAAAATTGTCTATCACTCTCTGCTGCCTTGGTAACTTTTCAATATTACATGAATTATACAAGCAGATCAAGCATGAAAATACAATGATAATCAATGACAAAATAATTAATTACCACATGATTCATATGTAGGGTCATAAACCTTATGGATACATAATATAGTAGTGTGTTCATGAGTACACCACTTTTAAACCATTTAAAGAGAATACCAGAGTAGCAGAACCATACCTCAAACATCAAATGGGAATGACTATGAATTCTAAACATTCACTGAATTACCTATCTTATGTGAGTTTACCATCAATAAGATATAAAATATGAGTTTTAAAAAAAAAATCTCATATCTAACAACCAACTACCTGATGCATCTGCCAGAATCAAGATATTACCTGTGAACAGTTTTGTACCAAAAAAACATATTTATCTGAGCCATTATGGGTTCATATAACACTTGACTCAGCTCATACTAATGAGTGATTAGGTCTGTTACTAACACTATAACATTCTGAAGTGACTTGGTTTACCTGCGAGAGGTTTTCCCTGAATTCATATACTCACAATAATACACCAATTGTGATGTTTACCATGAGTTTTAAATTCACGGACTACTCCACTACTAGGTGAAGTCCGTACCGGGCGGGACCCCACATGTGGGATGTGGATTTTAATTCCTGAGAATGTTTCGTTAAAATGTCTAGGGGGTTTTATTGATTCTCTGTCACTGGTAAGAATGCAGGGTGATCAGGGATATTTACCACAAATCCCAGGAGGAAAGAGTTCCATCCTTGAAACAATGGCATCTGTGTGTAGGTTTCCCTTCCCACTTCATCACCCTTTAAATTAACTATAGATGCTAGAAGGATATTGATTGCTCACAACATATAAACAACCACTTGTTGGACACCACATTTACTTGATGTACACAACACTTTTGGACACACAGTTCAGGTATTAACTCAAGATCTGCAGTTACATATATATATATATAGGTGTAATAAACACTATGCATTTTCAGACAGGCATGGGAATGATATGCAGTATTACAACATAGTACCCAGTGACCCCAGAAAAAACCCAGGTTATTACAAACAACATAACAACCACAAATTGGGTCTACTTTCATTTTCCCTCATAATTAAGGCAAATAAAGATATTAAATAGAACCCAAAATAACATGTTTCTGACACCTTTTACCATTCTCTCATTGTTAAAAATAATGAGTTGGTGTCAAAATACTATACCATCTATATACCATTGAAAAAAAAAAAAACTACTGACCTGTTACCTTCAGAAAACAAAACCAACATATAAACAGCAGTTTGTACTAATTAAATTAATTAATCGAGTCTATCTCCTGGTGTGCGGTTATGGGTCCACCTTTGCTGTCGATTAGATCCTTTTTCCCCATTATCTGGGTACCGAATTAATGCACTCAGTTATGTTCTTACTATTTAGTCACTGGTAATTGGCTGGTGCATATCATACTTTATAATAGAAATTACACACAATCACAAATCCCTCCGCGGGCTAGAATATTCGAGTACTCTGTTGCAGTAGGCTCGGTGTCTTTTTTTGAAATTTGGGGCCTCAGGTTGGTCTAACTTTCCGGAATTTGCACTTAAGCTCTGCAGAAGGTACTTTACCATCTCACCATACATGGTGCCAAGTAGACGTCCATTCAGCTTCTCTGCTTTTAATATCAGAATCCCAAGTAGTTCAACAAAGATTTTACACCCACCAAGTCGCGAGTCTATAACCCATGGCATTTAGGTTGACATTGGACCAGCAAAGAGTTAGTCGTTGTTATCTAGTCCAGTGTAGAACTTTATATGACTGAGAGGCATCTCATGGTAGTATCTGTGACTAGGGCCACAATTGATCTATACCTACATATATGCACAGATGAATGAATCCAGCACAGTAACAGGTTTGCAAACAATTGGATGATTCCTCTTGTTGCTGATGTAGAGACATTTAGCTGCTTTCATAAGGTCTTTTATCTGATGGTGTTCACGGTTTGGAACCTTGAGGTAATCTGGTTTCGTAGTTATGTTTCAGATGATATTAAGTTTGTACCTTGGTTGTATTGGCTTATGTGGTTCAGTGTCTTCTCCCATTTTGAGTTGGTGTTCATAGCTAGAACTTGGGGTTGCATGGCTGAAACCTTATGTTTGCCTTTTGCAGCTGTGAGATGTTCTTTCGAAGACTTATCCATTGTGGGTATTAACTTGGTAATCCAACCAACAGTTGAAGGGCTTTCACTGTTGCTAGTTTTAGTAACTTGTAGGATTGTCCCATAGTTTCACTGATTTTGCTGAGTGATAAGGCTTATAGGTGATACTTCTCAGACGTAAAGCAGACGATACACTGTGGTCAGTTACTCTGTTGATCTTCATCTTTGTAGATTATTAGATCTTGAAGTCCATCCTGGATCTTCCTCCTAAAATAGGACTTAATCACTCACCCAATCAGTTATCTTCAACTTTTCTGTTGCTCGCTATGGAGCTATTGAGCGCCGCAGTAAACATTGAGGTATTGCTAGATCCAGACTATGGTTTGGACATTCACTTTATGGCTGTTTACCCAGGATCCAGTGTTAGTGATATAGTCCCACCAAATTCAACCACCACCTGCTTCTCTTCTATAGAAAAGGGATGACAAAGAATACAACACTAGCATTAACCTATTGTATTATGATAAAAGGTTTACAACACAATTACAAACACAAATACAAAACAACAAGGGGAGAAGGGGAAAGGAGTGGGTGTCCATGTTCCACTGTCCCTCATTGCTGAGTAGAGCCATTCTGACTCTTCATAGTAAGTAAGGTATTTTCTCACTTATATTTTGTTCTGTTGTTACTGGGACTATTGGATGGGTGAAGTCATTCTGTCCATCCAACATGTTGATATTGTCTTTCTCATTACTTGAAGAGAATAGCCTATACAGAATCCCTGTGGTTTCTAATGCCGTGTCTTCATTTCGGCACTATAATCATCACTAGGTCAAGACTATTCACCATTGGCTCCTTAAGTACTGACATACATATGTATTCTTACATCAACATCCTCTAATCCCAAGGTGCAACATTAAAATGTATATTCCCACAGTAAAAAGTAACAATCAGCACAAAGAAAATTCTCATACCAGAAAAAAAACATACATGTACATTTCTGATATTAAGTACATGATAATCATACATAATAATCATAATGATGATGCAGGGAGTCTAGGTTTTTGAATTATCTTCATGAACTAAAACATCCATTGTTTCCCCCCCACTGCGTACAGCACATGAGGATAGTAATCGCTGTGATATGTTTTGCCAATGACTGCTATTATTCGGAGGGTATTTATAAGAATAACTTATGCCGCATGGTCCAGTCTTCTGAATATTGCAAGCAATTTATTCACATCAATCTTCGCTTCTGTTTCTACTACGGTGAGGCGATGCGGAGTGAATCCTATCCGAACATACATTTACATCACGCGTTTAATTGTTCATGAATTTATATTCAAACATGGCCTGTCCCTAACACTATTTTATGAAATGATTATATGTTCACCCTCATATGGAGTGGTTACTAATCTGTTAACAAAAGAATGGTACTAAAATTTAGCACTATATTTCTAAGTTACAGATTATAATGTGGCAAAATATTTTATCCCCTGACTAAGTACGAGTCAGGAATATGCGTAATCATTTGTATGTCCCCGCATGGATAAAACACCTTTCTATAGTACATAGATTATTTGCAGATTTCTAAGCATAAATAGTGAGATATTGTTCACAGTGCCTAGAAGTTTTAACATAGGAATATGAAATTGACAGACACTAGTTCTTTACTATGAAGCATGAATCAGGGGGCTGCTCCTACATTGAGAAAATCTCTAGAATGTGTTTCAGACATGAGAGTTGATACTTTACAGTACACATAATATTCATAGATTATAGCACTACTAGTGAGATATAAGTTCATAATGCCTATACAAGATATTAACATATGGATTTGAAATTGTAAGACATAGGAAAAATTACAGCGTGGCGCCCACCTGTGTTTCCTTAGTAAACATCATCCAGCCTGGTTTAAGAGAATTGTAACTAATTCTTAATTAAACATACTGGTCTAGGTAATACATAAATATATCTTAATCATGTAGATAACATACCAATAGCTTGAAGAGAATCATGGTTTTAAAAGGCAACATGCCTTCTCCCCGAAGGGAAAACTTTTACATGTCTGTTCTTTGTCGTCGTACTGACCAAAATGGCTACACTGGCCTTTGTTTTACAATCAGTCGACGACCGTTGGCCAGGTATGTAGGCCAAAATAAGGCCAAATTAATTAAGCTGCCACGGTTAGTCTATCGCTGTTTTATTTTCTCCTACATTAAGTAAGTTACTTAAACAGTAATTGTAAGGGTTTGTGTATTTTTAAGGGAGTCCATAAATAGGAAAGGGTAGGGACGTTTTTATTATACCACAGTGTTATCTACCTCTAGATGTTCAGAACTACTAAATGTAAGATATACTGTGTTATCTATCTCTAGATGTTCATGAACCACAAAATATAAGACACACGGTGTTATCTATCTCTATATGTTCATGAACCACTAAATGTAAGACACTGTCTTATCTATCTGTATATGTCCATGACCAGTGCAACTAAGACACCTTGTGTTATCTATCTTAGTTGTATATAAACCATAACGAGACAGCCATTCTACATTATCTATCTCCAGGTATTCATGAACCAGTATGACGAAGAACCGGCAGTCTATGACTCAGCACTTTGTCTGTTTGAACAAAATACCGGATATCCGATGAGACGCCATCTTTCCTACAGTGATGATGGCGGATACTATGCCGGCATGTTGAACTCCGTACTGACGCTCAGGTTGGCAAGTCTCTGTTGATGTATTTGGCGGTCCTAGAAGAAGCTATGCTGTTTAGTGTAGTGGTTAGTGTACTTGGCCTTATCAGTCACATTCGCTACCGCCATGGGTAATAGTTACTATGCCTTTCTGAAGCACAAACTATCGTCTGTCAAGACGGCAAGGTGCCAATGAATGAGTGAAATCACATACTAACAGAGGAGAGTGGGATCCCGGCTCAGCCACCGGGATCTTAACCTTGCACAAGCTTGGTGATTTTCCAAAGAACCATTGATTTATAATGATATTACACACCTCCCTGATCTCTTCGGCAGTAAAATTGGAATCTTAGTCTTCTTCTGAGGACAAATGTGATCCAGGATACAGTGTCCGCCTCAGGTTTGGTTAAAATCAGAACATGGATTGCGTGGATCCTTACAAATAAGAAAAGGATTGTAAACTTCCCTCTGATCCTGGGATGGTGATTCTGACTTCAAGATTTTTTCGGATAAGGGCGAACAAGCTTAGAGGAAGTGGATGAATGTTATAACTCTATCTGAGTGAGTGCGTGGCGCGATACTGTGAGCTGTGAATTTCGTGTGGAATGCTTTTGCATCTGTCCGCGGTTGTTTTTCGCGTGAACTGCATGTTCGGAACGATGACGGCCGGCTGTTGCTGGATTGACTGGTTTGCCTTTTCGGTTCACGAGTGCGTTTTTCAGGAGACTCCTGGGAGTCGTCGCTGTAGCTACGGAGTTCGTGCTTTGTGCGGCGCTTTCGATGGGTCGCCCTGCAGAAAGAGACCGAGCCATATGGGATAAAACCCCGGTCAATGAAGTCTTTTTGGTGACTGCCGTTTTCATCGACGATGAACTGTATTTTCGAGGACGACTTTGGTGTTGGCATTCTGGCGGCGGCATTATGCACAGTGTACCTGTGCGGGCTGTTGGCTTGCCGACACTCCTGTCTATTCCATTGTTCACATGGGGCAGTGAGGAGAATTTTGTGATATTCACTGGCACAGGAACGGAGCAATATGGGGACGACCCGTTGCCGTGAAGTTGGAACTGCGACTAACTAACTAACTAACTAACTCTATCGGTCTATCGGTAGCTGGAAAGAAAAAAGAATGGACCAAGCAAGCTGTTGCATTCTTAATTTCAAAAACAGAAAACATACACAAAAATGAACATCTATAGCAAGTGTGGTTTTTGAATGCACACTTTTGCATCCTTATCGGTGATACAGAATTTGTGTACAGTGCTTGATAGCTCCTTGTGTAAACTGCGGGAGAAGATTGCAATTGGAGATATCCATGTGCCATGAAAGTGATCAGTGATAAAAACCCAATGAAGCCTTCACAAATACAGACTTAAAATATTATCACCATTGTTCACGTTGCACACGTTGCACACATAAGGCAGTTGCTTTTGATTTGCACTTTGAACTCAAGCGAAGTCCATACACAGGCTACTACTTCTAGTGTTCTGGACGGATCTTTGCGTGTGGATTAGCTTTCCCTTTTACCAGTGTCCCTCGCCATCAGGCAAACCCAGTCCGACTTCTGAGGTACTTGTAATTTACGCCCTTAAGTCAAGGACGAGAAGTCAACATTTTAGTCCAACTATACATTGCAAGGGTTGAAGCTGCTAACTCGGCGTCAGGAAACGGAAATTTAAGAGCTTGCGCTCTTATCCATTCGTCCACGGTGACCAACATAAGACAGTTGTATATCGCAAAGAGTAGGTCAGTAGGTCGTTTGCCCTAGCTAGATTCTTAGGATAATAAACATACCAACTGGTAGAACTCATTACTGTGGATGAAATCTGCCTAGAGAAAGGGAAAACAGTGTTGCATGTCATTTGCAATTCGTTACAATAAATCACAGTACGATTTTCGACGCAATTTTACGTTCAGTAATTTGCCATGGCTTTCTGAGCGAGATGGAAACGTTTAAGTCAACTGACAAGTGTGTGGAATGAACCCGCTGCCCCAACATCAGCGCATAAGAGGTTTAATGGTATTAAAACTCGCGGGGACGCTGACATCTATAGGAAGTAAAACTGACACACATTTCAAGTCAAATTGTACCTCTGAGTTAGAGAGGTACACACTTAAATGTGACTCACTCGCCTGGAAAGCGAATGATGAAGAAGAGGAAGAGGAAGAGGAGGAGAAAGGAGCAGAAGAAGCAGAAGATGAAAAAGAAGAGAAAAATGAGCATAAGACGAAGAAGGAAGAGGTGAAAGAGGAGGGCAATGGGAGGTTCAAGATAAAGAAGAAGAAAGAGAACTCGGGGGAGAAGGAAAATTAAGAGGACAAGAAGAAGAAGAACAGAGGGAGAAGTAGAAGGCGGAGAAGGAGGGCAAAGGGAAGATGAAGAGGAAGAAGGCGAAGGAGAACGAGAATTAATAGTACAAAAAGAAAGGAATGCAGAAAAAGAAGAATACGAAAGAAAGAAAGAAAGAAAGAAAGAAAGAGATATATTTCTTCTAATAAACTGTATTTGATCTGTGCACATCCCTAATCTGTTTTTTTCTTCTGTGCCTCTTTCAGATCTTCGATTTCTTTACCTGACAGCAGTTACATCATAGATTACACCTTTGTTCAAAACGGGGTCATTGAAATTAAGATCATCAGCACAGGTAAGGAGTTAACGCGCACACCCCTTCCTTCGACCCGCAGTGAGCATTTGTCTAGTCACCCACCCAAACATACACACATCTACACACACGGATAGTATCCATCTCCACACTTACCTACACCCACCTACGCGCATCCACACATACACCCATGCACCCATTTCCATACAATTACCTACCCACCCACCCATACACCGAACAAAACGTGCACTCCCACATACACTCAGCACGCAGGCACGTACCCTCGCGCGAAGATGAAGAAAATTAGTCACTTAACCTCATAGTATGGGTAACCAAGCATATGTGGAATACACAGCCGGCGCTGTAGCGGAGGGATTACAATCGCAGCTGCAGAACATTTGTTAGCAGACCGCTTTGCGCTGGTTTTCATACAATAGTATGAATGTTGGTCGTTCAGAAAGGGTTGGCAAACTACTGACCGTAAACTTGCCAAGATACCACAAACAACCAAAATTGTAGAGTGTAGTGAAATACTGAAGAGTTAACGATTCCCAGATGGACGACTGTATACCCGACTAACCAGGTAGGAAAAGGGTTAATCAACAAAGGAGTGACCAGGCGCATGAGTTTCTAGGTCAAGCCCCAGAAGGAGGCCAACAGTACAGGTAACCTGTCGCGTGGAAAAATGGGTTTGCAACAAAGGCAGACAGCATTATTGGATAGCATATTGCGGTCTGAATGTATGAAGAATGGAAACGGTTCAGAGCGGTAATTTTCCACTAATCAATGATAATGCAGTCTGGATGTGAGGTGTCCAGCAATGTCAAGGACTATGCGGCAGAAATGACCGATATAAAGAGGGTCAATTCTTTGTGTAAAGTTAGTGTGTGTTCCAAACTGACCTGAAGGAGATATGTTCTTGAGTGGGAATAGAAATACACGTCCCTAATGATGGAAAGAGGGGATAATAGTGTGTTATTCGCTAAGTGTTATTTCGATTCCAGGAACATAGATGCCTAAATAAGGTATAAAGATATTAGATATAGTTTAGGATATGAATATAGATGTGCGTGAAGTGCATTTAACATTACTTTCTATTAGTAGGAATAGTATAGACGATTAGGTGAATCTTCTATCCTATGTCAGAGTGGGTTTTTTCGGAAGCCTTTTCATTTCGGCTGGAGGAAAAGACACTCACATAGGAGGGAAGAGGAAGCAGACACAGATCTCATTATTAAATGTATATCACACAGGTTTCCATACCAGTGCGGGACTTATCAACTAGGAGATGACACAGATGGCTGTGGTCAGGTTCACCCAGTGTTGATAACCCACAAGAAAGCACTTTAAAGTAATAAAGCACGACACTTGTGCATAAGAAAGGAAGGAAAAGAAGTGGCATATTAATAAGTCAGGAGGACAGAGAATGGAAAATAGAGATCATCCAAACTAAAGAAAAAAGACTCAAATTACTCAGTATCAAAGAGTTGCAAGGTGCATACAAAGTGCCTATATCAATTAAGAACTATCCAGTGTAGAACTTTTACAGGACAAAAATAGAGAACAATAGAAACTCGATGTGTTTTCCAGGATGGAATTAAGAACGCTATAAGATAATAACAACCATTCAGTTTACGCTGACAGCATATGGTGATCGGGTTAAATACATTCATACAGTGGTGAACATTTTTCATTACAAAAAACGGATATATCTACCGACTCAAGCAGACGGAGCTGTCAGGGTGAGACCGTTCTGTATCTATGTCATGTCCTGTACTCTAGCTGAGAGAAGAGACGAGAGAAACCACGGAGACTATCTATCAACATCTTATCTGACAGCCACACTAGAAGAACATACCAACTACATAGACAATATCCATACATACACCAGACATAGTTTTTTTATTAATAAATCTTTTATCTTATCGTTGAAAGGAACTGTTGTCGGAGTATGTGTTGAGGGAATAATAGAGAGAGTGAAAGAAATAGATATATGGAAGGGAAGACAGAAGAGAGGAGTGTAGACCAAAGTCAGTCAATAATCCCAACAGATAATAAGTTTAAAGATGTGCTTGTTGAGTCCAGTCTTCTCTCGGGATTTTAACATAGGACATAGAGGTTGACAATTACATCTCGCAAAGTTTACTAATGGAATTGATTTTAACTTTCCTGCCGATTCCAAGCCACATCCTTGATAAAAAAGCATGTCATTACTTTTCCTTGTCCACCATTCACAGGCGACATCTGAGACATCTGACATAGAATTACAGTTAGCCCTTTGTCATATTCTGTCGACGTCTCTGGCTTAGGGTTAGTGAAGGCGGTTTCACAATGCTGACATACCGGGTTCAAAGACAGCAGCAGTGGATTTGGAAACAGACCGCTTTGCGTTGATTTTCATAATTATAATGTGCCCGTCCGTTCAGAAAACAATGTCAAACTACTGGACGCAACATTACCCAGAAAATCCAAACTGCCAAAGCTACTGGGGTTGATTGCGAAGTCCTGTAGATCAGGGGTCACCAAACTTTTTTCACGGCGGGCCGGACAACTGACAAAATGGAAGGCCTTACGGACGCGGTTCGTAATCCCGTATACCCACGTTCGAAATACAGCTGCGAGCGATTTGGCAGCAGACAACGTTGCGCTGGTTTTTACGCTATGTTATGGGTGCCGGTCGTTCGAAAACAGCAAACAATGCTGGTGTTGACTGCAAACGTTCTGTAAAGGATATGCAACTAACTTTAACAATAATGTTAAGCTAGAACGAAAGCTCTGGAAAAAAAAGACGAAAAACTAAGTTAATCATGGAAAGGGCGTGCAATGCACACAAGCAAACAAACAAACAAACAAACAAACACACAAAGACAACCACCATATTTATATTTATTTACTAAACAAAGTTATCAAAGAAGGCGACGTTAGCAAAAAGATAGTTACATCAGACATATTGTGCACATATCCGAATCTCACAAACTAAGCAGCAAAAGAGGATAGTGAGTTTTGGGAAACTGACGCGTGGCTTTCAAGATACCATCAATGTTTGGTTTGGAATTGCTGCATCCAATCAAGAGAATTGCTTTCAAATGTTCATCAGTCAATCTGTCACAGTCTTACGTTACACACACAGGCATTCTCGCGACAGATGGTTTACACGGATTTTATTTCAGGCAAGCCTGACAATTATACATTTGCGACAAGGCGTTATCTGCCTGTCAAATCAATACAATGTTCGCCACTCGACACACAATATAAACATAATTAAACATGATCTCTCTCTCTCTCTCTCTCTCTCTCTCTCTCTCTCTCTCTCTCTCTCTCTCTCTCTCTCTCTCTCTCTCTCTCTCTCTCTCTCTCTAATATCACATGCGCTCACACCATAAGATAATGGCTTCAGAAAAACACTAGGTCCTGTCGGGAAGCCGTCGAGTCGCTGTCTCACTTCACTCAGTCTGTCGCTTGCCTACGTGGTCAAAATCCCTCGTGCGGTCAGCAATTCTGCGTGCTGTTATTTTTGTCACGTAGTACTGACGTCTCAGTACTGGTTGACCCTACAGTTCTATTACTGTTCACGTCGTCACTGTATTCTCCGTGACCTACTGTAACCATCCCCTATTCTCGGGGTTGGTCCGTCGGTTGTCCTAAATATGACACGTTAGTGTCCCCACCCGAGTCTGGTCTTATAACTGTTCTTAAGTCCTAACTTGGGTGCTGTCTGTCTCTACTCTGTCTATCCCTTTATAGAGGTCCTGTCTTCCTGTCCTCTTAGTCCTTGCCCCTCTTCTGTCCCTAGTCTGTCCTACAAGTATCTAACACCTTGACATGCTCTCGTCGTCCCTCGTATTGCGTCACCAGATTAGTGTAGTAGGTGTGACGCAATGTCGTCGTAGCATATAAAATTAGTCTGATCTAATTTGTCAAGGGGTTAACTGGTCTGTCCTAAGGTACCACTCCTGACTCAAACAAGTCTGGTAACAAGTTGCTGTGTCTAACCACTGGTTTCAGACCAGCTTGACACACCTTCACTCTAAGTAAGAGTCATTACATTACACTCTTGGGAGTTGTGTTGAACCAGGGCGCGTTAATAAACCTATACCCCTCAAAATACCGATTAACCGACATCCCAAGACAAATTGCTCCTATTAAGGATCATCATCATCATCAAGTGCCGTGCCGGCTGGCGTAGGCGTTCATGGCTCTCCATAGATCTCGGTCTTTGGTTTTCTGGATCAACTCTGCTGCTGATATTCCTCCATGCCACCGTCTCAATCCATACAGCATCACTTCTCTTGGTCTACCTCTGCCTCTCTTCCCCTCGATCTTTCCAGTTGTTACGATGTTCTCCAATGCCTCTCTTCTCATCACATGACCGAGGAAAGCTGTTTGTCTCTGTCTTATTGTTGTATATAATGTTTTAGTTTCATTAGCCTGTTTCAGGCAGTCGTCGTTAGTTACTCTGGCAGTCCAAGGAATTCGCAACATTCGTCTCAGGAACCACATCTCTGTTGCTTCCAATTTCTTCTTAATTTGTTCATTTACATTCCAAGATTCACTGCCATACAGCAAAACTGGTTCTACATAGCATTTCAGCACTCTCTTTCTTACATTCAGTGATAGTGACTTATTGCATAAGATACTCTTCATTTTCTGAAATGCGGCTTTTGCCTGCCCTATTCTGCTCCTAATCTCTGTGGTACATCTTCCATCTGATGTTATAAATGCCCCTAGGTATCTAAAATTATCAACTTGGTTAAGGATTTTCCCTTCTATTTCTATGTCACATTTTGGTGTCACCATTTTCTTTGATATTACCATTGTTACTGTTTTCTTGATATTCAAGGAGAGTCCTCTCCTTGCACTCTCTGTTACTACAACGTCTAATAATTGTTGTAGGTCTGTTGAATTATCCGCCATTAATACTGTGTCATCTGCATAGCGTATATTATTTATATTATAACCTCCAACTAGTATTCCTGGCATCTCTTTGATCTCTCTCATTATTACTTCGCTATACAGGGAGAAAAGATCTGATGACAAGACACACCCTTGTCGTACTCCTAGCTTTATCTGTTCGTAACTACCCTCTTTATTTCCCATTTTAATTGCTGCTACTTGGTTCCAGTAAATATTCTTTATTATTCTTAAATCTTTTCCATCAGTGTTGATATCTTCCAACATTTTAATCAGTTCATCATGTTTTACTTTATCAAATGCCTTAGTATAATCTATGAAGCATAAATATATGTCTCTCTGTTTCTCTATTGACCTTTCTATTAGTGTCCATAATGTATAAATTGCATTGTTTGTGCCCTTTCCTTCCATAAATCCATACTGTTCTTCACTAATTTCCATTTTTATTTTCTTTTTGGTTCTTCTCATTATGATTCTCAGTAGAAGCTTAGTGATATGGTTTATAAGGTTAATTGTACGAAAATCTTCACAATCAATTGCTCCTGGTCTTTTTGGTATAGCAATAAATACAGATTTCAGCATATCACTGGGTAAATATCCACTGCTGTAAATATCATTCAACATTTTGGTTAATATATCTACTCCAAATTCTCCAGATTTCATCTGGCCCAGCTGTTTTTCCTTTCTTCATACGTTTCATAGCGTCAGCGACTTCTTCTTTCAGAATAGGTGGACCTTCTAAGTTACTATCTTCTGTTAATTCGTCCCTTTCTCCTTCATATAATTCTCTTATATACTCATTCCACCTCTTCATTATAGCATCTTCCTCTAATATTATCTTTCCTGTTTTTGATTTCAAACACCCTGTATTTATTCTTATTTTTCTTCCTGTAAGCTCACTGATTTGTCTGTGCATATTTTTTGTATCTTTAATGGAATTTAATTCAATTTTTTTGCATACAATACATGAATATATAATTCATGGCTCCCGTGAAATGCACCTTCACTTCTCTTCTTAGTTGTGTGTATGCTGATATTCGCCTATCTCGCTCCTGCTTGTGGATAAACATTCAACTCGCCCTTCAACTTACTATAAGTCTGTAGTGTCCCCTGACCAAGAGTTCTCTCCCTTTGCAAAAGCCGCTGTTTGTATTTTTATCTGTTTGTATTCCTGTTTGTATGGGTGTAAATATTTATTTTATATGTGTTGCAATTAGAAACATAACTATATGTCTATAATCGATGTATTTAAGTCTTCAAGTATCACAGGTAGGTTAATGCACGTCACAAAGTAATGCCTATGCTTAATTTATGACGTACTTCGCCGATCTGGGATTCATGAAAACAATCATTGCTGTAATGCATTAGTGGCTGTAACACACATAAAAGTATCCACTTCACATGGTTTACACAGAAGACGCGGACAAGTCATAAAAACTCGTGTGTGCGAAAAAAATGCTTCACTGTTCATACTAATATTTTTAATTCTTTCATTCGTCCGTATACTAATCTTGTGTTCACTCATTCATACAATGTCAATTTTTAAAATGTTTTGTCATTGACATAAAATTGGGCTCGTGTTACACAATATTGAGCAGAAATAGAGTAGTTTTATATTTCACAATCTTATATTTACAAGTTTAAATGCATTGCTTACGGCAATACACAAGAAACTAACTAAGGCTAAATCTATTTAACTCTTCTACTGGACAATTGGTTTGATCAGTCGCTAGACTGATGATTTCTAGTATAATCGTCATTGTACGAGGTGATGTCTAATTATATTAATTAAGATATGTATTCTAACTAAAAGTAAATAAATAACTAAGGGGAAGTAAATTAACTAAATTGTTATTTGATGATGTTAAGTTAAAAAAACAAAACAAGTTATATATTACATAATGGATGTTACTAAAATAAATAATGTACTTAACCTATTTAACTACCTGATGGGTGTAATAATTAAGGGAATTTAATTAACTAAACTAAATAATTACTGTTGTTAACTATCATTATATAATTAACTAAACTATTAATTTATGGGTGTTTCTAAGGGAAGGTAATTAAATAAACTAAACACAATGTAAGAGAAATGTGTTTGTTTCCTTAATTCTAATACAGTTACAAATTGTTAAATTCTTAAAATTAGTTGACAATTAATTTCTTCTATTTCTAATTAAATTTAAGTCTATTACCTCGCCGTTTTAATTGGCTTCATTGGTAGCAGTCTCCTCAGAGAACTGTTTGCTATATTCTACTAGTCTAAATCTAAATACTATCTAAATGCTATCTATATTTCTAAGTCTAAGCACTAATTGTGTTTCTAAACTAATTAACTTATGGATATTACTACACTAACAATTTCAAATAAACTATCATTTCGTTGGAATACTTGTGGTACTTATATTAATACTATTACTATTGTAATGAACCACTACTTTGCTTAGTGCAATTTCTTTAAAAAGTATAACATACAACATTAATACATACATGTTACATACATATACACATGTTATATACAAGTCTAACTAACTAACTAGCCGTAGATCCAGGTGACGGTGATGATGACGTCTCTTTCCTCTGGGTCTTTCTTTACGCTAGTGTATATACAATTTTCACTGCAATTAAAGTGACGATGTAGCGTGTCACACTCTGTTCATAGTAGTATCACAATTCCTACGCACTAAATGACTGTCTAACTATCATGTTCATGCGTTCAGGCACTAAGTGAGTTCTTGGTACGTGCACGTAATGATCCTTATGTTATGCAGTGTCTTCTGTCTTACAATTACTAGCACAGTTTCTATAGGAACTAATCGGTAGTAACTGCAGGTAAATTTGACAGTGTTTCATCTCCTTTCTCTCTCACTTTAATGTCTGAAGGTCTCGTGAGCAAATCTGCAAGGGTATTGCTGCTCCCTTTAATATGTCTTATGGAGAATGAATAGTTGTGGAGTATCAGAGACCAGAGATAAATCCTATTATTTTTCGGCAGGCCTTTCTCCATAACTAACAGCGGCGAATTGTAGGTCTCGACGACAAAGTGAGTTCCAGCCAAATATCTATGAAGTTTACTAATACAATACACTATTGCGAGAGCCTCAAGTTGAGAGATATCATAACGTGATTCAGCTGTGCTGAGTTTGCGACTGACAGACACGATTGGATGTAGAATCTCTTCATCTTTCTGCAGGAGTACGCCATAGATTGTAGTCACACTGGCAACACACCTAAGGATATATTGTAGTTTCGGATTAGGTAAGCGGAGGATAGGAACATTACTAAAAAGGTACTTTAATTTTGACATAGCACTTTGTAAAGTACCATCTTGCACATTTATCTTTGCAGAAGATTTCAAAAAATCCGAAAAAAACACACGTTGTTTGTGCCAAATTGGGGATGAATTTGTTACAATAGTTTACTAAACCCAGCAAGCCCCTCACTTCTTTTTTCGTTGTCGGAATAGTGAGGTTCAAGATTTTAGTAACAATTTTGTTATCTGTTTTTAACTGGCCCTTGGATATAGTATGGCCTAAGAAATCTATATCATCCAACGCCAACTCGACTTTAGTTGGTTTGACTGTTAGTCCAAACAGTTTTATTCTTTCGAAGACGAGTCTCAAAGTTTGTGGATGTCTTGTAAAGTCTGTTGTATGGATGCATATATCATCTATATATGCTTCAGTACTTGCGACTCTATGCAGAAGTTCCCTAGTAAGGCGGACAAAGGTGGCAGCTGCATTGCGTAGGCCAAAAGGAAGGAAACGCCACTCGTAAAGACCTAGAGGTGTTGCAAAGGCAGCAAAAGGAATGGAATCTCTATGCATCGGAATTTGCCAATAGCCTTTTGTTAGGTCAAGTTTTGAGAAGATAATAGATGATGACATGTTCAAGATAAGGTCGTCACAGGAAGGAATATGCTCTGCATCAATTTTCGTGACTGTGTTCAATTTCCTATAATCCACGCAGAGCAGTATGGTGGAATCCTTCTTTTTGAATAAGACTATTGGAAATGAATACTCTGATTGGGATTTCTGGATTATCCCACAGGCTTCTAGGCTAAGAATTTCCTTATCTAGATTTTCCCTATAGTTTAGAGGGATAGAGTATGGTCGACATTTGATTGGAGTATAGTCTGAGAGAATAATGGAGTGTTGTATTCTGTCCTACCTGGAATGTCTGAAAAGATTTGTTTGTACTTAGTCAATAATGCTATTGTCTGCTGTTTCTGTTCGTCTGTCATCTTTGGTCCTAGGTGTATGCTGTTAATTGTTGTGGTGCTTTCTACAGTCGGTAATGGTAACTCAAAAGTCATTTTCTTCTGTCTGGTTGATAACTGTGGCTGTAATGTGTTCGTCTTTTACAAAGCTAACTATTGTGTCTGTAACCTGTTCGTCTGGAGTCTGGTTAATTGGTGTGGTTGCGTTGTGGTGGTTTTCCGTCTCCTGTTCTTGTCTTTTGTAATAAGGCTTCAACATGCTGATATGAAATATCTTGAGTTTGTTATTCAAGGATATCTCATAGTCAACATCTGAAATTATCTTCACCACTTTGAATGGCCCTTGCCATGAGGTCAATAATAGGTCACTCTCATCCGGTAACAGTAACAAAACAACCTGATGTGGTTCAAGCTGTACGTTGTTTACACTTGTATCGGCCTGTTTAAAATACGGTGGTATGTTTGACTTGGCGCGCTGCGCCTGTATGACCTTTTGTGTGGTCTCGTTTTCCCCTGTACCACTGGATGCACTGGGGTGTACCATTTTGTTTTGTAGGTCATCATGTTGTTTACTAGTTTTTGACCTAGTTTTGGACTCAGCCTGACTGGAGTAGGATTCTCTCCAGGCTGCTATCTCTTCAGTGGTACATTTCTTAACCTGTGGCAAACAGCCGAGTATAAGATCCGCATATGGGTTATGTAACACCGCGCACGTAAAGGTGCCAGTCAAGAAAGGGGTATTTATGTTAGCTTTGGCCAACGGGTACTTTTCTTTGCTGCCTGAAAAAGTACGGCAGTTAACAAATTCTCCCATATAGTCTTTTGGCCTGGCCAATTCCTTTCTCAGACCGATTAATGTACTGCCACTATCGATCAGGAGTTTGCATGACATATTATTGACTATTCCGTGGTGGAAATCTAACTTACCTCTGGAGGCCCATGCTGCGTTAGCGTTTTCAAGCGAAAACGACACTGTATGTCCACACTTAAGTATTCCGTTGTCATGGAACTCATGGCATGGTGTACAATTACTGTAATTCAATACATCAATCGCTGCCACTACATTTTCATCATTCTCACACATTTCTTTAAGATCACTTTCACACTCTGATGATGAATCGATCAACAATGCATTCACTGCTTTCAACCTCTGTCTTCCAGTACATCTAGATGAATAGTGGCCAAAACAATGGCAAAAAACATTTTACAGCACGTCTGAAGGTTTCTCTCTTGGTTTGCTGTTTTTTATCATCATTTCTAAGTGTGCTGGTTAATTCGGGTTTTTATCGCACATCGCAAATTGTGGGCGCTGAAGTTTGCAATATGGGCATTGTGGTAGGTTACCCCTTTGCTGTTCTCTAAATTTATAAGACTTTTGTGGATTGCCCATAGCAGCAGCTACAATTTCACTTTCTTCATTAAAAGATTTGAAAATATCCATATTTGATGAGAAATAAGCGGACCCCCGTTTTTCTAGCTGTTCTAGAGAATCTACGTCTGACTGCTGTAGAAATTTTGCAAATGGGCTAGGAATGGTTGAGATGAACTTATACATAATCATAAGGTCTCTAAGCTTGTCATAATTGTTGTTAATCTTAGCAGCCTTAAGCGATTTGTTATAGACATCCTGTTATGCCGAGACGTAATCAATGAACGTTTGATTGTTCTTAGGTTTTAGTTTTGAGAATTGAATTTGGTACCTTGGGGCGTCTAAAAGGAAATGCTGCATTACCCTCTGGTGGATGTATTCATAGTTATTTCTAAGGTCTTGGGGAATGGGTTATATTACCTTTAAAGGCTCCCCAGAAAGATTTTTCATGTAGATCATCGCCCAGTGCTCTTTTGGTATTTCCTACACTTTTAATTGATATTCTACATTTTCTGACCATGCTGAAATGGAATCACCCTGGCAGAATGGTTTCACAATCCCTTTATATCTGGTAAACGTATTCTCTTCTTCTTTACTTTTGAGTTTAGTTGCAGCGATATGAACATGAGACTCAATTTCGAGCTCTTTCATCTTTACCTGTGTTTGGGATTCAATCTCTACTTGCTTTAATCTATTAGTTTCAGCTACCTCTTGCTGTTTTATAGCTAATTCTTGCTGCTTCAATGTGGCACTTTCAGCCATTTTTAGTTGGTTTACTTTAGTACTTTCAGCTAACTCTGCGAGTTCCTTTTGGTGCAACCGTTCTTTTGCCCTCTCATATCTTTGTTTGTCTTTTTCATCTTTCTCTGCTGCAGCTTTTCTGTCTCTCTCCTCTTTATCTATTGCAGCTTTTCTGTCTCTCTCCTCTTTGTCTGCTGCAGCTTTTCTGTCTCTCTCCTCTTTGTCTACTGCAGCTTTTCTGTCTCTCGCTTCTTTATCCGCTGCAGCTTGACGGTCGGTGTATTCTTTATATTTCTGCTCTACCCACTGTTCTAATTTATCCACACTGTAATTTAGGTTTCTACCAGCTTCTATTAATTCATTTAGTGACGACATGGTTATTCCTTATTTCTCATGCACTCCAATACATACAGTGGTAATCAATTGTGTAATGATAAGTTTACAGCGAGAAAATCAAAAATAAAGATGCTACTCTATCATGCACGTCAAAATTATGTGTACTTATCTGATCGCACAGGCTGATCAGGATCTTTTCTTCGATCTGGGAAGTATCTTGTACTTTTACCCTCGGCTGGATGGTACAAACATTTTCATGCACAATCTAGTATATAGAGAGCAAACAATTAACATCTGACATAAATAAATAGCACAGCAATGTACAATACGTCCTATAAGTTGCCTGGACAGAACGCTGAAAAGTGGTTTATAATATTTAAATTTGTCTAATTGATAAATATTCGTCAGTTGTCATACCGTCTGTGTCTGTCGTCATGTCTTCACTGGCTTGATCTTCAGCTGAAACGTCTTTGACAACACATGTTATAATCACAACATTACATTACGTTTCACTCCGCTCTAAATCTCTTCGATAAATAATTCCACGCGTACACACTTGCGTTGGTAATCAGGTCACTCACAGGTCACTCGGTGCACTTCACAATCTTTCGTTTTCAATCAATAACTCGTTCTAGCATACTTCGCTAATGCGTTCATTCGAGCGTTTCACTATGTTAGCATGCGTTCAATAACTTATGACATCATAACTTACTAATGTGTCAGCCATGCTTCGCTCGTTTACACAAACATTGTAAATTTCCTTAATACTAAATTATTAGATTCAGGCGTGCTTTCAAACTGTAATTTCTGACACTGTAACTAAATCTTGTATTCAGGCGTGCTGTCAAGCCTCACTTTCTGACACTATGACTTAATCTTACAATCAGGTGTGCGTTCAAACTGTAACTTCTGACACTATGGCTCACTAATGTGTCAATGTACCTAAATATACCATTCAGGCGTGCGTTCAAACTGTAACTTCTGACACCATAACTCACTAATGAGTCAGTGTCACTCAATCTACCATTCAAGCGTGCGTTCAGCCCGTAACTTCTGACACCATAACTCGCTGCCTGTCACAGTCTTACGTTACACACACAGGCATTCTAGCGACCTCATCTATACCTCAAATATAACTTCGCTTGTACAGATGGTTTACACGGATTTTATTTCAGGTAAGCCTGACAATTATACATTTGCGACAAGGCGTTATCTGCCTGTCAAATCAATACAATGGTCGCCACTCGTCACACAATATAAACATCATTAAACATGATCACTCTCTCTCTCTAATATCACATGCGTTCACAACATAAGATAATGGCTTCAGAAAAACACTAGGTCCTGTCGGGAAGCCGTCGAGTCGCTGTCTCACTTCACTCAGCCTGTCGCTTGCCTACGTGGTCAAAATCCCTCGTACAGTCAGCAATTCTGCGTGCTGTTATATTTGTCACGTAGTACTGTCGTCTCAGTACTGGTTGACCCTACAGTTCAATTACTGTTCACGTCATCACGGTATTCTCCGTGACCTACTGTAACTATCCCCTATTCTCGGGGTTGGTCCGTCGGTTGTCCTAAATATGACACGTTAGTGTCCCCACCCGAGTCTGGTCTTATAACGGTTCTTAAGTCCTAACTTGGGTGCTGTCTCTACTCTGGCTATCCCTTTATAGAGGTCCTGTCTTCCTGTCCTCTTAGTCCTTGCCCCTCTTCTGTCCCTAGTCTGTCCTACAGGTATCTAACACCTTGACACAATCTCATTAGATGTGGTGACTTCACAGACTTCCTTTTTGAAAATGTTAGCTCACAGACATATGTTGTTCCAAACAATGATGTCATACCAGCGGCGATTTTCTTAAGTTTCAGAAACTCAACATCAGGTAAGCAGCGGTACTTCCTTCTCAATGAGCTCCAACTGTAATTCAACTGGCAAACCATTAAGGTTACCCTCATACGGATTCTGGAACAGAAGGATGTCACTCTCAAATCTGTCAAGATCTGAAAATATCTCCAAACTCTTTGAACCAGTGAAAATGAGAAAGGTTTTCTCCTTCCAGTTGTGCTTCCAACAATGACAGCTTTCTTCGAAATCCTTTTATGGTTCTGTAGAGATCACAGACGAGGTAATCCTTTCCCTGAAGTTTCAAGTTCAGTTCATTCATATCGACCAAAATTGACAACTTTGACAGCCAGGTAGGATCTGACAGCTGTGAATCAGCTTTATCTTTTTCAGTGAGGAAAACATCTATTTCGTTTCGGAGCTTGAAAAAACGAATCAAATAAAAACGAAAATTATATATAAATATATATAACAATAATATATAAATATAAAAACGAAAATTCACACTGCACCGAAGACCCCACTCTCTCCTTTAACCGGAAGATTCAAAATACCATAAAACAGCTCATACGTGAGGATCCCTTATCACCCAGTTCCACGTCACTTCACATCCATGACTCTGACTTGTGCAAACCCACCCTCTACATGCTGCCCAAAATACATAAACTCAAAAATCCTGGACGTCCGATAGTTTCCGCCTGCTCATGCCCGACTGAACTGATCTCAGCGTTTCTTGACAGTATTTTCCAACCTCTAGTTGCGAATCTCCAGTCATACATCAAGGATACAACGCATGCGTTACTTTCATTTAACTCTCTCCAACTGACTCCTGGGAACACATACAGACTATTCCTCATGGATGTATGTTACCTCTATACCTCCATTCCTCACGCTGATGGCCTCAAGGCGCTACCGGTCTTTCTGGATCAACGCACAGATCAAGTCATCAAGTCATCCCTACACGCACACTTGTGAGACTCGCTGAATTGGTCCTCACCAATAATTCCTTTGAGTTCAATGGCCACTACTTTGAACAAATCAGCTGTGTCGCCATGGGCACTAAAATGGGACCCAGCTACGCATGTGTATTTATGGGACACCTGGAACACCAGATTGAACTCAGCTATGATGGTCTTCTCCCTTCTTTTTACTGACGCTACATCGATGACGGCATAGGTCTCATTGACATGTCAGAGGCGGAAATGAACCGTTTCATTAATTATGTCAATAACTTCCATCCATCGATCAAATTCACCACAGAAATTTTCACCACCTCTGTCAATTTCCTTGACACCACTATTAAATTAAACCCTGCAGGCCTCACGACCTCCGTATACTACAAACCTACGGATGCTCACGGTTTCCTCATGTACAGCGCATCCCACCCAAAAATCTGCAAAGATTCCATTCCATATTCCCAGCTACTCCGCCTTCGTCGTATCTGTCAGGACGATAATGACTTCCTCGAGAGAGCCCATGAAATGCTGGACTTTTTCCGCAGACGGTACTACCCAGAGGACATCTTGTCCACAAGCTTTCCGTCGCATAACCCAGGTCTCGCACGAAATGTCCCTCGCCAAACATACGCGACCTCCGAACAATGAACCCAAGCTAATCCTAACCTTCCATCCACATGCCTATGCCATCAAGCACATTTTCCTGAGACACTGGTCTATCTTGGAATCCGATCCAACCATTCGTGAGGTATTCTCCAATGGCCCTAGGGTAATTTTCCGCCGTGACCAGAGCCTCAGAGACCACCTTGTGCATAGTCGCCTCCCCACGATTACTTCATCTGTCGGCACATTAGAATGCCATCGTAAGAACTGTCTGACATGCCCATACGTTGTTCAGACACCAGAGATTGCATTTCCCCGAGGCACATTCACCTTGAAAGATTCTTTCACTTGTACATCCCGCAATCTGATTTATGTCATCATCTGCAAACGATGTGACATGAAATACATTGGCCAAACGGGCAGACGTCTTGCTGACCGTTTTAGAGAACACCTCAGAGACATCAATCAGGGCGCTGACAAACCTGTCCCCAACCATTTCAAATCCTCCAACCATAATGGAGTCGACGATGTATGTGTCACCGCATTAAAACCCTGCTACTCCAATTGCTCCGTCAGGCTTAACATTGAATGCCAGCTAATCAACAATCTGGGATGCATCCATCCAGCAGGTATCAATACTGTTGTGGACGCTACGGTATAACTGTGGCATCTTCCCCAATTGTTTACACTATCTATTACTATGCTGCCCCCCCCCCCCCTTTATCTATACCTAAATGTCCCCACACCCTTATATTTTCATAGCAGACTGTTCACATATTTTTGGCTACTTAAATCCTATCTGGCAACCCACTTTTAACTCTGCAGCCAACGATCGCTTTCGCAGCTGGCCAAGCCACCTTTTCTGCCCCACATGGCATAGGGATAGTTCGTGTTTTTTTTCTTTGTTTGCTGTATTTCGTTGTGTTAGCTATCTATGGTGTCCTTGACAAATATTCTGAGAATCGAAACGTCGGTAGTCCTGTGTCCTATTGTACGGGTTTGTGTGTATTTTATTTAATTTTATTTTATTATTCATTTTATATATTTATTGAGTGCTTCTGATTTCGGATTTTCACCTGTATTTCGCGATACGATGGATCTCTTTGTAAGGTATGTGCAACTTTGTTGATGTTTAGTACGTTTCTTCTCGCAGGAGTTTAATATACCTATTTGTTTCCAATTCATATTATTATATCCTGCTGCAGCCGCCGCTTTTTCTTGCTTTTTCTTTGTAAACACGAAGCAGGACTTTACCGCAGCTGAGCCACCTGACTGATATGTGATAAGGCAAGTCACAGAATTCAGAATCAATTTCTTCAAGAAAAGCCTAGAACTGATGGTGAATGAGTGCATGTTCCAGAATGAAGTTCACAGCAGAAACTACTGGTTTCAGTACACAAGAAATATCTAAATCTTTCCCACAGAGTACTTGCTGATGTACGATGCAGTGTATGAACAGAGCGCCCGGAATTTGCAAATCTTCCAAATGAGTCCTGATCTGCCCCAACAGACCTGTCCTCACTACAGTTATGTTTTTTTCCCCTCATCAACTGTAACACATAGAAGCTGATTCCACCGAAAATTATAGTCTTGGAAAATTGTTTGCACTTCCACGAAAATGACTTTCCCAGTTGTTGTTCCATACATGCTGCAAACGGACGCCAACTCTTCCGTTATCCGAAAATCCAAATTGACACCACAAATGAACACGAGAAGTTGTAACGTACTCGAGAGATCAATAGACTCATCCAGCGCCAGAGAATACTACAACAAGTTCCTAGCTTTCTCGCGTATCTGTAGCACTATGTTCTCTACAAGTTCTTCTGTTCTCCGCACAACTGAACATGCCGAAAGGCTGATAGTTCCAAACAAATCGGCTTTCTCAGGACACAAGTTATTTGCTGCTTTGATCACATACACTCTTTAATGACGTTGCCATCAGTAAACGGTTTTCCTCGTTCTGCCATCTTATGCACTGTTGTGTAACTTGTACGATTGACAGATTCATTTTCAGCAAATTTTCTCGTGAAGAGATTTCTTTGCGTTTCAAAACCACTTTTAATGGTCTCATATTTCCCAGAGCGTAATTTTCCAGAAAATGTTTAATATGTTGATGGATGTTTTGTTTCGTAATGACGCTGAAGATTGTACTCTTTCAAAACGGCAACACATTCGCTGCATATTACGCACTTAGTTTTCTGGTCCTTTGTTTCCACAAAGAAGTACTTTACTCCTCACTCGGCGTCCACTTTTCTTTTCCTACTAGCCATAATTAAGGGTGAAGTACACGGGATCTGAAAATGGAAAAAGACATTACATTAGAAACATAATTAAAATCCTATTGAAACACAGGAAAAGCAGAGGACTAGGGGTCACTGGTGACGCTACAGCTCATCAAAGGTACATATACAGTTTATAGGCACCTTTGTGTAACCGCACAGAGATGATAGAGATAATAGCACAACGCCGACTGCTCATGGGCCGTAGAAGAAGAGAGGAATAAGAAGACAAAGAGAATCTCATTCTATCTCTACGGCTAACAAGAAAAAACAACGATTTAGAGATATCAGAAGAAATTCAGGTCAGTGTACAGGGAATCAGAATAATGTAATTGTAAAGATACAACAACATCTGATTATTAATGCCAATGCCCTAATATATAAAATTCATGATTAGATGCAATGACAAAATAAGCATCCCCATGAATAAACATACACATGATCATCCTTCACAGTACAATTGATATTCCATCACAGCTTGGGTAGTCATCCAACACAGTACCAGTGATCCTCATCACAGCATGAATAATCATCCAACACTGTAACTGTAGTCTGATACACAACACCAGCAATTATCAGACAACAAGATGGAACAAAGGTCATTCATTCAGTAGCATGTCCTTTCCAGAACCTCGCTCCCATAACAACCTTTCGGAAAACCTCTCGATCATAAGCAAGATTTCCCGCTTCAGATACATCCATCTGGAAATCAACCGCTACATCCTGCACCCATCTTCTCTTTGGCCTTCCTCTTCCACTCTTCCCAGGCATATATCCCTCCATTATTGTTCTCAGGCACAGACATAGCTATTATATTCCTATATTCCTATTTAAAATATGAAGGTTCGTTCAAAACTCACCACACAGCAGATAATCGTTAATCCACAATCAAGATCCTCTTGGATCTTTTGGATCTTCACAGGGCCTGTCTACCCTCTCAACTGCGGTCTGGAAAAACAGTGGCTACGCTCGGCCGTGCCTGGGGCATGTTCGCCCATCTACGTGGTAGTGGCTCAGGGGTTTAAGTTCAAACCCTCTGCTGAAAATTAGACATCAGCATCTCTTCGGCCTAAGTTGTTCCCAAGGCCAAAGAGGCGGGAACATGGCTTTACTGGGCTGTTATAGGCACGCCAACACAACATCCCAGCATCCTATACATTTTTTACCAGGGTATCAAGGGATATGCTACTCCATACTCTTGTAGAGTCGCGGCAGGCGGCTTCATTTTGGTAATAGAATATATCTCATAATAAGGTTCTCGAAATTTATAAATAGGGCCACCTAAATAAACAACCTAGTGCAGCCAGGAGGTCTCCGCACGTGTGAAGATCTCCTATTATTCTAAACATAATATTTACATTTAAATTGTATCACAACGTCTCGTGTTTCATAGTTATATCAAGCAAGTTCGAGTACCGACGGCGGGCCGGATGAAATGACGTCGCGGGCCGTAGTTTGGTGACCTCTGGTCTAGGTGATAGGAATGAGAGAGATGACGATTAATAGGCGAAGTGAGTAGGACAAAACCTAGTCTGGCACAATCAAGGCCTGCATGCACTTATTTTCGCACTGGCGAAAGGCCATGCAAGCTTATGGGGCTTATGTTGACAAATATTACAAATAGTTCCCATCCCCCCACTCTTCCTCCCTCCTCTCTTTCTCTCTCTCTTCTCTCTCTCTCTCTCTCTCTCTCTCTCTCTCTCTCTCTCTCTCTCTCTCTCTCTCTCTCTGCTAAATGCTGGTGCAATTACGTGTGCTTAGAGAATATTTCAAATATCATAAGAACATGATAGTAATGCCTTGATTGATCACTACACTTATGTTCAAGCATTCTGCGGAATTTTATTCTTTCGCATATCCTATTTACATCGCTGTCAACAACAGCATTTAACCACTGTTGTTGATGTCTTTGCAAGATTACGCACAGTATTTTGCATTGCTTACTGAGCGACAATCTCAGATACCCCTATAAGTAACCAACGCGACCCGATTCCCTACCGAATCTCGCGCAGCTGTTTCCCCACACGTGGATATACGAGATTACGGAGAAAATCGTTAACACCTTGGCCAGGGAGACCGGCTCCGCGGAATTGCTAGATATCTAAAAGAAAAACACCCCGACAAACAAAATTGACGGTCCTTCATTATTATTCTGACGATCATATTGTTCTTGTCTTGTATCATCATAAAGGTCTTTCACATAATCTGACCACGCACGTAAAATCTGATCTTTTTCTATTATGATTTTGCCATCTTTGGTTTATAGGCAACCTGTTGATGTGTCTGTTCTATTGTTAGTGATGTCATTAATTCTTGTGTGCATTAATTTGGTATTCTGGGTGTTGTGTTGGTTTTCAATTTCCTTGCCCCCTCTGCCGTGTGTCCACCGTGACGAGGTAAAGGAGCTTACGCGTTCCAATGACCCCAAGAGCTATGCCGATTGTAGCACAGCTACTGGTAGGGTCACCCATGTCGGACAGGTCAAGGGAGAGGGACCAGCCGAAGCGATACACAAACCTGCTGCCTTGTAGGTAGACTGGGGACAGTCAAAGGCTAGGGAAAGCATCCCGAATAAATGCTTGTCGAAATCGGATGTACTGAGCCACAGGCTTGACAAAGTAGTGCAACGTAACGTAATTCATGATGTCACAAATTAAAATTAATCGTTATGGTGCTAATCCCGCGAAGTCCCATCAGGCGGTGATAGTGCCGGGCCCCCTGCCTCGAGGGGGTCCACCCATGACTACTGGTGGTCACCTTCCCATGTGCTGTGGAGTCAAGGCACAGAGGAGTAGGTTAAGAGCTATTGACCAAACACACCGGACACTCAACATACTACAGTGGAATGCCGAAGGAGTTTATAACAAGAAAGTCTCCCTAACAAATCGTCTTCATAAAGATAGAATAGATGTGGCATGCATTCAAGAGACACACCTCAACGCCAATCACAAATTCTCAGTCAGAGGATATCAGGCTACACGTTTTGACCGCGAAGGACACAAAGGAGGAGTTGTAATACTTACACGAAATACAATACCTTGCAGCGAAGTATCTGTGATCTCTGACAACCAAACGGAAATTATAGGTGTTGATATAATGATAAAGGACGTGAAAATAAGAATTTACAATCTGTATAGCCCAGCAAACATGAAAATAAGTGACACAAACTGCATTATTGTCGGAGACTTTAATAGCCGTTCAGAAAGATGGGGATACCCAGATACTGACAAAAGAGGAGATGAAGTGGAGGACTGGGAAATAGACTCAAATCTCCATCTACTCAACAAAGCGGATGACACACCGAGCTTCTACTCCAGAAGATGGTTTACCACTTCTACTCCAGACTTAGCTTTCTGCACAGGAGACATCCTCCACAAAATCGATCGCCATGTGCTTGACCAATTAGCAGGTAGTGACCACAGACCAATCAAGCTTGTAATGAATATGGAGTATGTTCCACAGGAGCAAAAGCCTTTGCCCCGCTGGAATTACAAACGAGCAGATTGGGACAGATTTGCCATACTAACAGACAAATATTGTGAAAACATAAATACACGATATGGCAACATGAAGCAAATGGTGGAAAGTCTAAACAGAGCAATAATACAGGCGGCCACTGAGTCTATTCCAAGAGGAGCGAGGAAAAATTACAAACCATACTGGACTGAAGAACTACAAATTTTGGAGGACAAAGTTGAAGATGCCAGGAAGACAGCAGAGAGAGAACAAACAACTGAAGCGAACATCTCTCTCAAAGCCATCTCAGCAAAATATAAAAGAACAGTAAATCAAACAACAAGAGATTGTTGGAGGGAAAAAACAGAAAACCTGAATTTTGATAGGGATGGAAACAAACTATGGAAACTAGTGAAAGCCATGAACAATGAAGGACCTAGAAACAAACAAATAACAATTAAACAAGGAAATGCCTTGCTTACAGGAAAAAAGGCTGCAAATGCACTAATGGAACACTATGCCAGTGCAAACCACATTGATATTACAACCGAACAGGAGAAAGCAATCAAAGACAAACAGATACATCATAGTAATACAGAGACAGCAGCAGAATATATGATGGCAAATCTAACAATGGAAGAAATGGAACAGGCAATGAATACTCTGAAAAAGAAGAAATCACCAGGAAAGGATGGAATCACAAATGAAATGCTAATAGGACTAGGCACTAAGGCAAAAAAGAAACTACTAGCAGTCCTAAATTACAGCTGGAAGAGAGGAATAGTCCCACAGGCATGGAAGGAAGCTATACTAATACCAGTCCCAAAGAAAGGAAAAGACCTGGAAGAACCAAATGGATATCGACCTATCAGTCTACTTAGCTGTGTAGGAAAATTAATGGAACGCATTATCAATGGCAGGCTAACATGGCATCTGGAAGAAAACAAACTCTTAACACCACATCAAGCAGGATTCAGAAAGTACAGATCCACTGAAGATCAAATAACCTATATAGCTCAGGAAATAGAGGATGCCTTCCAAGAGAAAAAACACACACTAGCGGTTTGGATAGATTTAGACAAAGCATTTGATAAAGTATGGAAGGAAGGACTGAAAGTAAAACTGCAAAAAATGCATGTTTGTGGGAAAATGTATAAATGGATCAGCCACTACCTTGAGAACAGAACTGCCAGGACAAAAGTACAAGGACAAAAAAGCAAAATGATGCTGTTGGAGCAAGGTGTCCCCCAAGGAGGAGTTCTTTCACCAACATTATTCCTATCTTATATAAATGACATCACAGAACATTTTCCAGCCAGAGTACACACATCCTCCTTTGCAGATGACCTAGCCATATAGACATCTGAAGAATATATTAGTACAGCTAACAGAAGAATACAGCAAGCCCTATTAGCGCTAGAGGACTGGTCAAAATCATGGCTAGTGAAGATAAGTGAGGAGAAAACAACATGCACAGTGTTCTCCCTCTCAAATAAAACTCAGCAACCTAAGCTGGTATTGAATGGAAAAATATTGCGCCATGAAGAAAATCCAAACTATCTAGGAGTCACCTTTAATCGTCACCTGACATGGAAGACACAGGTTGAGAAAAATCGAACAAGAGCAAGGCAAAGAATGGCAATCATGAAAAAGCTTGCTGGTACAACGTGGGGAGCAGATGAGAAAGTTCTCAAGAAGTTATATACTGGACGGGTGAGGCCAGTACTGGAATATGGCATTGCAGCTTAGGGCAACAGCAGCTAAGTCAAACTTTAACAAAATAAGTAGAGTCCAAAATCAAGGAATGCGAATCATAACTGGAAGCCTGAAGACAACGCCTATTAATGAACTAGAAAAGATCACTTGTTTACAACCAATGGAGGATAGAAGAGATAGCAGAGCCCAGCAACAAGCAGAAAAATTCAGAAGATTGACAGACCACCCTATGTATAACAGGTTTAAAGGTTTTGGAAAGGGAAGACTGAAGCGTGGCAACTTTGTAGAAACTGCAAAACGAAAGATTAGGGCAGATCCCATACTTAACATATCAACAGTCAAACCCATTTACAATGCACACAAGTTTCCAGCTTGGAGACAACAGCAACTGCCTGAGATGATAGAAAACATTCCTGGTATTGAAAAAAAGAATCACTCAGAATGAAACCGAAAGAAGAAAAATAACCCTAAACTACATAAAAGAACATTACCCATGCAACAATTGGACCCATGCATATACAGATGGATCAGCCAAAAATTCAATAGAAAATGGAGGAGGAGGAATTCTCCTAAATTTAAAAAATGGAGTGAAAAAAACACAGTCAGTGGCAACTGGAAAATTTTCAAGTAACTTCAAAGCAGAGGTAGAAGCTTTGAAAACTGCAGCAGAAATGCTCTTGATGGAGGAAAATAAAGAGAAGCAAATAGCTATCTTCACAGATGCAAAGTCAGCTGTCTCAATACTGAAGAGCAAAAACAGCACAGAACTAGCTGACCTAAGAGCAGCACTCCATGGTCTACGCCAGAAATCCAAAAAAGTTGTAATACAGTGGATCCCATCACATTGCAGTATACCTGGAAATGAAGAGGCTGACAGACTAGCAAAAGAGGGTGGACGACTACCACAGCCTGACATAGACATAACCTATAATGAGGCAAAGAGGTTTATAAAAAGCACTTATAGAACCAAATGGGAATCAGAGCATCCAGGCCACCAGAAGGATGACGCATACTACAAACTCGACCGAAGAGAACAAGTAGCAATCTTCAGACTCCGCACAGGACATAACAGGCTGAAATACCACTTGTTCAATAAACTAAAGATAGGAGATACCGATGAATGCAATTGTGGAACTGGTAAAATGACAGCTAAACATTTGCTGCAGGAGTGCCCAATATATGCAGAACAGAGAAAGATATTTTGGCCCACACCTGCTTCATTTGAGGACAAGCTCTATGGAGATATCAACAAGCTCAAGTTGACTGCAGCTTACTTTAACTACATTCAGGTTGACATTTAAAGGTGCATGAAGAAGTATTTAGACTGCCGCACTTCATACCACAGGTATGTCGGTTACAAAAACGCCCCAGAGGCATGAAATGGAATATTGCTTGGATAGCAAATCTATTACGTGGAAAGTCCGAATCGAAAGCACACTGTGTGTGCTTCATAAAAGGTGGAAAAAGTGTCCTAGTGGCACGAAATGGAATATTGCTTGGATAGCAAATCCATTATGTGGAAAGTCCGAATCGAAAGCTCACTGTGTGGATGTCATCTGCAGACTGCATTCTTCTGGTTTCCGGAAGAACAGCCTACGGTGAACGGAAGGCCCAATATACGGAAGTGAGGCTAAGCAGCCATGTGCAGGACGTGACGATTCCTTGGGTGAGCCCAGTACCAGAGCGCTGTGTGTCGGCTCTGCAAGTATGGAAGCCTCCTTGGATGGCGGGAGAATGCCCATGGTCTGCCCCTGCCTTCCCTTGAGGGCTGACCAGGATGTCTTTGGCTGTTCTATATGGGCCAGCTGGGATAGGGGATAACACCACAACAGTGAGAATCAAACGTCCTAAGAAACCCCGGGAAGGTTAACCTGGTCAACAAATGCCCGCAGAAGTCGGATGTGTCGGCCTAACGGCGCAAGAGCGCAGCTCTGCTGTAAACAGGCACAACGCAATCACGTCTGAAAAAAAACTCCGGATGAACGAAGAAGAAGAGAATTTCCTTGCAATTTTCCTCAAGCCATGTTTCTTTTGCCTCTTTGCATAGCAGTAGCTTCCTAATTTTCCTGTGAATCTCTTCGTATATTTCCTTGTTATTTTTGTTATTTCTTCTTATTTCCATGAGTTTTAAGATGTCTTCCACCATCCATTTCTTGCGTCCTATTATCTTTATCTTTGGGATTATCATTGTTGTTAGTGCAGCTTCTTGACTGATTTCTTTTATATTTTCAATTGGTCACTGACGTCTTGAAATAATATTGCATTGCCATATCGGACAATGCATCGAATCTGTTTTTTACCTCTACGATTGAATTTATCTTTTATCTCCTCACTCTTCAGAGCCTGTAGATCAAATTTTGCATTTCTATTTGTATATTTGACTTTCTTTAAGTTTATATGTAAAATGCCTAAGATTAATTAATCTATGGTTGCAATAGCAGTTAGCGCTTGGTAGGGGGACATAAACATCTAATATTGTTACAAGGGAGGTTACTAGAACTTGAAAAAGAAAATGGCATACCTAGCTACAATACCTCTAACTAACATCAAAGTCTTTTATTTTTAGTTGAGAAATAAAACAGTTAATACCGCAGCCAATGTTTGCAAGCATGAGCAGAAAGCTTTTAAAGTTTTTAAACAACATTTGTTTAATTTTTTCTTACTTACATTTTATTATCAACTTTTTCAATTCTACGTTTATGTTTAATTTTTAAAACTGTACTTTTAATGATATGCCGTTGGGGTCAGGATTTCAATTTCCCCGATGTGGGGAAACAATCATTTTTTTACTGGCCTCTTAAGGCCACCCACAATGTAAAGAAAATTTACTTACATTAACGGAGAAAGACCTTGGAAGTCTATGAGGTTTATGTTGATAAATACGTTTAGAGGAAATGTCATTTATGTTTGTAAATTTCATTCAATTTGAACAAATAGTTCTCTCTCTCTCTCTCTCTCTCTCTCTCTCTCTCTCTCTCTCTCTCTCTCTCTCTCTCTCTCTCTCTCTCTCTCTCTCTCTCTCAAATGCTGGTGCAATTACGTTTGCTTAGATAATATTTAAAATATCATAATATCATGATAGTAATGCCTTGATGGGTGCCTCCTTCCCTCCGCTAGCCTATGGGACACCCATGGGCAAGGTGGAGTACCCGTTTAGCCTCCCGATCAGGGTTACGTGAAGCCATGGGTGCAGGTGGTGATAAAAAAGATTAAATATTAACCTTTTAGGTGTACGTGACACCAGATGGACAGGAATGGGCATTATAACATCTGAGGAATATAGAATAATCTATTCTGATGGAGAGAAACAACAGCGAGGAGTAGCAATTATAATGGATACAGAGAGATCAAGATCGATCAAAGGATATTGGACTGTATCAGACAGAGTGTTACTGGTGAAGTTGAGTAACTATCATAATGGGTGACTTGTAAGCGAAAGTAGGAAATCAACAGGACGGATGCATAATAGGCAAGTATGGCTAGGGGAACAGAATGAAAGAGGTTGTACAGTGGGCAAAAGAGCAAGATTTTATTATTGGAAACACCTGGTTTCAACAGCACCCAAGAAGATTATGGACATGGAGGAGTCCTGATCATAAGATTAGAAATCAGATTGATTACATCCTCATCAACAGAAGATTTCGAAATGTCTTAAAAGTCGCAAAAACTATACCAAGCGCAAACTGCTACAGCGACCATAGATTAATCTTAAGCAATTTACATATAAAATTAAAGAAAGTCAAATATTCACCAAGAAACACAAAATTTGATCTACAAGCACTGAAGAGTGAAGAAATAAAAGATAAATTCAACGTAGAGGTAAAGAACAAATTCCGATATGGACATATTATTTCAAGACGTCAGTGACCAATGGGAAATGTTAAAGAAATCAATCAACCAAGCTGCAGAAAAATCCATCCCAAAAATAAAGATAATAGGACGCAAGAAATGGATGACGGAAGACATCTGAAAACTCAAGGAAGTAAGAATAAATAACAAAAATAACAAGGAAACATATGAAGAGATTCATAGGAACATTAGGAAACTATGCAAAGATGCAAAAGAAACATGACTTGAGGAAAATTGCAAGAACATTGAACACCAGCACAACGCCCGGAATAACAAATTAATGCACAAAAGAATTAATGACATTACTAACAATTAGCAGCTTTCTCCGTAACCCCGAATACTCTCGTGGTTGACGAGAGCGCACGAGAACTTGAAGGGGTTCGAGTCGCGCCAGTGACTTACGAGAGTATGGAGCCGGTCGCTCAGAAAGTCGTGGCGTGCTGATGAGCTTAATCTAGCATAGGAATCAACATACAGCTGAAAGATGCTGGTGTTGACCGCAATATCCTGAAACAGGATGGAAACGCGGAAAAAAAAATAAGTAAAATCTAACAAAAGAACACACACATCAACAGGTTGCCTAAAAACCAAAGATGGCAAAATCATAATAGAAAAAGATCAGAATTTACACGCGTGGTTAGATTATGTGAAAGACCTTTATGATGATACAAGAGAAGAACAATATGATCATCGGAATAATAATGAAGGACCAGCAATTTTAAAGATGGAAGTTCAGAATGCTCTTAACCATATGAAAACCGGCAAGACCCCGGGTACAGATAACAATGATAACATCACAGTAGAAATGATCAATGCTTTAGAACAGGGGTCACCAAACTTTTTTCACGGCGGGAAGAATAACTGACAAAATGACGAGAAGGGCCGGATAACTGACAAAATGACGAGCGCGGGCCGGATACTCATTCTGTACAATACTTGCTCAGTCTCCGTGGCGAAGGCTTATGGACGCGGTTCGTAATCCCGTATACCCACGTTCGAAATACAGCTGCGAGCGATTTGGCAGCAGACAAAGTTGCGCTTGTTTTTACGCTATGTTATGGGTGCCGGTCGTTCGAAAAGCAATGGTAAACTACTGAACATAAACTTGCCAAGACATCAACAACAGCAAACAGTGCTGGTGTTGACTGAAAACGTCCTGTAAAGGATATGCAACTAACTTTAACAATAATTTTAAGCTAGAACGAAAGCTCTGAGAAAAAAGAAGAAAAACTAAGTTAATCATGGAAAGAGCGTGCAATGCACACAAACAAACAAACAAACAAACAAACAAACAAACAAAGACAACCAACATATTATATTTATTTACTAAACAAAGTTATCAAAGAAGGCGACGTTAGCAAAAAGATAGTTACATCAGACCTATTGTGCACATATCCGAATCTCACAAACTAAGCAGCAAAAGAGGATAGTGAGTTATGTGAAACTGACGTGTGGCTTTCAAAATACCATTAATGTTTGGATTGGAATTGTTGCATCCAATCAAGAGAATTGCTTTCAAATGTTCATCAGTCAATCTCATTCGATGTGGTGACTTCACAGACTTCCTTTTTGAAAATGTTAGCTCACAGACATATGTTGTTCCAAACAATGAAGTCATACCAGCGGCAAATTTCTTAAGTTTCGGAAACTCAACATCAGGTAAGCAGCGGTACTTCCTTCTCAATGAGCTCCAACTGTAATTCAACTGGCACACCATTAAGGTTACAATCAAACGGATTCTGGAACAGAAGAATGTCACTCTAAAATCTGTCAAGATCTGAAAAGCTCTCCAAACTCTTTGAAACAGTGAAAATGAGAAAGGTTTTCTCCTTCCTGTTGTGCTTCCAACAATGACAGCTTTCTTCGAAATCCTTTGATGGTTCTGTAGAGATCACAGACGAGGTAATCCTTTCCCTGAAGTTTCAAGTTCAGTTCATTCATATCGACCAAAATTGACAACTTTGACAGCCAGGTAGGACCTGACAGCTGTGAATCAGCTTTATCTTTTTCAGTGAGGAAAACATATATTTCGTTTCGGAGCTTGTAAAAACGAAGCAGGACTTTACCGCAGCTGAGCCACCTGACTGATATGTGATAAGGCAAGTCACATAATTCAGAATCAATTTCTTCAAGAAAAGCCTAGAACTGATGGTGAATGAGTGCATGTTCCCGAATGAAGTTCACAGCAGAAACTACTGGTTTCTGTACACAAGCAATATCTAAATCTTTCCCACAGAGTACTTGCTGATGTACGATGCAGTGTATGAACAGAGCGCCCGGAATTTGCAAATCTTCCAAATGAGTCCTGATCTGCCCCAACAGACCCTTCCTCACTACAGTTATGTTTTTTTCCCCTCATCAACTGTAACACATAGAAGCTGATTCCACCGAAAGTTATAGACTTGGAAAATTGTTTGCACTTCCACGAAAATGACTTTCCCAGTTGTTGTTCCATGCATGCTGCAAACAGACGCCAACTCTTCCGTTATCCGAAAATCCAAATTGACACCACAAATGAACACGAGAAGTTGTAACGTACTCGAGAGATCAATAGACTCATCCAGCGCCAGAGAATACTACAACAAGTTCCTAGCTTTCTCGCGTATCTGTAGCACTATGTTCTCTCCAAGTTCTTCTGTTCTCCGCACAACTGAACTTGCCGAAAGGCTGATAGTTCCAAACAAATCGGCTTTCTCAGGACACAAGTTATTTGCTACTTTGATCACATACACTCTTTAATGACGTTGCCATCAGTAAACGGTTTTCCTCGTTCTGCCATCTTATGCACTGTTTTGTAACTTGTACGAGTGACAGATTCATTTTCAGCAAATTTTCTCGTGAAGAGATTTCTTAGCCCTTTAAAAACCACTTTTAATGGTCTCATATTTCCCAGAGCGTAATTTTCCAGAAAACTTTTAATATGTTGATGGATGTTTTGTTTCATAGTGACGCTGAAGATTGTACTCTTTCAAAACGGCAACACTTTCGCTGCATATTACGCACCTAGTTTTCTGGTCCTTTATTTCCACAAAGAAGTACTTTACTCCTCACTCGGCGTCCACTTTTCGTTTCCTACTAGCCATAATTAAGGGTGAAGTACACAGGATCTGAGAATGGAAAAAGACATTACATTAGAAACATAAGCAGAGGACTAGGGGTCACTGGTGACGCTACAGCTCATCAAAGGTACATATACAGTTTATAGGCACCTTTGTGTAACCGCACAGAGATGATAGAGATAATAGCACAACGCCGACTGCTCATGGGCCGTAGAAGAAGAGAGGAATAAGAAGACAAAGAGAATCTCATTCTATCTCTACGGCTAACAAGAGAAAACAACGATTTAGAGATATCAGAAGAAATTCAGGTCAGTGTACAGGGAATCCGAATAATGTAATTGTAAAGATACAACAACATCTGATTAATAATGCCAATGCCCTAATATATAAAATTCATGATTAGATGCAATGACAAAATAGGCATCCCCATGAATAAACATACACATGATCATCCTTCACAGTACAATTGATATTCCATCACAGCTTGGGTAGTCATCCAACACAGTACCCGTGATCCTCATTACAGCATGAATAATCATCCAACACTGTAACTGTAGTCTGATACACAACACCAGCAATTATCAGACAACAAGATGGAACAAAGGTCATTCATTCAGTAGCATGTCCTTTGCAGAACCTCGCTCCCATAACAACCTTTCGGAAAACCTGTCGATCATAAGCAAGATTTACAGCTTCAGATACATCCATCTGGAGACCATCCGCCACATCCTGCACCTATTTTCTCTTTGGCTTTCCTCTTCCTCTCTTCCCAGGCATATATCCCTCCATTATTGTTCTCAGGCACAGACATAGCTATTATATTCCTATATTCCTATTTAAAATATGAAGGTTCGTTCAAAACTCACCCCACAGCAGATAATCGTCAATCCACAATCAAGATCCTCTTGGATCTTTTGGATCTTCACAGGGCCTGTCTACCCTCTCAACTGCGGTCTGGAAAAACAGTGGCTACGCTCGGCCGTGCCTGGGGCATGTTCGCCCATCTACGTGGTAGTGGCTCAGGGGTTTAAGTTCAAACCCTCTGCTGAAAATTAGAAATCAGCATCTCTTCGGCCTAAGTTGTTCCCAAGGCCAAAGAGGTGGGAACATGGCTTTACTGGGCTGTTATAGGCACGCCAACACAACATCCCAGCTTCCTATATATTTTTTACCAGCTTATCAAGGTACATGCTACTCCATACTCTTGTAGAGTCGCGGCAGTCGGCTTCATTTGGTAATAGAATATATCTCATTAGAAGGTTTGCGAAATTTATAAATAGGGCCACCTAAATAAACAACCTAGTCAGGAGGTCTCCGCACGTGTGAAGATCTCCTATTATTCTAAGCATAATATTTGCATTTAAATTGTATCACAACGTCTCGTGTTTCATAGTTATATCAAGCAAGTTCGAGTACCGACGGCGGGCCGGATGAAATGACGTCGCGGGCCGGATCCGGCCCGCGGGCCGTAGTTTGGTGACCCCTGGTCTAGGTGATAGGAATGAGAGAGATGGCGATTAATAGGCGAAGTGAGTAGGACAAAACCTAGTCTGGCACAATTAAGGCCTGCACTGCACTTATTTTCGCACTGGCGAAAGGCCATGCAAGCTTATGGGGCTTATGTTGACAAATATTACAAATAGTTCCCCCCTCCCCCACTCTTCCTCCCTCCTCTCTCTCTCTCCCTCCCCCCTCTCTCTCTCTCTCTCTCTCTCTCTCTCTCTCTCTCTCTCTCTCTCTCTCTCTCTGCTAAATGCTGGTGCAATTACGTTTGCTTAGAGAATATTTCAAATATCATAAGAACATGATAGTAATGCCTTGATTGATCACTACACTTATGTTCAAGCATTCTGCGGAATTGTTTTTCTTTCGCATATCCTATTTACATCGCTGTCAACAACAGCATTTAACCACTGTTGTTGATGTCTTTGCAAGATTACGCACAGTATTTTGCATTGCTTACTGAGCGACAATCTCAGATACCCCTATAAGTAACCAACGCGACCCGATTCCCTACCGAATCTCGCGTAGCTGTTTCCCCACACTTGGATATACGGGATTACGGAGAAAATCGTTAACACCTTGGCCAGGGAGACCGGCTCCGCGGAATTGCTAGATATCTAAAAGAAAAACACCCCTACAAACAAAATTGATGGTCCTTCATTATTATTCTGACGATCATATTGTTCTTGTCTTGTATCATCATAAAGGTCTTTCACATAATCTGACCACGCATGTAAAATCTGATCGTTTTCTATTATGATTTTGCCATCTTTGGTTTTTAGGCAACCTGTTGATGTGTCTGTTCTATTGTTAGTGATGTCATTAATTCTTGTGTGCATTAATTTGGTATTCTGGGTGTTGTGTTGGTTTTCAATTTCCTTGCCCCCTCTGTCGTGTGTCCACCGTGACGAGGTAAAGGAGCTTGCGCGTTCCAATGACCCCAAGAGCTATGCCGATTGTAGCACAGCTACTGGTAGGGTCACCCATGTCGTACAGGTCAAGGGAGAGGGACCAGATGAAGCGACACACAAACCTGCTGCCTTGTAGGTAGACTGGGGACAGTCAAAGGCTAGGGAAAGCATCCCGAATAAATGCTTGTCGAAATCGGATGTACTGAGCCACAGGCTTGACAAAGTAGTGCAACGTAACGTAATTCATGATGTCACAAATTAAAATTAATCGTTATGGTGCTAATCCCGCGAAGTCCCATCAGGCGGTGATAGTGCCGGGCCCCCTGCCTCGAGGGGTCCACCCATGACTACTGGTGGTCACCTTCCCCTGTGCTGTGGAGTCAAGGCACAGAGGAGTAAGTTAAGAACTATTGACCAAACACACCGGACACTCAACATACTACAGTGGAATGCCGAAGGAGTTTATAACAAGAAAGTCTCCCTAACAAATCGTCTTCATAAAGATAGAATAGATGTGGCATGCATTCAAGAGACACACCTCAACGCCAATCACAAATTCTCAGTCAGAGGATATCAGGCTACACGTTTTGACCGCGAAGGACACAAAGGAGGAGTTCTAATACTTACACGAAATACAATACCTTGCAGCGAAGTATCTGTGATCTCTGACAACCAAACGGAAATTATAGGTGTTGATATAATGATAAAGGACGTGAAAATAAGAATTTACAATCTGTATAGCCCAGCAGATAAGGACCTAACGCTCTCAAATCATGAAAATAAGTGACACAAACTGCATTATTGTCGGAGACTTTAATAGCCGTTCAGAAAGATGGGGATACCCAGATACTGACAAAAGAGGAGATGAAGTGGAGGACTGGGAAATAGACTCAAATCTCCATCTACTCAACAAAGCGGACGACACACCGAGCTTCTACTCCAGAAGATGGTTTACCACTTCTACTCCAGACTTAGCTTTCTGCACAGGAGACATCCTCCACAAAATCGATCGCCATGTGCTGGACCAATTAGCAGGTAGTGACCACAGACCAATCAAGCTTGTAATGACTATGGAGTATGTTCCACAGGTGCAAAAGCCTTTGCCCCGCTGGAATTACAAACGAGCAGATTGGGACAGATTTGCCATACTAACAGACAAATATTGTGAAAACATAAATACACGATATGGCAACATGAAGCAAATGGTGGAAAGTCTAAACAGAGCAATAATACAGGCGGCCACTGAGTCTATTCCAAGAGGAGCAAGGAAAAATTACAAACCGTACTGGACAGAAAAACAACAAATTTTGGAGGACAAAGTTGAAGATGCCAGGAAGACAGCAGAGAGAGAACAAACAACTGAAGCGAACATCTGTCTCAAAGCCATCTCAGCAAAATATAAATCAAGTTGGAGGGAAAAAACAGAACACCTGAATTTTGGTAGGGATGGAAACAAACTATGGAAACTAGTGAAAGCCATAAACAATGAAGGACCTAGAAACAAACAAATAACAATTAAACAAGGAAATGCCTTTGCTTACAGGAAAAAAGGCTGCAAATGCACTAAAGAACACTATGCCAGTTCAAACCACATTGATATTACAACCGAACAGGAGAAAGCAATCAAAGACAAACAGATACATCATAATAATACAGAGACAGCAGCAGAATATATGATGGCAAATCTAACAATGGAAGAAATGGAGCAGGCAATGAATACTCTGAAAAAGAAGAAATCACCAGGAAAGGATGGAATCACAAATGAAATGCTAATAGGACTAGGCACTAAGGCAAAAAAGAAACTACTAGCAGTCCTAAATTACAGCTGGAAGTTAGGAATAGTCCCACAGGCATGGAAGGAAGCTATACTAATACCAGTCCCAAAGAAAGGAAAAGACATGAAAGAACCAAATGGATATCGACCTATCAGTCTACTTAGCTGTGTAGGAAAATTAATGGAACGCATTATTAATGGCAGGCTAACATGGCATCTGGAAGAAAACAAACTCTTAACACCACATCAAGCAGGATTCAGAAAGTACAGATCCACTGAAGATCAAATAACCTATATAGCTCAGGAAATAGAGGATGCCTTCCAAGAGAAAAAACACACACTAGCGGTTTGGATAGATTTAGACAAAGCATTTGATAAAGTATGGAAGGAAGGACTGAAAGTAAAACTGCAAAAAATGCATGTTTGTGGGAAAATGTATAAATGGATCAGCCACTACCTTGAGAACAGAACTGCCAGGACAAAAGTACAAGGACAAACCAGCAAAATGATGCTGTTGGAGCAAGGTGTCCCCCAAGGAGGAGTTCTTTCACCAACATTATTCCTATCTTATATAAATGACATCACAGAACATTTTCCAGCCAGTCGTAGTATTTCTTGGGGTGAGGGAAGCATACTATTACATCTTAATAACGGGATAGATGCACTCTGGGAATACAATAAATCTCAGTCTACAGACCCCACCAGCCCTTGGATTCCTGTCTCTCTCACTATCAACCGCTTGACAATACCTTTTTCACTTCTCATCCAGAACAGATGACACGACTCTGGTGTCTACACATAATGACTATATGATATAATGTACAAGAGGAATGTTCATGAGAGAATCCTGGACTATGTGATATAATGTACAAGGGGAGTGTTCATGAGAGAATCCTGGCCACCGCCAGGCGATAGAAGAAATGGCTATCTGGATTAGTCTCAGGCCGTCTCACTCATCACTGTACACTGGGTACGATACCACAAGGTTAAAGAGGTCACTCATCTGCACACGTAGCGTGGAATGTCTCTGCCGAGGTGTAGTCTCAATTGGAATGACTAGCACGTCAATGTGGTGACTCCAAGTTGCGGTGGTACGTGATGACTCCGGACTAACATCCCTGTAGAAGTTCTGAAGGCCTGTCCTTCAAGCTTCACGGGTAAGGCCTGTGCTAGACAACGGTCCTACAAAGCCACCATAACATTTAACACAATGTAACAATGTCAAAGTTCTGGAACCAGATGGTGGTCTCTACTGGGATCAGGATGGGTATAACTGGGCCTATCAGCACAGAAAGTTGGCACAGTTCAAGTTGACTCTGTCACTCAAACGTCAGTACTGGTAGCACGTGACCCAGTAAGGAATGTAACAAGTGTTCCTATATGGTAGACTGTTCCCGGAACACCAGGCCATCATGAAATAAAGGGTAATGTAGTTCTTCTCTACCCGTTTGGCTAGTGGGTCATACTATCAAAACTGTTCACAGACAAGAGGACACGATACTCGCCCGTGTGTAGCCATCATAATACTTGGTGGACTGACTGAAGATCATTTAGCGGGTAAGACGGGACTGGACTCTGGCATAGTGACTTCCCGGCACGTGGGGTGGTGTAGAAGCCTCACTTCACGTCACATAGGTAAGCCAGCCATTTAGCAGCCTTCACCAAGTCATCTTCCTCTGGTCCCGTCACGTAAGTCTCTCCGAAAGTAGAACCTGCCAAAGATAACACCAGGTGTGAATATCGTGACACAGACTTACCCCCAGAGGTACACGTTACCTATGTGTACTCAGCATAGGCCGGTGTCGCCATGACCCGGCCGGCAGCCTCACAGACCAGGATCCACTGCCAAAACTGAACTAGGTCTGGGTCCTAACAAGTGCTGGCTGAACCGTCCTCCGTCTCGAACTCGCCCAAGGTAGGGCTGTGTATCTGGTCATGGTGTCGGCGAAATCCTTCTGTCCTAACAAGACTTCTAAGGACACAATATACCAGGTTAGTAGGTTAAAGGTACCTAGAGACAGAATGGCCCTGAAGGAGAGCCGGTGACCACCGAATTCCCCTCCCTCGGAGGTAGCCCCCTCTCCCTGGTTCGATTTTAGGATTACCTACTATACACCAGGTCTCCTGGAGCTCTAGCTCTGATCCAGGAATGTAATAGATTATACAGGGAAATCCCCCTGTAGCGGAAGTCCACATCCCGTTCCCTCCTCCCCTAGTTAAGGTCAGAGCATTTGGAACGGTGTTCAGCTGGCTGTGACCAGCTCTGTCGCATTCCCCAGTTTCTCCAGTGTCAACCTCTCGGGAACCAACTGCCTATCAAGATGGTGTTCCGTTACGGCAACCAATAACATAAAGAGTAAGAGGAAAGCTCAGCAAAGCCAGTGGTCGCCACACCAAAGAATTCGAACTTAGACACCCGCAATGTCCTTCGAATGACCTTCGACACGTCCGGCGACCATCGCATGGGTTTCGTCTAGTTCGGCCGAGTTCCCTGATACCTCACTCGACCTATGTTCTACAACGCCTTCGCCAACTTCCGTCTGTGTCGACTACGTTAGAGTTCTAAGGCCGCCCAGGAGTGAACTCGGACTACTAACACTATTGGGCCTGTCCTAAATGTCTATAACTACTTGTAGCGGTAATAACACGCATTCACGTACTTGTACAATTGTAACGCAAAAACAGGCCTACAATCCATCGTGTTCAATTAGCCTGCAGTGTTAAGTTAAAACACAAGCCCACAGGTTCACCCTGACTGACCTTTGTACGCCGGGCGAGACATGCGGTCGAACAGCTTCGATTCAACGCGGTAGCGACACATTATTTATCTAAATATGTTTCACGTACCTTACGACAAACTGTGTATTCAGAATTGAGGAGCTCCCGTCCCAACACTGGACGTTCTGTCGGTTTTCTTTGATAAACAGCAAGACACTGGCTTCCTCTCTCCCATTTACGAATTAACACAGTCGTTCAAACACAACGTCTTGCTCCCACGGCCGGATCTCAACTGAGCCTCTCTTTGTTCTGAGACGGTTCTTGCGCATGCGTTAGCGGAACTGGTTGGGTTGATCTTGTCTCACACGAACAGTCGAGAAGTCAAGGGCCACCAATCGCCCTTGCGTGGGTTACATTAATACCTCGGTTGTATCCCTTCGACTAGAGCTAGACATACTGAAAAAGGGGAATTGGACTTGTGGGAGTATTGCTAGGTGAATTCTCAGCCGTTCCATGACAGTACACACATCCTCCTTTGCAGATGACCTAGCCATATAGACATCTGAAGAATATATTAGTACAGCTAAAAGAAGAATACAGCAAGCCCTATTAGCGCAAAATCATGGTTAGTGAAGATAAGTGAGGAGAAAACAACATGCACAGTGTTCTCCCTCTCAAATAAAACTCAGCAACCTAAGCTGGTATTGAATGGAAAAATATTACGCCATGAAGAAAATCCAAACTATCTAGGAGTCACCTTTAATCGTCACCTGACATTGAAGACACAGGTTGAGAACAATCGAACAAAAGCAAGGCAAAGAATGGCAATCATGAAAAAGCTTGCTGGTACAACGTGGGGAGCAGATGAGAAAGTTCTCAAGAAGTTATATACTGGACGGGTGAGGCCAGTACTGGAATATGGCATTGCAGCTTAGGCAACAGCAGCTAAGTCAAACTTTAACAAAATAAGTAGAGTCCAAAATCAAGGAATGCGATTCATAACTGGAAGCCTGAAGACAACGCCTATTAATGAACTAGAAAAGATCACTTGTTTACAACCAATGGAGTGTAGTCGATGGTAAAAGACAAAGGGAGACAATCATAAAGACTGGTGCTTCCTTCACTACGGTGCTAAGAGGTAAAGAGTAGTTCTGACTTCGTTACGGCCAAAGAAGAAAAATAGTGAAAAGAGAGAGAACCTCACACCGCCTCAACCAACAAAAAAAGATGATAGTAATTAGATAAGAAGATATACGAGATCTCGGACAGAGGCAGAAATTATTTTATAGATGTTCACACAGGAAACACCATGTTTGAGCCCAAGCGATGAATTAAGGTGTTAGATTGTGGTAGAAATAGTGGTTGTAAAAACTAAGAGAGACTAAACAAACAAATCAAGGACAAATAAACAAGCTCTTTATTTATTTCTTCTAACAGCACATTGCATGTCAATAACAGATACAATAGACAACTGTATATATCAAGTCACCACAGTGGGTAACCCCCAACCAATCAGCAGCACTTAAGACAACAGGGTACACCAAGTACCACAACACAGGTGTTCCAAACAATGGCTGGTTAGACTGACACTATAAAGAACTTTGACACAAGCAACACTGCACAGACAATAAGGCACTACAAAAACATAGGTTACACAACATAAATCCCAAGACGCGACATAAACAAGAGTTGTGACACAATTTACTATCCCACCAAGAACCCAGGCCTGCTGACACTAACTAGTCAGCTGCTCCTGTAACAATGGAAAACAGAATCTATGATTATCATTGTAAAGAAGACATATTAAACACATGAAGCAATGAGCACATGAATTAACCCATAGGTCATAAATGTACCTCCATCTAATTATCTATTCTGTTATTCTGAGGTACCCCCTGATGTCTATGTCATGATCATTCTTTGCTACCCCCTTCTTCAAGGTGACTACATCTCTAATTGTTAAATACAACAATCAGTATTGCATCATCAGGTCACCCACTTTATTTTCTTCTCCAATTGTGCCAGTGCTATCATGAGATTACACTTGATATTGCTAGAATGGACCACCTAATGCAACATTGTCAATCTGCTCCACCTTTTCAGTTCAATGTAACTACACCACACAGCTCCTACATACACAAGCCGTGGAAGATTGATCTCATTTGTCCAGCTGTAAACACATAGCTACAAACAACAGAGTACATACATCAGCCGTTGCAAACAGCCACAACATCTCAACACATTTGGTTAACATATAACAGACATTGCACACAAACAACATATCAGCATTGATTCAGTTAACAGGCATAAGAATGACATCTTTGTTCTGGTAAATTAGGCTGTCATTCCTACCTACCAAAGTGGCTACACTTGCCAAGGAACCCATAATCAGTTCCCTGTCTACACCTTCCAGAATATTTTATACATTAATTTGTACCAAGTCACCGGTAACACCAGACAACACAATATTCCCTATAAACCACAAGTTCATGGAACACTATCAATGTTCAACCCAAGATATTGTCACAACTAAACACTACCTACTATATTCTCAGCCTAATGCTCAACAATTCCCTATCCACTGTTACGCACACCGGCAACTGTTTTGCTAACACACCGTACTCTTTTCCCTAATATAAAACATATATTGACAGGTTGAACTCCTGTGCTCCACATCTGATAGTACACTTTACTCCTATGCAACAATACACAACATTATGAACTCTGCCACCATCAGACCCTAAGTTACCTCAACATAGGGACTTCACTGGACAACTACCTCAACAATGTCCCAGTTTGCATGAAGAGTACCAGCACTAATATGATACTGTGCAAGTTACAGCATCTGATTAGCATTACAAACTAACAACCAGCAAGCAAAACATGTCTAACTATGAAAAGCAACAGACATACATACAATGTGGAAGCACCATATCTGTAGAATGTGACAATGTAACCTTACACATAGAAGAATCACAACATTCACAGAAAGTTAAAGATAAAGATAAGCATTTATTACACAGGAACTCATTTAGGGACTCTCTGATGCCCCTAAGATAGCTCATAAAATAAACACACAATATTACTAAGTGAAAGTACACCAAATAGTGGCCACAGTGCCTCATTCATATGAGGCAGGATCCAAGAACAACAATGTCCATGGCAGGATACAGAATATTAGTTCTAATATAATAAACAGTGTACTATATATATTATGTCACTATAACACACAAATGACCAATAAGTGTTATTCAAGGCCCAACACAATCAGTGTAATATTATTTGTGAGTGGATAGCAAATGTACAGTTGTGCGCTCTGTTCCCCATCATTCTTCCTATGATACCCCGGTTATAAACTTTGCTATCTTACGCTTCATGTCACATGACAACTACATATTAATATCTCTGCGAAGGGTGGTACGCAGCACTAAATCACATTCTTCTCCTGGTAAAACAATCACCCTGTTTTACTACACATAAAACTCCCAGTTTGATACACTAGCACAAACACTACTGCATTCTGGTAACAGATGTGACACCGGACTTCAATGCTAAATGAGAAACCCCTTTACCAATATCAGTTCCAGATGCACCTGCCTGTTCTCCCTCAGTAAAGCCACACTTCATCCACAGTTACGATTACACAATGATTGCTGATACGCACCCCGCGTATTAAGATGCATTATTTCCTACGCCTAGTGGCTATCAATCTGCATGGCATCCCTACAATTCAACACATTATGTCCTACACTTCTATTTATTACCTACATGTTCTAACTGCTTAGCTTAACCATTAACCCATCATTGCCACATATAACATGTAAGTACTTTTCCCTGCTTTACACATGTTATAAATATTACACATATATTATGGTTATTTTCCCCTACTCATGTTGCTTTGGAGTGTTCATATCCAACACTTGACCAAACATCCAATGTGATGCTCACCATTGTCACAGAATAATCATGTAAACATATATTGCTGCTGTATACACATATGATTCTCACCACTCTGTTGTTAAGTAACCTTCATTTCTAGCAACCTCACAAGCACTTACTCCCTTCCATGCCAACATGGCCTGCATGGCACCATGTGGCATTGTTTCAGTCTTTACCATAACCTAATTTATGACCCCACACATTGTATATTTTGGTGAATCTCCCACATATCTATTTAGCCAGATGCCATAGGATAACCATGTAAAATAATTCCCAACAAAATAATCTTGTGCCAGCATGGCTGGCATGACATAGCATCAATCTTTACCATATTTAACCACCACTAATGACCTATCTTCGTATTTCACACCACCATGCTTGATTGCTTACATCTCTATGTACTAGCCTGTTAATATCCTGTTTTCATAAAGGTTTCGGGACGCTAAATCATTCTATAGAACAGTCCATTTCAATAGTATACATTCATATTATCTATTTATATTTCTTTGTTCCTACCACTCTGCCTAACAGCTTTGTTCACACACATCGGTTTTCCCACGCAAACGCTTTTCAAGCCTGTAACATGGTGTGTGCTGCGATTTAACAAATATTTATTAAATTAAACATTTTAGACTTACAGCTTTTTCCTCTGACATATGTTGTTCAATGATGAACAGATGGGAAACCCCACATATCTCGTCTCAAGGCGGGCTGGCCACAAACTACACAGGGCCCCAGGGCCTGCCTTCCCACACCGCTGGCTGCTACAAGGAAAAATGGCCTCCGGTCTTTGTGATAAAGTGGCGTTTCCGGCGTGGCCAGGACCGTACGGTTTTCACAGACCAAACTAAGTGCCTTGGTTTGGCGCTGTGACAGGAGGATAGAAGAAATAGCAGAGCCCAGCAACAAGCAGAAAAATTCAGAAGATTGACAGACCACCCTATGTATAACAGGTTTAAAGGTTTTGGAAAGGGAAGACTGAAGCGTGGCAACTTTGTAGAAACTGCAAAACGTTAGATTAGGGCAGATCCCATACTTAACATATCAACAGTCAAACCCATTTACAATGCACACAAGTGTCCAGCTTGGAGACAACAGCAACTGCCTGAGATGATAGAAAACATTCCTGGTATTGAAAAAAAAGATCACTCAGAATGAAACCGAAAGAAGAAAAATAACCCTAAACTACATAAAAGAACATTACCCATGCAACAACTGGACCCATGCATATACAGATGGATAAGCCAAAAATTCAATAGAAAATGGAGGAGGAGGAATTCTCCTAAATTTAAAAAATGGAGTGAAAAAAACACAGTCAGTGGCAACTGGAAAATTTTCAAGTAACTTCAAAGCAGAGTTAGAAGCTTTGAAAACTGCAGCAGAAATGCTCTTGATGGAGGAAAATAAAGAGAAGCAAATAGCTATCTTCACAGATGCAAAGTTAGCTGTCTCAATACTGAAGAGAAAAAAAACAGCACAGAACTAGGTGACCTAAGAGCAGAACTCCATGGTCTACGCCAGAAATCCAAAAAAGTTGTAATACAGTGGATCCCATCACATTGCAGTATACCTGGAAACGAAGAGGCTGACAGACTAGCAAAAGAGGGTGGACGACTACCACAGCCTGACATAGACATAACCTATAATGAGGCAAAGAGGTTTATAAAAAGCACTTATAGAACCAAATGGGAATCAGAGCATCCAGGCCACCAGAAGGATGACGCACGCTACAAACTCGACCGAAGAGAACAAGTAGCAATCTTCAGACTCCGCACAGGACATAATAGGCTGAAATACCACTTGTTCAATAAACTAAAGATAGGAGATACCGTGAATGCAATTGTGGAACTGGTAAAATGACAGCTAAACATTGGCTGCAGGAGTGCCCAATATATGCAGAACAGAGAAAGATATTTTGTCCCACGCCTGCTTCATTTGAGGACAAGCTCTATGGAGATATCAACAAGCTCAAGTTGACTACAGCTTACTTTAACTACATTCAGGTTGACATTTAAAGGTGCATGAAGAAGTATGTAGACTGCCGCACTTCATACCACAGGTATGTCGGTTACAAAAACGCCCCAGAGGCATGAAATGGAATATTGCTTGGATAGCAAATCCATTATGTGGAAAGTCCGAATCGAAAGCACACTGTGTGTGCTTCATAAAAGGTGGAAAAAGTGTCCTAGTGGCACGAAATGGAATATTGCTTGGATAGCAAATCCATTATGTGGAAAGTCCGAATCGAAAGCTCACTGTGTGGATGTCATCTGCAGACTGCATTCTTCTGGTTTCCGGAAGAACAGCCTATGGTGAACGGAAGGCCCAATATACGGAAGTGAGGCTAAGCAGCCATGTGCAGGACGTGACGATTCCTTGGGTGAGCCCAGTACCAGAGCGCTGTGTGTCGGCTCTGCAAGTATGGAAGCCTCCTTGGATGGCGGAGAATGCCCATGGTCTGCCCCTGCCTTCCCTTGAGGGCTGACCAGGATGTCTTTGGCTTTTCTATATGGGCCAGCTGGGATAGGGGATAACACCACAACAGTGAGAATCAAACGTCCTAAGAAACCCCGGGAAGGTTAACCTGGTCAACAAATGCCCGCAGAAGTCGGATGTGTCGGCCTAACGGCGCAAGAGCGCAGCTCTGCTGTAAACAGGCACAACGCAATCACGTCTGAAAAAAAACTCCGGATGAACGAAGAAGAAGAGAATTTCCTTGCAATTTTCCTCAAGCCATGTTTCTTTTGCCTCTTTGCATAGCAGTAGCTTCCTAATTTTCCTGTGAATCTCTTCGTATATTTCCTTGTTATTTTTGTTATTTCTACTTATTTCCATGAGTTTTAAGATGTCTTCCACCATCCATTTCTTGCGTCCTATTATCTTTATCTTTGGGATTATCATTGTTGTTAGTGCAGTTTCTTGACTGATTTCTTTTATATTTTCAATTGGTCACTGACGTCTTGAAATAATATTGCATTGCCATATCGGACAATGCATCGAATCTGTTCTTTACCTCTACGTTGAATTTATCTTTTATCTCCTCACTCTTCAGAGCCTGTAGATCAAATTTTGCATTTCTATTTGTATATTTGACTTTCTTTAAGTTTATATGTAAAAGCCTAAGATTAATCTATGGTTGCAATAGCAGTTAGCGCTTGGTAGGGGGACATAAAAATCTAATATTGTTACAAGGGAGGTTACTAGAACTTGAAAAAGAAAATGGCATACCTAGCTACAATACCTGTAACTAACATCGAATTCTTTTATTTTTAGTTGAGAAATAAAACAGTTAATACCGCAGCCAATGTTTGCAAGCATGAGCAGAAAGCTTTTAAAGTTTTTAAACAACATTTGTTTAATTTTTTCTTACTTACATTTTATTATCAACTTTTTCAATTCTACGTTTATGTTTAATTCTTAAAACTGTACTTTTAATGATATGCTGTTCAGGTCAGGATTTGAATTTCCCCTCTGTGGGGAAACAACATTTTTTTACTGGCCTCTTAAGGCCACCCACAATGTAAAGAAAATTTACTTACATTAACGGAGAAAGACCTTGGAAGTCTATGAGGTTTATGTTGATAAATACGTTTAGAGGAAATGTCATTTATGTTTGTAAATTTCATTCAATTTGAACAAATAGTTCTCTCTCTCTCTCTCTCTCTCTCTCTCTCTCTCTCTCTCTCTCTCTCTCTCTCTCTCTCTCTCTCTCTCTCTCTCTCTCTCTCTCTCTCTCTCTCTCAAATGCTGGTGCAATTACGTTTGCTTAGATAATATTTAAAATATCATAATAACATGATAGTAATGCCTTGATGGGTGCCTCCTTCCCTCCGCTAGCCTATGGGACACCCATGGGCAAGGTGGAGTACCCGTTTAGCCTACCGATCAGGGAACGTGAAGCCATGGGTGCAGGTGGTGGATGAAGTTGAAGAGCAGCCGACAGATAGTTGTAGGTTATGGTCTCCAGCTTCACGACGGAAGGCAGATGATCTCTTTTTTGGGAGACATTGGCTACGGTCATCGACCAGTATGGTCACTGCTAGGAAGGAAAGCAATGGCAAACTACCTTCTTTACACATGCCAAGAATATCATGTACTGCAGTCTTATCGATAATCAGAGAAACGGCGTAAATGGGTGCTCCATAGGAGCAGCCTCGCCCGGTAGGGGTAGTCATGTGCACCAGGTGACTCCAGACCGTCATCAGGAATGAGTGCAAAAGAATATCAACATTGAAAGTAGGAACTTGGAATGTAAGAACTATGAGTGGGGATGGGAAATTTGATAACATTAAGAATGAAATGAGAAGATTAAATATTAACCTTTTAGGTGTACGTGACACCAGATGGACAGGAATGGGCATTATAACATCTGAGGAATATAGAATAATCTATTCTGATGGAGAGAAACAACAGCGAGGAGTAGCAATTATAATGGATACAGAGAGATCAAAATCGATCAAAGGATATTGGACTGTATCAGACAGAGTGTTACTGGTGAAGTTGAGTAACTATCATAATGGGTGACTTGAATGCGAAAGTAAGAAATCAACAGGACGGATGCATAATAGGCAAGTATGGCTAGGGGAACAGAATGAAAGAGGTTGTACAGTGGGCAAAAGAGCAAGATTTTATTATTGGAAACACCTGGTTTCAACAGCACCCAAGAAGATTATGGACATGGAGGAGTCCTGATCATAAGATTAGAAATCAGATTGATTACATCCTCATCAACAGAAGATTTCGAAATGTCTTAAAAGTCGCAAAAACTATACCAAGCGCAAACTGCTACAGCGACCATAGATTAATCTTAAGCAATTTACATATAAAATTAAAGAAAGTCAAATATTCACCAAGAAACACAAAATTTGATCTACAAGCACTGAAGAGTGAAGAAATAAAAGATAAATTCAACGTAGAGGTAAAGAACAAATTCCGATATGGACATATTATTTCAAGACGTCAGTGACCAATGGGAAATGTTAAAGAAATCAATCAACCAAGTTGCAGAAAAATCCAACCCAAAAATAAAGATAATAGGACGCAAGAAATGGATGACGGAAGACATCTGAAAACTCATGGAAGTAAGAATAAATAACAAAAATAACAAGGAAACATATGAAGAGATTCATAGGAACATTAGGAAACTATGCAAAGATGCAAAAGAAACATGACTTGAGGAAAATTGCAAGGAAATTGAACACCAGCACAACACCCGGAATACCAAATTAATGCACAAAAGAATTAATGACATTACTAACAATTAGCAGCTTTCTCCGTAACCCCGAATACTCTCGTGGTTGACGAGAGCGCACGAGAACTTGAAGGGGTTCGAGTCGCGCCAGTGACTTACGAGAGTATGGAGCCTGTCGCTCAGAAAGTCGTGGCGTGCTGATGAGCTTAATCTAGCATAGGAATCAACATACAGCTGAAAGATGCTGGTGTTGACCGCAATATCCTGAAACAGGATGGAAACGCGGAAAAAAAACAACAACAAAAAACTAACAAAAGAACACATCAACAGGTTGCCTAAAAACCAAAGATGGCAAAATCATAACAGAAAAAGATCAGAATTTACACGCGTGGTTAGATTATGTGAAAGACCTTTATGATGATACAAGAGAAGAACAATATGATCATCGGAATAATAATAAAGGACCAGCAATTTTAAAGATGGAAGTTCAGAATGCTCTTAACCATATGAAAACCGGCAAGACCCCGGGTACAGATAACAATGATAACATCACAGTAGAAATGATCAATGCTTTAGAACAGGGGTCACCAAACTTTTTTTCACGGCGGGCAGAATAACTGACAAAATGACGAGCAAGGGCCGAATAACTGACAAAATGACGAGCGCGGGCCGGATACTCATTCTGTACAATACTTGCTCCGGTCTCCGTGGCGAAGGCCTTATGGACGCGGTTCGTAATCCCGTATACCCACGTTCGAAATACAGCTGCGAGCGATTTGGCAGCAGACAAAGTTGCGCTTGTTTTTACGCTATGTTATGGGTGCCGGTCGTTCGAAAAGCAATGGTAAACTACTGAACATAAACTTGCCAAGACATCAACAACAGCAAACAGTGCTGGTGTTGACTGAAAACGTCCTGTAAAGGATATGCAACTAACTTTAACAATAATTTTAAGCTAGAACGAAAGCTCTGGGAAAAAAGACGAAAAACTAAGTTAATCATGGAAAGAGCGTGCAATGCACACAAACAAACAAACAAACAAACAAACAAACAAAGACAACCAACATATTATATTTATTTACTAAACAAAGTTATCAAAGAAGGCGACGTTAGCAAAAAGATAATTACAAAAAGACCTATTGTGCACATATCCGAATCTCACAAACTAAGCAGGATAGTGAGTTATGTGAAACTGACGTGTGGCTTTCAAAATACCATCAATGTTTGGTTTGGAATTGTTGCATCCAATCAAGAGAATTGCTTTCAAATGTTCATCAGTCAATCTCATTCGATGTGGTGACTTCACAGACTTCCTTTTTGAAAATGTTAGCTCACAGACATATGTTGTTCCAAACAATGATGTCATACCAGCGGCAAATTTCTTAAGTTTCGGAAACTCAACATCAGGTAAGCAGCGGTACTTCCTTCTCAATGAGCTCCAACTGTAATTCAACTGGCACACCATTAAGGTTACAATCAAACGGATTCTGGAACAGAAGAATGTCACTCTAAAATCTGTCAAGATCTGAAAAGCTCTCCAAACTCTTTGAAACAGTGAAAATGAGAAAGGTTTTCTCCTTCCTGTTGTGCTTCCAACAATGACAGCTTTCTTCGAAATCCTTTGATGGTTCTGTAGAGATCACAGACGAGGTAATACTTTCCCTGAAGTTTCAAGTTCAGTTCATTCATATCGACCAAAATTGACAACTTTGACAGCCAGGTAGGATCTGACAGCTGTGAATCAGCTTTATCTTTTTCAGTGAGGAAAACATCTATTTCGTTTCGGAGCTTGTAAAAACGAAGCAGGACTTTACCGCAGCTGAGCCACCTGACTGATATGTGATAAGGCAAGTCACAGAATTCAGAATCAATTTCTTCAAGAAAAGCCTAGAACTGATGGTGAATGAAGTTCACAGCAGAAACTACTGGTTTCAGTACACAAGCAATATCTAAATCTTTCCCACAGAGTACTTGCTGATGTACGATGCAGTGTATGAACAGAGCGCCCGGAATTTGCAAATCTTCCAAATGAGTCCTGATCTGCCCCAACAGACCCTTCCTCACTACAGTTATGTTTTTTCCCCCTCATCAACTGTAACACCTCGAAGCTGATTCCACCGAAGGTTATAGTCTTGGAAAATTGTTTGCACTTCCACGAAAATGACTTTCCCAGTTGTTGTTCCATGCATGCTGCAAACGGACGCCAACTCTTCCGTTATCTGAAAATCCAAATTGACACCACAAATGAACACGAGAAGTTGTAACGTACTCGAGAGATCAATAGACTCATCCAGCGCCAGAGAATACTACAACAAGTTCCTAGCTTTCTCGCGTATCTGTAGCACTATGTTCTCTCCAAGTTCTTCTGTTCTCCGCACAACTGAACTTGCCGAAAGGCTGATAGTTCCAAACAAATCGGCTTTCTCAGGACACAAGTCATTTGCTGCTTCGATCACACACACTCTTTAATGACGTTGCCATCAGTAAACGGGTTTCCTCGTTCTGCCATCTTATGCACTGTTTTGTAACTTGTACGAGTGACAGATTCATTTTCAGCAAATTTTCTCGTGAAGAGATTTCTTTGCGTTTCAAAACCACGTTTAATGGTCTCATATTTCCCAGAGCGTAATTTTCCAGAAAACTTTTAATATGTTGATGGATGTTTTGTTTCGTAGTGACGCTGAAGATTGTACTCTTTCAAAACGGCAACACTTTCGCTGCATATTACGCAGCTGGTTTTCTGGTCCTTTGTTTCCACAAAGAAGTACTTTACTCCTCACTCGGCGTCCACTTTTCTTTTCCTACTAGCCATAATTAAGGGTGAAGTACACGGGATCTGAGAATGAAAAAGACATTACATTAGAAATATTAAATCTATTGAAACACAGAAAGCAGAGGACTAGGGGTCACTGGTGAAGCTACAGCTCATCAAAGGTACATATACAGTTTATAGGCACCTTTGTGTAACCGCACAGAGATGATAGAGATAATAGCACAACGCCGACTGCTCATGGGCCGTAGAAGAAGAGAGGAATAAGAAGACAAAGAGAATCTCATTCTATCTCTACGGCTAACAAGAGAAAACAACGAGTTAGAGATATCAGAAGAAATTCAGGTCAGTGTACAGGGAATCCGAATAATGTAATTGTAAAGATACAACAACATCTGATTAATAATGCCAATGCCCTAATATATAAAATTAATGATTAGATGCAATGACAAAATAGGCATCCCCATGAATAAACATACACATGATCATCCTTCACAGTACCATTGATATTCCATCACAGCTTGGGTAGTCATCCAACACAGTACCAGTGATCCTCATCACAGCATGGATAATCATCCAACACTGTAACTGTAGTCTGATACACAACACCAGCAATTATCAGACAACAAGATGGAACAAAGGCCATTCATTCAGTAGCATGTCCTTTGCAGAACCTCGCTCCCATAACAACCTTTCGGAAAACCTTTCGATCATAAGCAAGATTTCCCGCTTCAGATACATCCATCTGGAAATCATCCGCCACATCCTGCACCCATCTTCTCTTTGGCCTTTCTCTTCCTCTCTTCCCAGGCATATATCCCTCCATTATTGTTCTCAGACACAGGCATAGCTATTATATTCCTATATTCCTATTTAAACTATGAAGGTTCGTTCAAAACTCACCCCACAGCAGATAATCGTCAATCCACAATCAAGAATCTCTTGGATCTTTTGGATCTACACAGGGCCTGTCTACCCTCTCAACTGCGGTCTGGAAAAACAGTGGCTACGCTCGGCCGTGCCTGGGCATGCTCGCCCGTCTACTTGGTAGTGGTTCAGGGGTTTAAGTTCAAACCCTCTGCTGAAAATTAGACATCAGCATCTCTTCGGCCTAAGTTGTTCCCAAGGCCAGAGAGGCGGGAACATGGCTTTACTGGGCTGTTATAGGCACGCGAACACAACATCCCAGCATCCAATACATGTTTTACCAGGGTATCAATGGATATGCTACTCCATACTCTTGCATTGTCGTGGCAGGCGGCTTCATTTGGTAATAGAATATCTCATAATAAGGTTCGCGAAATTTATAAATAGGCCACCTAAATAAACAACCAAGTGCAGCCAGTAGGTCTCCGCAAGTGTGAAGATCTCCTATTATTCTAAACATAATATTTACATTTAAATTGTATCACAACGTCTCGTGTTTCATAGTTATATCAAGCAAGTTCGAGTACCAACGGCGGGCCGGATGAAATGACATAGCGGGCCGGATCCGGCCCGCGGGCCGTAGCTTGGTGACCCCTGCTGTAGATCGACGTGCAGCAAACAATTTTTGCCGTATACCAACCAGATCTACACTCCAGGCATCTCAGTAGCCTGCCCAATGTACAACCTCGCTGTATTAACAACCATCTGGAAAACCTATTTTGGATCCTATTTGGTTCCCATCTCTTTACCTAGCTCATGTATGGCTCCACGAATACCGCTTGTGTACTGCCGTGGCCACACCACTGGCAACAACAGTCTTAGCTGACTGGCTAAACTACATGAGTGGAGTAGGGGTAATATCCTACTAAGGAAATGTCCATCCCTAATACACAAAGACTGGGACGGTGGAGAAGGCAGATGAATCTAAATAGATCAACGGCTTTGAAAGCGAAACAGCAGAGTGTGTGGCACACATGAGGCGTGTTCAGAACATGATAGTGAACATCGCTGGCCATCGTGGAAGAGATTGGGACCTCACTATGTACTATCCCAAAGACAGCAATGGTAATGCAACAACAAGAAAAAAGCGATACAGGGAAGAGACAACTCCTATAGTGAATAAGGAAGTGCATAATGACGACTGCATCCCAAATTCGTTTGAAAGGGTGCATCTACCTGAAAAGTAGAAGGAGACACCTGTCTTTTCCACTTTTCACATTGGGCAGTGGGGAGCATTTTGTGTGATATTCACTGGCACAGGAACGAAGCATAAAGGGAACGACCCGTTGCTGTGAAGTTGGAACTGCGACTAACTAACTAACTAGAAGGAGAAGTCTGAGAATTGGTACGTGGAACGTACGCACCTTATATCAAGCAGGGAAGTTTGATAACCTTATTGCAGAGGCATAAAACATGAATTTAGATATCTTGGGCGTATCTGAAACAAGATGGACAGATACAAGTTATATAAGGAGAGAAGATTACGTATTCATTAATTCAGGAGGAGATCATCACGAGAGAGGAGTAGGACATTTAGTAAAACGAGATTTGGAGAAAAATATTAGCGGATTCTGGACTCACAAAGATAGGATGATACTTCTCAAAATAAGGTAAGACCATTCAACATAGTAATTCTTCAGACATATGCTCCGAAAACTGATTATAGTGATGAACAGCTAGAAGAATACTATGAAGACCTACTACAAACACTGAAAGTTGTAAAATCATCAGAGGTCCTAATTGTCATGGGAGACATGAAAGCAAAAGTCGAAAAAAGTAAATATAAGCAGATAGTAGGACAATATGGTATGGGAAATAGAAACGACAGAGGTGACCGGTTGATACAGATCTGTGAAGAAAACAATCTTATTGTTTGCAACACATTCTTTCAACATAACCCTAGGATACTGTAAACATGGAAAAGCCCTGGAGATAGAACAAGAAACCAAATTGACTACATTATGATTAGAAATAGATTTTAAAACAATGTTAAAAATGACAAAACATACCCTGGTGCTGATATAAACTCTGACCATAATACTGTAGTATTAAAATTACAAATAAAACAAAAACCCAGGAATAAGTAAATCGAAGACACTTTAAGTAGATATATCGGCATTGGATCAAATAGAAATAAGACAACTATACTTAGTTGAAGTCAAAAATAGATATGATAGGCTAATCATTGAAAGCCGGTCTCTCTGGCCGAGGGGTTACAACACTTTCTCCGTAATCCCGTCTATCACGCAGAGTCTCGTAAGCGGGCGAGAGCTGGCAGCGGTTCGACCCCTGCTGGTGACTTGCGGGATAACAGAGCCGGCGGCTCAGAAAGCAATGGCAAACTACTGAGCGTAATCTTGCCAAGAGATCAACAGACAGCTGAAAGATGCTGCTGTTGACAGTTAAGTCCTGTAAAGGATACACACAAAAAAAAAATCATTGAAAGTAGGGGACAATATAGACGTGAAAATCCCGAGGATAAAATTAATACAAAATGGGAAAGTATAAAAATCAGTATTCAGACTGCAAATATTACCTTGCCAGTGAAAATTAATAAGAAAAAGTAATTATGGATAACTGATGAAATATTGAGTAAAATGTCTCAAAGAAAGAAAGCAAAGAACACTCCAGAGTATATAGTATTAGATAGATAAATACGTCACATGTGCAGAGTTGCCAAAGAAGAGTGGCTGCAGAAAAATTGCAAATTGCAGAAAAATGGAGGATCTGGAAATAAAACACAACTCGAAAGAATGATATGAACATATAAAAAGATTTACAAAGAAGAAACATAATATAGCGGGAAACGGTTGTATCAGAAGAAAAAATGGAGAAATTATAATTAATAACACTGACATAATAAACAGATGGACAGAGTACACAGAAGATTTATTCTGGGACAACAGGGTCAATAGACCAACATTGTATAATACTCAAGATGGACTAAAAATACTAACGGCTGAAGTAGAAAAGGCTATTAAAAAGATGAAAGAAGGAAAGGCTGCAGGTCCTAACAAGATAACAACAGAGATGATAAAATCCTTATCCAGCTTTGGCATTGAAACTATCACAGAATTATGTAATGATATATATAATACTGGGTACATCCCCAAGGACTTGAAAACATCCATTTTCATCACACTACTGAAGAAGCCAAGAGCTGTTGGGTGTGAGGATCACAGAACTATTAGCTTAATGAGCTAAATAACTAAGATACTACTCAAGGTCATACAAGAAAGAATTCAACATAAAATAGATGAGGAGGTAGTTGAAGTACAATTTGGGTTCCGCAAAAACAGCGGCACCAGAGAAGCAATTATCTGTTTGAGGATGTTAATTGAAAAATATATAGAAGTTCAAAAAAGTATATATGTTTGTTTTATAGACTACAAGAAAGCTTTTGATAGAGTACAACATGAACGACTAATTACGTGCCTTCAAGATATAGGAGTAGACGGAAAGGACATCAGACTTATTAGTAACTTGTACTGGGAACAAGTGGCGTCTATTAGATGCGGTAATAACTATTCGTCGCCTATAGAGATAAAAAGAGGAGTACGGCAGGGATGTGTACTGTCCCCAAGCCTCTTCAACCTATACACAGAAAGAATTTTTAAACACGTTGAAATGCCTGGACTCAGCATCAATGGAAGAATCATAAACAATCTTAGATAGGCTGACGATACCGTGTTACTAGCAGAAAGTCATGCAAGAGTTGCAAGACCTAGTGGAAGAAGTAAACAGGCACAGTGCAGAATGTGGCTTAGATATTAACATCCAAAAAACAAAAACTGTGATAATTAGCAGTGAAAAGGAAAGGTCATCAATGAACATCACAGTAAACGGGCAAGTAAAACAAGTAAGAAGTTTCCTCTTATCTTGGACATATAATAACAGATGATGGCAGAAGTGAAATGGAAATCAAAAGAGAATAGGAATGGCCAAAAATGCTTTCAACGGCATGAAATCAGTATTAACATTTAGAAAGATTAATAACGCATTAAAAATGAGAATTGTCAAATGCTACGTATATTCAACGCTACTGTATGGCTCGGAAGCCTGGACATTGAACAAGCAACTAGAAAGTCGCATAGAAGCCCTGGAGATGTGGATATACAGACGAATAGGTCGTATTTCATGGAAACAAAAACAATCAAATGCAGAGCTCCTAGATAAACTGGGAATGAAGAGAGAGTTGATGAAAGAAATAAAGAGGAGACAAGTGAAATACTTTGGTCACGTTAAAAGACATGATACTCTTATAAAAACCATACTGGAAGGCAAGGTTGAGGGCAAGTGAGCAAGAGGTAGACAACGATACAAGTGGGAGGATAACATCAAGAGATGGACGAACATCAGCCTGACAGAATGTACAGTCAAGGCAAGAGACAGACAGTGTTGGAGATCCATTGCAGCCAACCTTCATTGCGGAGACGGCACCTGATTGATTGATTGATATCCACGGTATTATTAGTACCTGTCTATAGTATTTATACTCAAAGGCATTTATACGCTGTTCAGCTTCTTTGGTAAGTATCTAGGTATCACAGGCGTATGTTGCAATGGGTAAGATGCACGCTCTTAAACATCTTAATTTTATAGTTCTGTCTGTCCCTCTCCACAATTTATTCAGTTTTATTTAGTTTTGAAGAGCAATAGATATTCGAATATTAATTTCCTTCATTGTGTCACTATTGTAGGTAATTAATGACCTAAGTGATTTGAAATTTTCCACGACCTCCAGTTTTTCTCCCATTAACTTACATTTCTTTCTCCATATTAGTTTTATCTGTATGCGTTTTCTTTGTTGTTGCTATTTTAACATATGAGATGTGATTTTCACTAGTCTTTTGGGTTGAGGTTATTAGTGTTTCTATCTCAGATAGGATTATTTTAAACTGGTCTCCTCATTCTAGCATCCCCTCCTTCTGCTGCCGTTCATCTTCCAATGGAGCACAGACCATCAACCAACTGACACCAAACACAGTGTTCATGATTTATTGGATTTTGCAGCTGAAGTATTCTATAGAATGACGCAGACAGTCTCATACCGGTCCTCCTTTGTCACTCTTTCTACAAGCATGGTTGGCTAGAGCAGTGGTTCTCAACCGGTGGGGAATCCCCCCCCCCCCCTAAGGGGGAATTTTGGGGTTTCCAGGGGGGGGGGGATGAAGATTATTTCAAGATCGCATTAATACAAGAACCGATTACTTGATCTTGTTTTTCCCTTCATACTTTATGGTCCTGTACGTATTACCCTTCTGAAATTCATTTTATAACGTAAGTAGACCCGCAAATCACATTTTATATAGATGTCTAGACGTGTTTTAGTATGTGCTATTAAATTTAGCTTCAATTATTACAATACTGTGTAGGGGCAGGGGAAAATTTTTAGGGAGGAAATACGAAAGGGGGGAGGGGGGGGGGATGACGTTCTAAAAGTATGGTAATGGGGGGGGGGGAATGACGTCCTAAAAATATGGTGAGGGGGGGGGAATGACGTCCTAAAAATATGGTGAAGGGTAGAACGGACCAAAAAAGGTTGAGAACCACTGGGCTAGAGTGTTACTATTCTTTTCATCCGGTAACACACGGACGAGGTATCTCAGGTCTCGAAGCAGCAACTTGCTAGGCTCTGTTCTATGATAGGTCCCATAACATCTTGTAAGAGGAGCAACAGGCTGCCAGCCATTTCATGTGTTCCCAGGCGACGAGACGCGGGTGTCCAACACCTCGTCCGAACGTACTCATGACATCAGCGTATCTCACTATCATAAACATTAACTTGCTCGCCGAGGGGTCTCTGATATAAGATTACTTCGAGTCTTTTCTACTATCTGAAGGCTACGTCCAGACCACCTTCATCTCTCCGGAGGAGCAACCGTACGGGCATCGCATCCAGGAGAACATCTATGGCAACCTTCACCAGCATCACTTCCTCTTGAAGTTGGATCTGGACATTAATGGCCGCTCCAACAGATACGAGACGTTGAACATCAAGGAGGAGAAGCTCCAGCTGACAGCGGTAGGTTCTCATATCAGACGTTTCCTCTCTTACTTAGCTATTAGTACACTGACCTGGCATGAAACACACAGGGCAAACGTTAATTTGAGCTGAGTTGACCTAAGAACCGACATCACTGCATTCAGGACATTCCCATACGCGTGCCGTTCCCTCGTTCAACAGCCAGCGAAAAGTCATACTGCTAATCGTTCTCACCACCATCTGATTGAAAGTTCTCCTTGTCTCTCCATTTTGAGATTCTTCCAGAACCCTTGACGATCTCCCTCCTCAGACTAATTCTCTCCACATACGGGTTCTCAATAGGGCAAAAGAAATAGAAGAAGATCCAAAAACTACACAGAGAAGTAGAAAGAGAAATATGGGGAGGACATGGACAGAGATGCATGGGATAGCTAAAGATAAAGGAAGTTGGAGTGAGTTGGTTTGAGGCCTATGCCTCAAAAGAGGAAAGAGAGCAAAAGAAGAGACGAAGATCTGGCATGGGGAAGCCGTGGTAGAATAGTGGCTGGACCCTCGCCTCCCAGCCCCCTGGGCATGGGTTCTATCCGCATTGAACGGATTCACATTGTTAAATTGACCTGGATTCCCAGCTGACCCAGCCTACATTGGGTGTCATCAAATGGTTTGGGAAGTAAAGATGCCCACTGTGATAATGACCACATCACCCACAGATTGGACTTTACGAATATAGTCTAGAACCAAATGCTCAATTTGAACAAAGGCGTGGTTAGGGTCATTGACTTACATGTTTACTTGATATGGAACAAAAGAAAAAGCAGCGGCTGCAGCAGAATATATCAATATGAATTCCAAACAATTAGGTATATTTACTCCTGCGAAAAGAAGAGACATACTAGACACAGACACAATGTACGTGCCTCACAGATCTTACACAGGTGAAAACAAAGTGTGACTTATCCAAAAACATAAACAATCAATAAATATATAATACTGAAGTATTAAAATAAAACAATAAGTATTATAAGACAACAAAGCACGATCGACGTTTCGGTTCTACGAATCTTTGTCAAGAACAGGACAACACAAACAGATTCATTCATTCATTCATTCATTCAGTAGCATGTCCTTTGCAGAACCTCGCTCCCATAACAACCTTCCGGAAAGCTTCTCGATCACAAGCAAGATGTCCCGCGTCTGATACACCCATCTGGAGATCATCCGCCACATCCTGCACCCATCTTCTCTTTGGCCTTCCTCTTCCTCTCTTCCCAGGCATATACCCTTCCATTATTGTTCTCTCCAAACCTTTCGTGACGTTTCAAGTGACCAAAATACTTCAATTTTCTTTGTTTTATCGTCTTTAATAGCCATCCCTCCTCAATATTCAACTCTTGAAGTATGGATGCATTTGTTCTTTTCTTTACCCAAGATATTCTTAGAACTCGTCTATAACATTTATATTCAAAGGCGTTTATGCGCTGTTCAGCTTGTTTAGTAAGTGTCCATGTCTCACAGGCGTATGTTGCAATGGGAAAGATGCATGCTCTTAAAAATCTAATTTTTGTAGTTCTGTCTGTCCCACTCCATAATTTATTCATCTGTTTTAGTCTTTGAAGAGCAATGGATAGTCGCCGTTTAATTTCTTTCATTGTGTCACCGTTATTGGTAATCAATGACCCAAGATATTCAAAATTTTCCA